>CM075855.1:24470300-25070300 GCA_037975125.1 Latrodectus hesperus | reverse complement strand
TATATATATATATATATATATATATATATATATATATATATATATATATATATATATATATATATATATATATATATATATATATATATATATATATATATATATATATAATATATATATATATATATATATATATATATATATAAAGGATTATTTATATATAAAGGATTATTTATATATCTTATATAATATTTATTTATATATATTTTTCTTAAGATTTTTTTACATTTTTGCAAGTTGTTGAAATAAGATTTGATACTGAAATCTCTTCATTAGTATTGTCAATCAAGTGAATAATTAAAGAATTTCAAAATATTTTTACTCAACATTTCTGTACATATATATTCAACATTGTGATCAGCGCATCTATTATTTTAAATATTCAAATACACTAAAATTAGAAAATATAATATTCTCTCGAATTGTTATTTTGGACGATATCATATTTTAGTAATGTTGTTAACAATAGATTATTTTTCACAATTTATGTTTATATAATATTTTGGATACAGTAATTTTTGGAATGTGTTAGATTTATTATATTTAACTTATTTACTGTAAGTTATAAAATAATCTATCTTATAAGCTTTAATTTTTATCACTCAAATGACTTTTAAATATTAAATGTTATTATACGTATTTTATTACTACGATACATTTTCTTATATATATTTTCGAAATTATTTTTAATGTTAATGTTTACATAATGTGTTTTTTTTGTACTTATTTTTGTGTTCTACTGTTACATGAGCTACACATATTAATCCCATTTATGCACATATATTTTTTCAAACAAACGAAAACAAAAGGAGAGATCAGGGGACTCAATTAAAAGTATGTATTATCTAGTTTTTCGTAATTTTCAGTAATCTAATTAAGTTTCGAAACTAAAGTTAATTAGTAACTTTCAATAGAAGTCTATTTTCTTAAAGCATCTTCTACCAAACTGAGTCCAGATTTGTGTAGCTAATATTCTTTATAGCACAAAACATCTGATTAACAATTTGTTTGATTAGAAGAACTTTGAATTCTCTTAATTTTATCTTTATTTTAATAAGAAAATTACATTTTCTCAAAGAATATTCTGAAGTTTAAATTTAAAACTTTACTTTAAAAATTTTTTCTTCAATTAAGAAATTTCAGTCATTTTATTTTGCATTAAGATGCCTTTTTCTACTCTTTAATGAATTTAAAAGGCCTCCTAAAATTCCATTGACTTTTAAAATGCCACTTTTCTGGTTACTAATATTGAAAAGGAAAAGAAAAACTCACATACACATTGAATTTTCTGTTACGTTTCCATATTTTACTAAAAATTCTGTAATCTAATGCAACAAGCAAATTTCATGTAAGAATTTATAATTTAACAGTTTTCACTTGGTTTCTGTATTTTGAGAAATTGCATGGAAAAATACTGAATTTTTGTGTGTAAGGATATAAATATGAAATTAAATATATCATTATATGTCAATTAAATACAATACTCATTTTCCATTAAAATTAATGGATGAAATACAGATGAATTTTTGTACATTGTTTAACATATTTTATTAGGTAAGTACATTTGCAATGATTTGTATAAAATATGTGTAATAATATAATAAATAGATTAAATTTAAACTGCAGGATTTAATAAAAAAACCTTATTAAAATTATAAGAAAGTTAAATGTATTAAATGAAACAATTAATGAAATAGGCGATACTTAAAACGCACAAATGTAATAATTAAATCTATAAAATATAATGCTAATTTAATTATTTTTAAAACTTTTTTAACTTCAATCAAATTTTATTAATTACTTTGATTAAAATTTTTAAAATCTATAATACAATTTTAGCAATTACTTTGATTAAAATTTCCATAATTTAAATACTAAAATTATGTAAGATATAGGCTACATAAGAGGTGTCAAAGTGATTTTGCGGAGGGCCATCCATTAAATTTAGAATGTGTAGAGAGACGGTCCAGATTCAAGAAAAAAAATTTACTAATTTATTATAACATTTTATTTATTTAATTATATAGTATGTAATATACGGTTATTAAAAATCATATCAAAGTTATAATAGAGAGTAATTATTTTGAGCTTGAAAATCCAGATACTTAATATGACAATGATATGATTCACATTAGCCGTTATAGAAATGGCGGGCTATTTCTTGTTTTTGACAAGATCATTGATGTCTAGTATCATATTCGTTGTAGTTATTTTAAGAACTATTAGAGATGTTCATTCGTAAGTCTTGAGCGATGTTTGTTCTTATTTATTGACGGAAAACATCTGCTCATATAAATAGGTGCTACTAAGCATGCACACAATGCGTGCCGCATGCTTTTTTAATTCCGGGTATGTATCCAAACTCTTAAAATATTGTGTATAAAATGTAAGAATGTTCATCTCTTTAAATTTTTTCTTTCAAAATACTGTCCGATTGAAGATATATCAACTCCATTTGCAAATGAATTGGTGCCTGTGAACCTTCACAATTGAATGGATTGTTGAAAATTGTGGAATTCCATTTTATTCATTTTGGGGAAGTCTTCAAAGCGGTTGTTGAATTTCGTGATCAAATTTTGCAGAAAGTGAGAATATTGATTAATTTTTTTTGTTTCACTGTGCCAAATGGTTTTAAATCAGGGAAATGATCCAAAGTTTGATTTTTTACTTGATTTTCCCACAGTCTCAATTTTGTTTCAAAGGCTTCAATACATAAATACATTTGAGTGACAATAAGATTTTTATTCTGTAACTTTACATTCGGATCAGTGAAGTATTAATTTATATCTACCAAAAAGGCACAATCAATCCAGCAGTCATTGTCATAATGAATTGGGTTGCCTTTTTCAAACATGAAAGCTTGAATGGAGTAACAAAATGCAAAAAATCTTTCTAAAACTACTCCACGACTGAGCCAACGAACTTCGGTGAAATAAAGGGCATAAAAAACCTTTCGTCCAAATTTTGTAAAAACTGCCTGAACTGTCAGTGATTTAGTCCTCTCCTCCTCATAAAATTTACAATTTTGATTATAGGTTACATGACATGGACCATTTTTAAATGTTTTGAAGTGAATAACTAGCGTGCTCAAGTAAATACAGGATAATTAAAATCAATAGGCTTTTATTGCGAACTAAAATCAGACAAGCAACACACTTGCCATCTCACTCTGCCTGTCTGGCGAGTGAAAACCAACAGGCTATATATACAGGTAAAAATATCTTCTGATTGGTTGGTGACAATAAATATTTACATAAAATTATAATAAGCACAGGAATCATGTGCGGATAGAAAAGTTCGTTCTAGAAGGAGAGTCACGCACATGCGGCTCTGTAGTGCGAATCGAATACTGCACATTCGTTCACTACAGTTTTTATGCCAATGATTCCTAATGAATTATACAGTGAAATCACACAAAATTCCCTGATGTTTTTTGTTTAAATGTAGTTACAACGCCCAAATGTTTGCTAGCCATGGCAGGAGCACCATCCGTAGTTGTGCTACTAAGTATATTCCAGTCCAGTTCATATTCCACTATTAAATGTTCTTCTTCTTCAGGTTGGGTTTGTATGTCATTGGCACCTCTGCTTTAATCAGCATTTTGTACCATTAACTCCAAATCCAATGTTTCCTTGTTCCAGTTACCCGGGTCACCCACTTTATTAATAAAGTCCGATAACTTTTTAGTGGAGTCTAGGTATAACTCTCTAGTATGGATGATGCCTAAAGAAGTTAATCTAGAGAGGGCAAGAGCCTCGCATTCGTAAATGATATGCTTGGCCATTTCCTCTTGCGTATGACATTTCCTGCAGATAGGATCTTGCTGAAACAGTCCCATTTTATGGAGTTGCTTTCTGAAATAGTAATGCCCAGTTATGAAGCCTACGATTAAACGTATCTTCTGCCTAGAGCATCTAAAAATTTCAGAGGTAATCCTCGCTGATGATCCACAGATCATACTTTTAGCATGTGTTTGACAAGAGTGTTGAGCCAAGCTTCATACATCTTCCGTCTCTCCCATCTAAGAACATTGATTTTTGCGGTCTCCAAATTGGTCCCACAAAAAGGTTCTGGACCAATGGGAAAAAAGACGATCCTTGTTTAGCAAGCTAATCAGCCCTTTCATTACCTTCGATACCTTTGTGCCCTGGCACCCATACAAGCATCATCTTGTTTCTAGTTTCCAGTTCTGTAAGAAGGTTTCTACATTCCAAATTCATTTTAGATTTAATTTCTAAAGAATTAAACGCTTTTAAAGCGGCTTGACTGTCACTAAAAATAAGAATCCGCTTACCGTAGTAGCCCTGCTTCAGATTTAGTCGCAGACAGTGGATAATGGCCAAAACTTCTGCCTGGAAGACCGTTGCGTATCGCCCAAGGCTTACAGACAGGCTTATTCTTGGTGACACGCCATATACTTCCAGTCCTGAGAGGCTGTTCTTTCGTGATCCATCTGTGTACCAGATTAGATCTCCTGTTTTAATTTCAAACAAATTGTTATCCCATTCGTCTTCATTTGGAAAAAACTATTTCAAATTATTAAATGCTCAATTGCTAAAGTTTCTCTATTGCTAAATATCTAAAAAAAATCGCAATATAATAAGAATACTTAAAATAAATTTTTTTGAAAGAAAACTGAAGATTCTTTTCTCAGTTATTCAAAGTATATTGTTATTAAAATTGAGTTCAGTAAATATTATAAATACCTTACATAATTTTGGCTTGAGTAAAATTTTTGTTGGGATAAATTATATATATATATATATATATATATATATATATATATATATATATATATATATATATATATATATATATATATATATATATATATATATATGTATATATAAATGTATATATAAATGTATGCATGTATATATATAAATGTATGTATGCATATATATATGTATGTATGTATATATATGTATGTATGTATGTATATATATATGTATGTATGTAAATATATATATATATATATATATATGATATGTATGTATGTATATGTATGTATGTATGTATATGTATGTATAGTATATGATATGATATGTATATATATATATATATATATATATATATATATATATATATATATATATATAGCCCCTAAATTAACGTAAGATAAATGTGATGACTTCTTTGGATGCCTAGAGGAATTTTGTACTTATTTTTTATGTTAAATTCAAATTGTTATTTATTTAAAAATCCCTTACGCGCGTAATCATTTATATAAAATCATTTTATTAATACTATATATATGTTTCTCTCTTTTATCATTTCTTTTAACACGATTTCACATGTTCAGCAAAATTAATGAATTAAACTATTTCCGCATCATTAAAATAAAATCTAGTATAAAAGTATTTAACCAAAAAATTATAAGCAGCAAAATATAAGTGAAAAATATTTTCAAACATGAGCTTTTACTCATAAATGAATGCGTTTTTTCATTTATATAGTATTATAACTCATTTCAAAACTGTAATAAATTAATAATTTGTTGTTAATATGCAAAAATATAAAAGTTATTTTAAAAGGGTACTTTATAGATGATAATACATAAGGATAATTAAAAATGCTGAATCATTTTTATTCCTTGTATCATTTTATTTTTTACCTTAATGACACATAAGGAGATTATTTTTCCCAGTACCTATCAATGTAAGCATAAAAATAATTAAACAAAGACATCAGATCAAAACATTATATATATTTAGTTATTAATAAAAAAACGAAAGATTTCATAATCCTCAGTACTATAACGTTTTTTAAATAATGCAATTTTTTAAATTAAAATATTCCGAAATTCATAGAAAAATAAGAGCAAAACAATCAAACTAAAGGCATTTTCTATATTTATGCATACTAATAAATGTTTACACATTCAAATATAAAACTTCCTTTTCAGCAAATATTTCCTCAAAATCAAAATTTTAAGGAAAATTTATATTGTAAACAAAAAATCATAATAAAAAAGAATAGTAATTTTACACACATTTATGTTTAAATATATAAACTTTATACATATTCATTTTACTTATAAATTGTGTACATGTTTTAGTTTATACTTTTATTGCATGTTTTATATGCTTAAATGAACAGAAAATCATTGTTTTCAGAAAATGTATCAAAGTAATATTAAGTTTTTTGGTATTAAGCCTTACAATATATTAAAATTTGTGTAAAGAGAAAAAAATGCATAATTTTCAGATGACATCTGTTTGAAGTCTATATTTATGCTGACTGTTTGACGGGTTGAGCAATATAAGAATATAAATTCTCTATAAATTAAAATTGAAAAGCATTTAATGTAAAGTGATTTATGAATTAAAAATTTAATTTTATATTTGGCTTAGTAATCGAGATAATACAGTAACAAGAACGAAAATTAGTAATTTTCAAATTACATCTGTTAGAAGCTCATATTTCTATTTGACGGGTTAAGCAATATAAGAGTAGGATAAAATTTTTCATAAATTATAAATCGAAAGATCGTTTACTGTAAAAATTTTATTGGTTTAAATGATTAACTTTACAGGATTTAACAGTGCTCAGTGTGGATACAAATACCTTTGTTTTCTATAATAGAAATAATAAGAATAATTTCGGGGACTTAATTTAAACATTCTTAATGTATTCGATTGCCTAAAATACTTTAAATACATAATTGATTCACATTCCTATACAAATAACAATTAAATATTAACATCATTTTTTCATCTTAATGTTATAATAAATGTTTTTATTATAAAATTACGTATTTAAAAATAGTTTGTTGGACTAATAATTTCATCATTATGATCATGATATTATACAATCACCAAAAAAATTACATAAATTTAAAATTTGAAGCCTTTAAAAATCTTTAAAAAATAATTAGAATGTATTTCATATTCATTTAAAAAATATAAACCCTGATGCCCAACATTTATCAATGGAAACATTAAAGTTTATATTAAAGTTTGTATTTGTATCATGTGTTTTTCGTTTATATATTATTCTTGGTAAACAAATTATTATAATATTTAAATATATATTATACATTTATTGTATTCTATTAATATATAAAATTTATTATATTATTCTATCCCATAAAGCTTGTAAATAGAAAAAGAAATCAATAAAATTAGGTAAAACGATCACGTAAAGTTATCTTTTATTCATTAGATATTTTATTTATGATGGCTCTCTACTTTGTAAACACATAGAATCTTCGTCCGCTTTACACGCACAGAAATCCGGTAATAGTGGAGATATCAGCAATTGGAAATCAAGTAGTTGGAAATCGAGATCTTGATGAATGTTCCATTTTATCGCGAATATTTTTCAGTAAAATTTAATATTACTATACTAAGTAAAATCAATTTTAAATTTCTTTGCTGTCAGTAAATTTGTGAATATTTTACATTGATTTAATATTAGTTTGGAATGAATATATAGCATGCCAAATTTATTCGCACAAATAATTTATGTGAAAATGTTAGTGAAAAACTCTGCCGAAAGAACTAAGTCAAAATAATTTTGCTGTCCTGAAAATTTGTAGATTAGAATAAATATTGCAATGTTTGTACAAATTCCTGAATTTATATTCATGTCATTTAATTCTAAGTTAACATTTTTTAATGAAAAACGTAATTTAAAAATCTGTGCTTTATTTTTGTTCAATTTAAATATTGTTAACGTATTTTTTATTTTTATTATTTTAATTTCTTAGCATATACTGTATCGTGATATTTTAAACAAGAAACATATTTATTAATACTTTCAAAATAGAAATTACACATTTAAAACGATAATGTTTATTTTAACAATTGATTAAATTCAATGCATTTTCATATGAAAAATAAAGAATATGAGATAAGATAGTATTGGCCTGAGGTCATTCATATTTTTGAAAATAATTTATTTCATGATTTGACTTAATCGGAAGAATTTAAATTTTGATACTTTAAAAAATTCTGCACATGATACTTGTTACTTTGTGAGACTTTGCAAAACGTACAATATGCATTTTTGCATAAGAAAATACATAATATTTGTCAAAAGTTCACTTTTAAGCTGTTAATAACTATTTGAAATTAAATGAGAAATACAGATACCTAAAACGTTTCTACTGGTCTTCTAGCTTATAATACTGAAATGTTAACAATTTATTAATATCTGTTACAATCATCTTATGTTACAAAGGGTTTTTGTTTCTCAGGCTATACAAGATATCCCCAAAATGAAGGCTTAACTTTAAACCAACTCTGATGCATTTCTATTTAACTCATATATTTAAGTGAATTCAATACAAATGAACGAATAATTCAAGATTTGAAGAAGCAATATGTGTTTACTAGTGGACAGTTGAATCGTTATTGATATATTAACGATGATTTTAATTATGTTTCATTACCAAGTATCCATTAGTGTCATAATTAATATCATCACTTTACAACACAGAAATTCCTGAGGGAAAGATTAAATTTCTCTCAGGGAAATGAATTACTCTACCGATTTACATAGCATCTATTGGAATGGTTAAAGACGATATGTAATTAGATAATTTAATAACAGCAAGAGATGCATCTGTTCTGGAATCCGCTCAATCTTGTGACAACAGTGTCAAGTTATGAATGGAATTTAATATTTTCTTGAAGCAACCAGCTTTATAGTAGCTTTTTAATTCCAACTAATACTAGATATTTAATTAAAAACCATTTATGTGAAGAATTTTATTAACAGGAGAGTGGGACATTTTTCATGTCTCATGCTGATAAATTTAATATGTCTATAACTTAACTAGTAAACATTTATTTCATTTGCTTTCATGAAAGTGTTATAATTAAAATGTCAATATAAATGAGAATTTTTCTTAATTTATGGTGTTTGTATTATTATATAATTATAAATTTTCATATCCTAAAAAAGTATTTTAATAAATAGTGGCAATCCTAAATATTTATTTTTACATATAGAATAGCTTGAATAATATTAATATCTATTGAAAATAAATTTTAACTTTTTTTACAAGTAGTTTTATTACCTAGAAATTAAAATGTGAAATTATTTTGAAAGATAGAAAAATACAACTAGTTTAAGTAGAGAATTTTTCTATTTTTACGAAGAAAGACACTGAAAATGTGATGTAAACAGAATTTTAAATAAATATGCAGTAATATTTAATTTAGTAACAAAATGTTTTCAACAATAAATATTTGTAAAATAGGAAATAAATTGTTTTCTTTCATCCAGCTGAATATTTTATACAATAAATTAATAATTATTAATAAAATAACAGCTTGATAAATGCGCCCAAAATATCTCATATTTTAAGGATATATTTTTTAAAACAGACATTTTATAATGAATGCTTACCTCTAAAACGATTAATTATTTTCTGAAACCTAGGTAATGAGTTTACGAAAATTATTATTTAAAAACTAATTTTTTAAATTATTATATATTTCTAATATTGCTGTACTTATTTATATGCTGTTTGGTTTAAAACAAAAGGAATTATATCCAATAAATAATTTGTAAATAACACTTTCATTACTAAAAGTATTCATAATATGTATAAATAAATATAACTATATATTATTGTTTAGTCACATGATTTTATTAAAAATCATTTCTACTTAATATTTGTGAATAATGTAAACAGAATTTTAAAAGATTTTATTTAGCCAAATTATTGATTTATAAATGCTATGAAAGGCGAGATAAACTAGTTCATTTATTTTGTGTACACTTGAAATTTTTAATTGAAATTTTCTCAATATTTAAATGTTTTGATAATATATTTCTAATAATAATAAACATATATATATATATATATATGCATGCATGTATGTAGTGAGAAAATATTTTAGAACAGCCAGATTTTAATTATTTTAGAACAATATTTTAGAACAGAGAAAACTTAGAACAGCCAAAAGACAAATGTTTGCACTTAGCTATTACAGCATCCAAGCTTAGTGTTTCCACCTGAATCACGTTAATGCAACGAGAGAATAGGGCAGGGTAGCCCAGTGGATCGGCCTGCTTCATACCAATATATCATGTTTGCTTTTAAAGATACGTCAAGCACAGCAGATATATTTACTATCTTTAATGATCCTAAGGACCTAATTTCATAAATCATGTCGAATACCGGAGAAATCATGGAGTCTCCCATTATTTTCGATTTAATTTTTCAATAAGCCAGAGATGTGAGATTTGCATCACACTCTTGTGCAATAATTTCACGCACATATTTTGGTGACGATATGGTTGTCTCTTTAAGTCTTTTTATTTCTTGTGTAGTTTGTAATTCTGAAAATAGTAATTATGGTTTCTCATCCTTTTCGTGTACATCTATTCTTGTTTTATGTGTCGTCTGTACTAGACTAAGAAAAGGCTTCCTACTATACATTGATCAAACTCCCATCTTATTAAATTTGCAATCACTGTACCGATATAATCGGTGTAAACATAGGTTGATCAAAATGATGGAGAAACCTTAAAAACTGCAGCTTCTGCATGCATAGTGTAGGATAAAATTAAAAACGTAATTACCAGTTGTATGTGTTAAATTGCTGCTTGTAGTCTGAAGAATTTACGTGATAGTATTATATACAATGTTTTGCCGAATTCCTTTTATGACGAAACTAAATAGAGAGGTCAGGGAGAGTTGCAAAGAGGTCAGAATTATTCTGATGAGTGCTTCAGCTGTTGCCGAAATTTTAAGGAACCGGGTTGAAGCCGATAACGGCATTTAGTGATAATGATAAAACATCTATGAAACTGAACTTAGATAGACGGATATTAAAATAGATTGTAAATTCTAGCAGGAAGACCACAATGATAAAAGCAAGTAGTGAGTTACATAAATTACAAATCTACAGAATTTAAGATAGACATATTAGCCATTAGACCATATAATAGAATACTTGAAGTTGCGATTACAATGCAGTAATTGCAAACTGGAAGCGGCTATTAATCTGTTGCAAAGACCATAAAGCCTGAACAGAAGGCAAAAAGAAATATGTCTTCGTTTTAAATGAATCAAGTTTTTCTCTACTAACACAACCATATAACGGGTTACGTGTGGTTAAGAAATACAACTCAGATAGTTTATATACAAAGTAAAAGAATTCGGGAGTTTTTTAATGGTCTGGAGCTTCACTTAGTAGTTTGAGTTAAATGAATTGTTTATATCAGTATTGATATTACATCACTCTTTTGTCTCAGCAACTCCGTTTGTGGCACATACATTATTTTCATCTGAAAATTGAATCTTTCAAAATGGAAACTCTGGTTCACCGAAATCAAAGTGTTTCGTCATGATTTCGGTGATACGAAGACTCAGATCTTCAAACTTCAAAAAACAAAAACTCAGAAATTACTTAGAAATTACGCAAAATTAAAATCTGTAAGGAAAGAAAACATAAGAGAAAATTGGATTGCGTTTTACTTATTTATAGTTTTTTAATACATTTTTAAGTAAAAAAATATAAATTATTTTGAAATAAATTCTAAAATAGGAACTGGAATTTAAAGTGAATGTAATTAATTTGCTTAACTTTGTTGTTCTGTTCGGGTCTATATGACCCAAAATAAAATGTATACATTCATAAAACATATAGTACAGGGATATTTTCCGAAATCCCAATGACATTGACGGTAAATCATGTAAATATATACTCCTTGAGGAGTTTATCTATATTTCAAAGGAATTATTTTTAAATTTACACATAAAGTATCTTTCAGGTCGGCCTGACCTGGTGGAAAAAATCATTTATTTTTACTCCTACATGTCAACTCTTTTATTTGGAATAATTCAAAAGGAAAGAATAAAACAGTTTTTTAATATATCCGTTTTCGAAACATGATTCGTTGACGTATCAGGTCACATGATAAGAGAGCACAAGCAAGTCAAAAATTTGAGAGTCGATTGGCACGGGTCCAAACTATTTGCTCTTATTGCAACGTGGGCCTATGAATGTGAAAGAAAAAATGCTGAATCACATAAATTTAAGTCACTCTGATGTAACTGAACCAAAGGAAGCTTCTGAGAGTGAAGAAGAGAAAGTACCCGAGAGTATGAAAATCATGTAAGTGATGAAATTGAGAATGAAAGTTCTGACCGTGATTCTTATACCGATATTCAAAAATGAACTATAAAGAGAGTACTCAGTCCACTAATCATGAAATAAAATGTAAGTTGGATCCGCTTTCTCATTCTTCTCACTCAAGAACTGCCAATATCGTAAAAACTACTCCAGTGGTCACAAGATATGCAACGTCAATATAACAGAGGAAAAGAAGCATTTGAACAAGTATTCAATTCTATTGATTAATACGAAATCATAAAAATATTAATATTGAAGGAGAAAATGTTTATTGAAGAAAACAGTAAAATATCGAAGATAAAACTTTTCAAACATATATTATATTATTAATGTTAAATGGTGTTTTAAAATCGTATGGAGAATGAACAAAAAACTTTTGGGATAAAGAAGCTGGCAGAAATATATTTCATGCGACAGTGTCCCTTAAAACATTTTGTACCAGAGAGTTATTTGTTTTGATAGTAAATCCATTCGTCAACAAAAAATAAACTTGGATAAGTTGGACGCAGAGTGAGATCTGAGGGAAGTGGATAAAAATTCTGCAAAAATTTTATTATTCGCATGGAAATATATAACTGTAGATGAACAATTAGTAGGATTTCGTGGCCGATGCACTTTCAACATGTTTATAACAACCAACAAAGCCATCTAAATATGGCATGAAAATATGGACTTTATGAGACAGTAAAACTTCATATGTGCTGGAAACATAGCTTTACAATGGAAAAGAAAAATGATCAAGGTCAAAGAAAAATCAGGGAATATGAGTGGCATGTGAAGTTACTTATGTGTTTTCGGGGCATAATATCACATGTGATAATTTTTTCACATCTTAAAACTTTGAACAAATTTTTCAAAAAAAGAAATTGACTATGCTTTTTATCATAAGGAAAAATAACTTAGAACTTCCTTGCAAAATACCAAACAAAGAGGTTCACAGCTCATTATTTAATTTGCAGAAGACATAATTGTAAACTACATCTCAGAAAAAAAAACAAGAAATTTATTCATAAGAGTACTTTATACATTGACAAAGAAGTTAGAAACAGACCTGACAGAAAAACCATTAATAATCTCTGATTATAATTCAACTAAAGGGTCTGTGGATGCTCTTGTTCAACTTTTAAGTACATACAATTGTAAAGAAAAACAAATCGCTTATGCTTCATAATAATATATAACATGCTTGATACTTCTTCGTATGTTTTCTAAATTTATTTTATGGACTTCAAAGCTGTGATTAGAGCATTGTGAGTGTAGAATATTGGAAAAATATTTGAATGAAATGAGAACAAATTGACTAAACAAAGGTTATTTTTGGTAGAATTGCAAAAATCACTCATTTTTCCACGCATTGAAAAAAGGTCACTCCTACCAAGAAGTGAGAATTCAATGAAAACAGTGAAACGAAAAGAAAAAGTTAGAAAAACGTACCATCGGAATCTGCTGGGAATACAATGTGTGTCAAATTTACAAGGTGAGATTTCTGTCCCTCAAGGAATGTCAACAAAACTATTAAGGTTTGCTACAGTTGCAAAAATCACGTCTGCAAACCTTATGAAAGATATTACTATTCAAATTTAAAATAAAAGTAAGTTTCAATTTTAAATATTTTTCTATTATTTTTAAGGATGCTCAATGGATGGATTTTTAAGGATACTGATAAGGACGCAGTCTCAACTTTTCACGTGGTCTTGTATTCACAAAAGATTTATTGAATACGCCGACGGATGAAATTCTGGAATACCTGCATACGAAAAAGATCTGTGAAGTTAGACGCATTACAGTCAGAAAAGATGGTAAGTTTTTATTGATAACAAACATCTCATTCTGACTTTTGCGTCCCCAGACTTTTCACATCTGAATTAGCAGCTTATCTGAATTTACCCGTCAAGGCATATATTCCAAATCCACTGCGATCCTTCCAGTGCCAACGGATTGGACATTCGAGAAACACTTGTAGGAACCAAATTACTTGAGCATGCTGCGCATTAGTTGGCCACGCGGTAGTTCAACCAGCGTAGCGAAGGAGAAATGCGTTATATGTAAAGGAGACCATCCCTCCTATTCTGGAAGTTGTTCTCAGTGGGCACTTGAGAAGGAAATCACGATAAAAGCCACTACAAACTTCATAATCTCAGGCTCCTCATCAAGTTACCTCACGCAATTCAAAACCTGGGTTAAGCTGAACAATTGCTGCAAAAATGTCACCAAATCAATAAGTACAAAAGCAGAATTCATGTCGCTTCGCTTTGTTGTATTACCCCAAACATCAATAATAAGGCCGCACGTGGCATCCACTACAATGAGTAAAAGAAAAACTCCTTCGATTAAATCAAAAATCACGAAGGCTTATAAACTAAAATCCTCAAAGGAAAGTTCTGATCGACCCTCCATATCCACACGTAAAACCCTATTCCTAGAAGCTGACGCTGCTCATTTGCATCCCTCATACGACGACTCATCGCTCGAAGAGATGTCCGATGACATGCTTTCCAGTTCTGCGAAAGCAGATTTTTGAAATGAACAATAACTTCCTTTATTTCTAAGAACTGCCTTGGTTTGCATTCCCATCATGATGATATTAAATCTATAAATTCAGCCTAAATTCGTGCATGTGTTGCCTTTCAGGAGACATTCCTGAAGTCCAGCAATACCTTTTTCGTGCGTGGGTTTAAAAGCTTATAAAAAGACTGTGGTGACGATGGTGCTGTGTCTGGAGGCGTTTGTATATTAACATCAAATAATTTTCCCAGCGCAGCCAAACCGTTGATTACTACACTCCAATCTGTAGCTGTACAAATTCATACAGCTTGCTTGTTGACAGTTTGTGGTTCATATTTCCCACCATATGATGTCATCCCATAAGAGGAACTCGATGCACTAATTCATCAGTTACCAACACCATTTCTGCTGTTAAGTTACATTAACGACCATATTTATTTGTTGGGAAGTTCTGATATTAACTCTAGGGGTCAGCAGATAGAGTGGTTTATTTCAGACAACAGCCTCTGTCTGCTTAATACTGATGAGAAGACATATTTCCATGTACCCACAAAAACATTCCATTCTCTCAATCTGGCTATTTTTTCACCATCTCTTCTGCCATTGTTGAATTTAAATATAGGAAATGATCTGCACAACAGCGATCATTTTCCTCTCGTCATCTCCCAGACTGGTGTAGTAGTGGACTGTAGAACAACGTCTACCTACTTACATGTACAGTCGGGCAGATTGGACGTTATTTACACAATTGGCAGTTATTGATAATGAAATGGTTATGATCGAAAATATTGGTGATGCCATATGTAAAGTCACCGAAACAATTACTAATGCCGCAGACGCAACAATACCAAAGAGTTCCTCTGTACCACACAGGCGTTGCAAACCTTGGTGGAATGATGAAAGGCAAAAAACCTAAAAGAAACAGAGGAAGATTTGGGGGTTATTTAGAAGATACCCCCCTACGGAGAATCTTATCGCCTTTATGAGAGCAAAAGCATTAGCTCGCAGAACTCGTCGCCGAAGTAAGAAGGAATGCTGGTCTCGCTATGTATCCTCAATTACTTCTTCTACATCCAGTAAACAGTTATGAAGAAAAGTGAAAGCAGCCAATGGAATATATAAGTAACATTCTTCCCATTTTGAAATCCAGAGCTGCTGTATACTCTTCCCCTGCGGACATTGCTAACATCCTTGGTAAAACCTTTGCCAGCGTCTCAAGCAATGACTCTGATAGTCCTTTCCCTCAGGGGGCTTACCTCCTTTAGGTAAACACGGGTGTCACAATCCCGAGGTACCCTAGTGATCTTTTCTTTCTTTTCTTCTTTCCTACTCTTCTGCTTTTTCTTTCTTTTCACCTTGAGTGTGGTTGCTCGCAAAAGGTTGAGGGCTCCCCTTGAGCAGCTTTCGCCGCTCTGTTGCTATTAGCTACTCTTGAGGACTAAATCATTCACGTGTTTGCCGTGCGTGGAGACCCGTGTCTCTGGAAAGGAGGGTCCTGGTAATTGAGGCCCTATAGACCAACACATTACTTTGGCTTCTGCTTCAGATAAATGGGAGGTGTGTTGTGGTCCTCAGCACATCAATCGGCTTTAAGGATCAAGCGATCGGTGCATCTACTCAGTGACTCGTTAAGGGTGGAGGCCACTTCAGGGATGTACAGTGAGCGTACAGGACCTGGCTAGTACTGGTGCAGCTGGTCTGCATCCTTTTGTTGGACTCGGTGGTGGGTGGTAGCGTCAGGTCCTGCAATTTCCCCTTTAAATATGGAAACAAATATTTCTATTCTCCCACGGTAGCACACCTTATCTTTATTAAATGCCAAATTTTATGTAATAAAACGGAAAGAGGTTACTTTTGATACAGTATCCCCTTTCCTCATCCAAAAAGCTATAACATGCACAATCGGTGAAGTGAAGAGCATTAGAAAATTGCGTTCTGGCAATTTAATGGTTGAAGTTGCATCTAAAATTCAAGCTGATCAAGAATTTGTGAATTTTAATATGCTTGCTAACCTTGAGGTGTATGTCTCACCTCATACAAACCTTAACTTTTCTCGTAGTGTAATATCCGCCAGGGATTTGCGTAATACGCCTACGGATGAAATACTAGAAAATCTTAAAGAGCAAAAGGTCTGTGCTGTAAAACGCAATACTGTCAGGCGAGATGAAAAAGTTATTAATACTAAACATCTAATCCTGACATTTGCGACGCCAGACCTACCACAGCATATTAAAGTTGCGTATTGCGTATATGCATCTCTCCCGTTAATCCATTTATTCCAAATCCTTTGCGTTGTTTCCAGTGCCTGAGGTTTGGTCACTCTAAAGCGGCTTGCAGGGGCAAACTGACTTGCGCTCACTGCACAGAAGTTGACCACGACAGTTCGTCTTGTTCAGCAAAGGAGAGGTGTGTCAACTGTAAGGGTGACCACCCCTCCTACGCTAGAAGTTGTCCTATATGGGTACTGGAAAAGGAGATCACAACCACTAAATTTAAAAATAATTGTACATATCAAGAGGTGAGACGAGCTGTTACCGCCAATACACATCAAGTAGGAGTTAGCTATGCAACTGTCAACGCAAAAGTCACCAGAACGATTAGTACACAAACGGATGCTCTCTCACTTCCGATTGTTAATTACCCCCTACATCTGTACAGAGGCCAAAATCAACATCAAAAACCACTCCCCGTAGAAAAGTTCCGATTGCTAAATCTAAAACCGTAAAGGCTTTAAAACTAAAATCTGCAAATGAGGGCATTGTTAGGCCCCTCATATCCACCCGTAAACCTTAAACCTGGAGGCAGACGCCGTATATCTACTTCCCTCGGACGAAAATCTATCACTCGAGGAGATGTCAGATGACATGCCTACCAGCTCCAGAAAAGAAGCTTTTCAAATTCAACAAAAACTTCCTTTGTTTCTTGGAACTGTCATGATTTGCGTTCTCATCATGATGACATCAAGTCTATAATTTCAGCCTACAACCCCATATGCGTTGCACTTCAGAAAACCTTCCTGAAGTCCAGCAATAACTTTTCCATTCGTGGGTTTAAAAGCTTTAGAAAAGACTCTGGTGATGATGGTGCAGTGTCTGGAGATGTTTCCATATTAAAATCCAACAACTTTCCTAGCACTGTTTAACATTTAATACTACACTACAGGCTGTACCTGTGCGAATTCACACATCATGCTTGTTGACAGTCTGTAGTTTGTATTTGCCACCACACGATATCATCCGCCAAGAGGAACTCGATGCATTAATAGATCAGCTGCCAACACCATTTCTGCTGTTAGGTGACATTAACGGCCATAATTCTTTGTGGGGAAGTGATGATACAAATTCTCGAGGTAGGCAGATAGAGCAGTTTATTTCAGAAAACAGACTCTGTCTGCTTAATACCGACGAGAAAACTTATTTTCACATACCCACAGGAACATTTCATTCTCTCGATCTAGCCATTAGTTCTCTCTCACTTCTGCCATTGTTAAATTTAAATGTAGGAAATGGTGTGTGCATTATAGTGATCATTTTCCTCTCGTCATCTCCCAGATTGGAGGTAGTAGTGTAAGACAACGATTACTTACTTACGTGTACAGTCGGGCAGATTGGATGTTTTTACACAATTGGCAGTTGTTGATGATAAAATGGTTTCGATCGAAGATATTGATATTGCCGTTAGTAAAGTCACTAAAACAATTAAGAATGTAGCTGATGCATCAATACCTAAGAATTCCTCTCTACCACACAGGCATTGCAGACCTTGGTGAAATGATGAATGTCAAAACACATATAAGAAGCAGAGGAAGTTATGAGGGTTATTTAGAAGATACCCCACAACGGAGAATCTTATCACCTATAACAAAGAAAAAGCATTAGCTCGCAGAGCTCGTCGTCGAAGTCAGCAGGAATCTTGGTCTCTCTATGTGTCATCAATAACTTCTCCCACATCCAGTAAACAGTTGTGGAGAAGAGTGAAAGCCGCCAATGGAATGTATAAGGAATTCTCTATTCCTATTCTAAAATCCGAAGCTGCTGTACACTCTTCTCCTAAGGAAATCGCTAACGTCCTTGGTGAAACCTTTGCTAGCGGTTTAAGCTAGGACTCTTATAGTCCTTCGTTCTTAAGGACAATGAGTGGTGCTGAGAGAACGCCAATGCGTTTCAACCATGGACAAGCTTTGCCTTACGACCGTGAATTTCGGATGCTGGAATTGAAGAGAGCATTACAGCAAGCCAATAATACCAGTCCAGGACCTGATGGAATCAGCTATGAAATGCTTCGTCATTTAAGTCCAGATTCTCTGTTGAACTTGTTGTTCTTGTTCAATAGGATCTGGACTGAAAACAAATTTCCATCATTTTGGAGCGAAGCAATAGTGATTCCAATCCTTAAGGCTGTTAAGGATCCTTCTGTTCCTTCGAGTTATCGACCAATAGCTCTGACGAGTTGCTTGTGTAAGACTCTCGAATGTATCGTCAACGCCCGTCTCATCTATGTCATGGAAACAAATAAATGTATCCATATCAGAGTGGCTTCCGTAAAGGAAGATCCACTCTTGATAATATTACTTATCTGGAAATGCAGATCAGCAATGCCTTTTTGCGGAGGAATCATCTCGTTTCTATTTTCTTCGACATAGAGAAAGCTTACGACCGTACCTGGCGTTATGGAATTCTCCGTAGGATGTATGATTTTGGATTTAGGGGTAATTTGCCAATATTTATTGAAAACTTATTACGCTCCCGTGGTTTTAAAGTTCGTATTGGTTCTCTTTTATCCAATACTTTTATTCAAGCCAAGGGTGTTCCCCAAAGGCTCAATTTTAAGTGTAACTCTTTTTAATCTTTTCATGAGTTGCATTCTTCATCAAATTTCACCTCCTGTCTATGGCTCGCCTTATGTTGATGACCTGCAAATATCAGTTGAGGGTTCTAACATGCGTTTAATTGAGAGACAAATACAAACAATTGTTAGCAAACTTGCTGCGTGGTGTGCTGAGAATGGCCACATATTGTCTCCTAGCAAGAGTAATTGTGTCCATTTCTGCAAGAAGACCAGCCTACATAATGATCCTACTATCAGTATTAATAATACACCTATCCCTGTTGCCAACGAGATAAAATTTCTGGGAATAGTTTTTGACCGAAAATTAAATTTTCTTCCGCATGTTCTTCATCTGCGCAAGAAATGCCAGTGATCGCTTAATATCCTCAAGGTGCTTTCTAATACATTTTGGGCTGCTGATCGCACGGCACAATTCGTGTCTACCAGTCATTAATTTTATCGCATATTGACTATGGGTGTGCTGTTTATGGATCTGCTAGGTCTTTCGTTCTATGCAGATTAGATACAATACATCACTCTGATTTGAGAATATGCTCAGGCGCATTCCGCACATCACCCGTCCAGAGTCTATACACAATCTGCCAACAACTGCCTTTGGACCTGAGACGAATGCAACTGTCTTTCAATTATTATGCAAAAATTATGTCTGACCCTCATCATCCATTAAGATCCATAACAGCTACTCCTGCATTAATAAGGCTGTATGACGCACGTTCATACAGCATTCCACCTTTTCTCACTCGGACAATGTCCAACTTATTATATTCAGACCTATGTGATGTCCGTTTTGACAAAACGGACCTTCTTCTACACCCACCTTGGTATGATCCACAGATTAAAATCAACAATGCTTTTGCTCGTTATAGAAAATCAGACACAACAACTACTGTTTTCCAGCAGCTATATGCCTCACATCGCTGTCAGTACGTCACGTGCACACCAGTTTTCACAGATGGATCAAAATCTGCAGGACATTTTGGATGTGCTGTAATTATTGAAAACAAAACTCTTAATTACAGCCTCCATCAATCCTGTTCCATCTTCTCTGCTGAAGCAACTGCTATTTACCAAGCTCTTCAGCAGATGAATACATGTGAAACTAGTAAATACTGTGTGTACACTGACAGTTTGAGTGTGTTGGAAGCTTTGTGGAACAGTAGTTTTAATTGTCATCCCGTTGTGTCAAGAATTTTCCGAGGATTAGATTCCCTTGCTGGCAAGGGATATGACATTATTTTCTGCTGGATCCCATGTCATGTAGGTCTCTATGGCAATGAAAGGGTGGATATAGCGGCTAAATCTGCATCTGGCCCATGTCTTCCATCAGTTCCTTTGTCTGATGTGAGAAAAAATGTTAAAATGTTAATCCATTCTCTTTGGCAGGAGTCATGGAACATGCAGGTCAGTAATAAATTGCGTGCCATGTTTCCATACATCACCTCATTAGCAGTTTTACCGATACGAAGTGCTGGTGTAAGATTAACCCGCCTTCGCATCGGACACACACGTTTCACACATAGACATTTGTTTCTAAACGAATTAAATCCCTGATGTGAAACGTGTGATGAACCATTCACTGTTTATCATATTTTAATTTCATGCTCATATTTTAACCAATATCGTTTACACTTTTTTAATTATGATATTTTAACATTATTTGATTTGCTTGGGGAGCCACCCCACAAGAACCTATTTGCCTTTTTGAGGGCAATAGGTTTTTTACATTATATTTAATTTGCATTTTTTTAATTTTAAAAGTATATATATTTTTATTTTCCCTTTATATGTAATTGGATTTTAATATATGTATACACTGATTTTTGTTTTTTAAAGTTTTAATGTTGCTTGTATTTTCAAAATAAATTAATAAATAAAATAATATAAATTAAATAAAATAATAAGATTATATAAATAAATAAAATGACTGAAAACAAATTTCCATCATTTTTGTGCGAAGCAATTGTGATTCCGGTCTTGAAGGCTGGTAAGGATCCTTCTATTCCTTCCAATTATCGACCAATAGCTCTGAAGAGTTACTTGTGTAAGACCCTGGAACGTAGGGTCAACGCTCGCTTCGTATATGTCTTAGAAATGTATACATATTAATCAGAGTGGCTTCAGTAACGGAAGATCTACTCTTGATAATATCACTTATTCGGAAACACAGATACGAAACACCTTTTTGTGAAGGAAATATCTGGTTTCTATTTACTTCGATAGACAGAAGGCATACTACCTTACATTTTGATATGGTATTCTCTGTTCATTATATGAATTAAGCTTTTGGGGTATTCTTTCGATAGTCCTAAAACATTTTTTACGCTCTCTTATTTTTAAAATTCGTATTTGAACAATTTTATCCAATACGTTTATACAAGCCGAGGGTGTGCCCCGAGGCTATAGTTTAAGTGTCATACGTTTTAAAATTTCGTGTGTAGCATCCTCCATCAGTTACTACCTTCGAAAATGATACTTTTTTATTTTGAAGACCTGCAAATACCATGTCAGATGTCAAATTTGCGGTTAATTGGAAGACAACTGTGGATATCAGTTAATAAACTTGGTGATTGTTGTACTAAGAATGTCCATACCTTATCACCAAGCAAGGGTAAAAGTGTCCACTTTTGCAGAAAGACTAGCCTTCATAATGATCCAATAATAAACATCAAAAACACTCCAGTACAAGTAGCCAATGAAATGAAATTCCTGGGTGTTATCTTTAACCGAAAATTAACCTTCCTTCCGCATGTTTTATATTTGCGGAAGAATTGTGATCGATCTCTTAATATCCTCAATGTGTTATCAAATACGTCTTGAGGTGCAGATCACTTTTTTGAGTTTTTCAGTCATTGATTTTATCTCGCATTGACCATGGATATGTTTTTATGGATCGGCTAGATCTTCCGTTTTACGGACATTGGACACAGTTCATCACTCTAATTTGAGGATATGTTCTGAGGCCTTCGCACATCACTCGTCCAGAGTCTATATGTGATTTGTCGTCAACTACCCTTAGACCTGAGACGAAGGCTTCAGTCTCTCAATTACTGCGCTACGATCCCGTTGACCCCTCATCATCTATTACGCTTTTTGATGAAATAATTTTTTTTGGTTTAATTTTTATAAAATCCATTTGAAGATACGCTTTTCATCTAATTTTGGTTCTGTTATTTTAATCATTTAATTTTATTAAATAAAATTCAGTTATAACTCACTAATATAAATATTAAACTTACGGAAAAAATCTTTGAATTTTTACCACGTATAATTTATATTTTAGAAATGCATTTGGAAAACCAGTTTTCAATCTCATAATTAATGTAATTTATGAACAAGAATTAGAGGTTAAATTATCATTTATATGAGTCATATACACTTTTCACTGAATATGTTGTAAACTCTAAGTGTTTCAATAAAAATGTTTGAAAAAAATTAATTATGATCCTTTCAAAACTATAAATCACTTAATACTCTTTAATGAATTCTTTTACTTAGGAATTTCACCTTTCTTAATCAATTTCTATAAAATATAATGAGCATATTGTTTTTATCGAGCGTATATTGCTTACAAATTGATTACATCATTCTTCAAACTAATAATCCCTGTTTTTGAATTTTAAGTTTTTTAAGATTTGTTTATAACATTTCAACTCGGTTTACTATGGATGAACACGATCAAAATAGAAAATAAAATCAGTTTCTCTAGCACTGCTTCAATTTTCTTCCAATTAAAATTCACTAGAGAAATATACACTTATTTAAACTTTTTAGAGATGCATTTTTAAATTTCTAAACATTTTGTGTATGTTATCTTATGCATCTTAAAACTCAACAATTTAAGTTAGGTCACTGATTTTGAATGAAATCCGATAAAAAATGTAAGACATTGAAAGAAAAAATAAACTAATATTTATATTAAGAAATTTCCGTAAAAAAAATTTATTTTTCAATAATTAAAGAGAGGAATACTTTTTTATGTTTAAATATTAATTTTGCTACTAAATAAAGCTGTAAAAATCAATTTCATAGCAGTTTTTATTTTTGATTTTTTAAAAGTATAATTAGTGTTTTTTTTTACTAGCACATTTTACAATAAATTTCAGGCAATGCACAGGTTTCCTACTGAAACATTTGTAATAATGTCTCATCTATTTTCATAATGACATAAAATGATATAAAAAATATTTTTGATATGCTAAACTGTCGTTAAATTATTTTTACAAGAATAGATTAGAAATGAAAGCTGAGCATTTTTGGCATAAGTAAATTTATATGAACAATAAAATTATTGAAAATTAATAACTAAAGTATATATTAATCTCTGAAATTTATATCTATTTAAATTAATTTAATCAATTGGAATTATATTTTTATACTTTTTTATTATTTATTATTATTAAATTATAATTTATTATTATTAAATAATACTTTGAAATCTATTTAGTATTATTATTTTCTTGAGGAATAAAAATCACTTTTTAAAATCAATGAATCTCATGTTTTATTTTTTACTAATAATTTCTTAAAGATAATTAATCATATAATATTAATTTCATATAATATTAACTTCATTTCATATAATATTAATAAATTCATATAATATTAGTTTTATAATTTTTTTATTTATTCATGTAAAAACTGCTAAAAATTTGAATTCACTTAAATGTTTTATCGAAATTTTAATTTATACATAAATTGGAATATCTAATAAATTAGTTGACTAGACTAGGTAAAAAAATAATAAAATTAAATTTCCTGTAAGCTGCTGATAGGTATGTATAAAACTAAATTAAAATAAATTGAAATATTTGAATAAATTAACTGATATTTAATAATTATCAATTAATTTATTCAAATATAATTACAAATAAGAAATGCATAGAATATGAATATTGTACCTCGCTATAGGGCTAGTGTTGGAAGTTGACAAAACAATCTCTTCAAGATCACAAAATATTTATTCGTAACAAATTCAGCAAGATACAGGAAATTTCAACTCTTGAAATCACAATTACATATATCACCAATTCTGCCATACAGCAAGAAACTGTTACCAAACACAGAAGTCTGTATTACCTCAGGCAGACAACAGCTTCTATGCACTAGATTAGCATTCAAAACTGATCATCTTCACCAACTCTTCCTGTGCCGGATGGTAGTATTTATCTTCTACTTGGCGTGAAAATCTAAGTGTTTCGCCAAGCTGAAAGAAGGTTCTGGGCTATTTTGCTTAGTATTGATCCTAGAGCTCCAGCAATGGATTTTTCCAGACATATCTATTTCTCGCAAAGTCGCTAAGAATCTCGCGAAAAGGTCCCCAAGTCGACAAATAATTAGAAATGTCGTTTTTAACGTAGAATACAAATACAAACCTAAATTAATAAATTTTGCTCAAAATTCGAGTATTTCTGATGTGCCAGAGATAATTTAAGACAAATACAAATGTTTGTAAATTTCTAACAATACAAATTTTTAAAAAAATATTGACATTAATAGGTATAGACTACTCCACAATAGTATTCATTGCTTTAAAAATTTCATTGGAATTAACTTTCGTTTCCGTTAAATATTAATAAATGAAATGTCATTTGGTTTCTAATGAAAATTTCAGCTAATCATTAAAAAGTATATATTTAAATACCTTATTCTCATTACAAATATTTAAGCCTAAGAAACTATTTCATAGATTTTAACATTTAATGTATACAGTATACTAAACTGTCAAATAATTTATAATTTATTAATAAAGTATACCCTAATATATAAAGCTTCTAATAATTTGAAATAATTAAGCATAAAAAATCTTTTAATGAAATATTTGATTACAATGAAATCATTAGCTGAAAAATGCGACGCTTTATAAAGAAATATGTATATAATATTCTCAATTAATTCTTAATTAATTTAAGTCCTTTATTCATGAAAGCATGTTAAATGCATATTAAATAACTTATCTTTCATTTTAGATGAATCAACTTGTTAATTAAAATTATCTCTGAATTATTATTAAAAGTGAAAACTATTAAAAGAATCTTATAGAGAATTATTTAGGCAAAGTAATAAGAAATAATATATATATATATATATATATATATATATATATATATATATATATATATATATATATATATATATATATATATATATATATATATATGTATATATATATATATATATATATATATATATATATATATATATATATTAAGATAAGCAGTTAAAAGATGTATAGAATTTATCAAAACATAATAGATTCATATTATTCGAATTTAAATTTACTTTTAATGTCAAGATTATTACATTTATTTAAATTATATTTTCTCATTTTCTCGTATTTGCTCAAGAAATAAACAAAACTTTGAAATTTAAGTTATTTATTTGTACTTTTATTTTATAATGTGTAATCAAATTAGTTCATTAATATACATGATTATTTAAAATAACTAAATTAGTTATACACTATCAAGAAAACGATATTAATTTACTTCAGGTTAACTACACAATTTACTTATTTTAATCCAATCAAGCTTAGCTATTTTAAATTTACTGTTAAATTTTCTGTTAGTGAAACATTTTATGCACTTTTTAATAATATGAAGTTTCAAATATTCTTTTATTTTAGTAATGTTAATAATTAATTTAATTATGTACTCTTAAGGTGTTTAAATTTCTCATTATTGAAATATAGTATTTGTAATGTAATATACATTGATAATTACATAATGCTAATTATTCAGATATAATAACGCATACATAATTATCTAACAGTTATTGAAATAAAAAATATAGAGTTATGCATATAAATTTGAACATATTTAAAAAAATTTCAAGAAAGCATCTCAATAAATTAAAATTTCTAAATAATACATACAAATATAATTGTATTTTTAAGTACATATATGTGATGCATATCTTTCATTAATAAAAATATTTTTGCAGTATGTTAAATTGTAAAATTTCTGTCACTATTTTAAAAGTGTTATGGTAAGCGCATTTTGATGCTTTTACCATAATTTTTTTAAATATTAATTGAAATTCTACATTTGAAATTTATTCATTTTTAAAATTTGCTAATTCAAATATTATTTCTTAAAAATGAAATACTCTGGTCTGAAAAAAAGTAGAAGGTTACTTATATTTTATAAATTCTGCCTTATTTAATGCAATTTTTATATGTAAATTTTATTTTTTATTTTTAAACAATTTTTCTTTTATTTTCAGTTACTTAGTTTTATCTACCATTAAGGAAACACACATTATAAAATAGTTCTTAATGATTTTTAGTCTGTGAAAATAGTAGAAAGATACTTGTAAAAATATTCTCATTTTGGAATCAGTCGCAGTTTAGTATGTTGAAAGCATTATTTTTAAACTGTTTTTCTTTTAAATGATGTAATTTGTTGAAAGAAAATTCTCAAATTTTTTTGTACAGTAAAATGCTTCAGGGAAATCGTTTACGTAAATTTTTAAAAAAGGCCGAATTGTGGCCTATAAAGATCCTGGTAAAGGTTTAAGAGGAATTGCAAGGAGGTTAGAACAGCATTAGGACTAATACACATCAATCTAAATGCTGTTTCTAACTTCTTGAAAAACCCAAAATATCAGATGAAATCAACAACAGGAAGACCCTGAAAATTGACACCTCGTGATCAAAGACAAAGCCTTAAAGAACCTTAAAAAACACATGGAAGAACTAGAAAGACACAAGACTAAGTTGGAATCATATATGTCACTAGAAGAGCACTTTAAAAGTACATAAAAATTGGAAATGTACATATTCAAGAAAAGAAAGCTCAATTGTGAATGGAAAGAAAAATACATTGAGCACCGGCTACAGTGGATTAAATAACACATGTCTTGGAACTCCAAATGAACTTCACACACATAAAAATTTGTTTCTAAGCGAATTAAATCCCTGGTGTGAAACGTGTGATGAACCATTCACTATTTATCATATTTTAATTTCATGCTCATGTTTTAACCAAAATCGTTTACTCTTTTTTAACTATGATATTTTAACTTTATTTGATTTAATTGGGGATCCACCCCACATAGAAACCTCTTTGCCTTTTTAAGGGCTATAGGTTTCCTTCATTTTATCTAATTTCAATTTTAAAATGTTAAATTATGTATACATTTGAATTTATCTTTTTATATATTCTAGAATTAGATTTTGAAATATTATATACATTGATTCTTGTTTTTTAAAGTTTTAATGTTGCTTGGGTTTTTGAAAAAAAATTGATAGATATAAAATAAAAAATTATGTTTGGCGCAGCATGTCCATTTTTGGACCTTGCACCATAAAACCCAAGCAACCAACCAAATGAACTTCAGTCATTATTTCTCATGAAAAAAATCAATTTAGATGGCTGAGATGGTTTTCAATATTATTGTCATTGTCTGGATGTACAAGAAGAAATTTATTCTATTTGAGATAGATAGCTGGAAGCATTTTAATGGTTTGGATAGATATTGGGTATAGTGGAAAGGCCAATATAGAGATTCTGGATGGAAGACAGAAACATACAAATTATATTCTACTTTTAAATTCAGAGATTTTTCCCTTTTGTCACTGAGCTTGGTGGAGAAAGTTGTATATTTGAGCAAGATGGAACATCAATTCACACGGCTGATATCATTAAACATTGATTTGAAATAAATAATGTTAGGGTTTTGCCAGGACCTGCTAAAAGTTCAGACTTCAACATTGCTGGAAATATAAATTGTTTTGCGTGTTTACACAGGGATAAAGCAAAATGATTCTTCGATCGAACTTTGGGAAGCTTTGAATTGTGCTTGGAACAACTTTTGCGAAACAAGAATTCAAGACTTATATGATTCAATCCCAAATATAGTATTTGATAGAATTGAAGCAAATGGAAGAATTGCTGATTAACAAGACTTTTTTTTCAATATTTACAGCTGTCCATCTGTTTTTTTCACACAGTATGATGTGGTTAAAACTAATATTTAATTGTAATAAACAAGAATTTTTTTTTATTTCGTGTTACAAATATAGATAACTAATTGTAAATAAGTTTTTATAAGTGCTGAAATAAAATTATTTTGTAAAAATTTAAAGCTATTATTTTATTTGAAAAACTCCTTGTACCCTTCTATTTTTTCACGCAGTGTAATTTAATTAGTTTTGTTAATTTACAGAAATTATAAATGTGATAAACCTTGAGAACAAAGGGTTTTAAAATTATAAAATAGTCTTTGCGAGTTACTAAATTGAAAATTTTAATAATATTATAAGATTTTAATAAAATAAATTCTTGTTATAAAGTGCATTTCCCAGAGAAAATAAATTGAAATATTCCGTTAAATATATTCTCTTTAAAACCCAAATTTGACCTTTATCTATGTTTATGACGGAAAAAAATATAAGTTGACCTAAATATCTTTCTCTTTTCTTCTTTACGTGTACACACCGAACCATACATCATATTCGCATTAGCCCTATTATTCCAAAAGGAGCTGTTTTTCCTAGAAAATATTCCCTTTTCCTCTTAAACTTTTATGAAATAATATTGAAACAAATATGACCCAGATGAAACATATTCTAAGAAAAATTTCTGAGCATTAACAAGGATATGTGTGTTTCATAAAACATGATTTCAGTTAAAAAAAAATATCTATTGAAAGAAATATTTTACTTTGAGTGATTCATATAATATTTTTTATATCACTATATTTGTTTCAATAAAAAAGAGGAAGTCTTCGAAAATTAAATTCTTTTGTCGTCATCGAATTGATTTTAATATATATCATATATATATATATATATATATATATATATATATATTGGTGAAATTTAAAATTAAACAATAACTACATTAAATGAAAACAATATTTTAAAAATTTCTTTCATAACAAATAAAAAAATAAAGTAATTTTTTTATTTCTCTAATTTTGAAAGATTTTTTAAAGTAAGAGCAATATTTCTAATATGCAGTAGTTAAGTTCCTTAAATTAACAAAACATTTTATATAAAAGACAATAGAAGTTAAATACAATTAAGAAAAAAACATACGTAGAAACGAAAGTTGAAACAAATAAATTGATATACAAGTAAATCTTGATTCTCTCGCTAAGAGCTATATGCTAAATAACAACAATAATTTGTTTGCAAAGAATAATCAAAAATTGAAAATATAAAAAGTATAAAATTCAATATGTTAGCTAATATATGCAAAGCAACGAATAGAAAAATTAAAAATATTTTGGTAAAAACTAAACATGTACTAAATTAATTTAAAAAATGTGAACTATTTTTCAGAAATTCGAATTTAATAAGTGAAAAAATAAAGCAACTTGAATTACTGCAATTAAAAATTTTTACATATAATTTTACTGAATATTGCTAAATAATGTCATTTTAAAAACTTTGTATCGCTCGTTCGCATTGTTTCTGTATTCTCTGACTCATAAGATAAATTTGGACCTTTCCACTTGTTCAAACAAACATCTTTAAAACTCATGTTTAGTGATAATTGCATATTTATCGCTAATAAATGCTGTAGATACGACGATGTATATTTTTCCTATTGATACTTCATGTAAACATATAGATGCAGTGCTTACTCAAGTTCTAAGAATAACATGATTTTCAGATAAACTGAATTAGAAATTTATTTTTAATGTTTAAATTTTAAAGGGAATGTTGGTTCTCTACACTATTTAATCCAAAAATTATTGTTAGAATCAAAATCCACACATCTATAAATTGATTCATTTACTCTATGCATATTTTAATATCAAACCATATCCTAAATAATATTAAGAGTAAACTGATTTAATTACGAACACAATTCCTGCAGTGTTGCAAGAGGTATTATTTTGGCAATAAAATTGTTGAAACTATAACTGTTTATAAAAATTATAACTCACTGTACTTATATTTTCTAAATGTTTTCTATTTTTTATTATCAGAAATATTGCATAAAACTGTTTGGGTGTTTATTATTAAATAATTATTTATTTAAACTTCTTATAAAAATATGTAATTTAATAATAATTTATTAATTATTGCAATTTCTTTTTTTATCTTATATAACCACTGTAACGTCAAACTATTATTGATTGGTGATAACTTTATGATATGTTTATTTTAATGAAATCCCAAATTGTTGTAAAACTACTTCTACAGAGATTGGAATGTAAGCATTATTTTCGCTATTTGTAAAAGTGTTACAGATTTTAAGAATTTCTTTTAATATTAGAAAATTTTTATTCAATAGTTGAAGAGCATAAAATAGTCTTATCAGGCAAGAAAGTAAGGATTAAAAAGTCAACAAAATTCTTTTTTAAATAATTCACATCAATGTGAAACCGAAAACATTGGCACAAGGTTTGGATCTACATCCAGAGAGATCAAAGTAAAAAAAATATATGTGGGACTTTTTAAGTGGTCGTTGGCAAGTCGAGATAGACATATGTTGATCTGCCTATCACGAAGGAGAAATTAGAAAACTCCCAGATCTTTTGACTTTATACCAGTTGGGAGATGGTGGCATTAACCATGTTTCTTTATTATGGGCTTTTTACCTCTAGAATGATTCTAAACATAAGAGCTTTGAAGTGGAAAGGATAGGATGGTCTAGTTCTTCTCTTCCAAAAGTGTTGGCCAATTCATTTGCATGGAATAGGATCCAAAGAACATGGACTTTTCGCTGGTGAGATAGGAGCAATGCTTTCCATAGCGTACATAAGCTGGTTTTACCACCGAGGTGAATCCAATTTTTGAGATGTTGAATTGAACTACAGCTATCGTATATTATCCAGATATTACCCTAGTTGTTTTTTCACATGACTCTCTCTAGTCTAAAATTCATTGCAATTAGTTCTCTTCAAAACGCAGAACAGAAATATGGGTTACCTTGTTTCATATAGATTTGAGGAAGTGCTTCATTATAAATTAAACAGTGTCTGTATTTTTATCTTGCTGCTATTAGAATAAATTATGTTGAAATATGGGGACGATCTCCAACCCAGATTGCATAAGTAAGCCAAGAACATAGTCGTTCTTATAAAGTTTGGTAAAGAGGGTATTAGGAAAACCAACATTTGAAATTTCATTGCTAATATTTAAGCTACAAAGGAGATAATGAGATTCTCTATTTTCTGCAATTAAATGCTGTGATTTAACTAGAGTAAATGGACTGTTTTTCTTTAATCTTTGAATGCGTGCCCAAATAATTAGTTAACTTAAATATAAGCACTAACTTAGTTTTGTTATGCATGGTCTGTACTGTGGTAAGTTTATAGAAATGTTTTACTACACTAGCTTACCTTCTGAAAAAAGATGTTGCATACCTGCTTTATAAAGGACACTCTCTGAAGGGCAGCTTCATTTTATTTCAGTAATTATACGAGTGGTGTTAAATTGGACCTTTCTGAAATTGCTCAAGTTAGTTTCAGAAACACATCAATAGAGAGAAAAGATATATTCTAGAATGAGTCTAATGAGTGTCTGAAAGAAAGCTTTAAGGATAATTACGTCTGCTCTCCAGTCTTTACCGGCTAATTAATATTTGAACGATTCCTAGCTTTTAAGATAACACATTCAATATGCTTGAAACATTAGAATAGGATGAAAGTCAAATAACTTTTAATGTTTTCCGTAGGTCTTTTTATGAGACTTGGGCTTCAAAGATGGTTGGTTTGATGTAAGTAGTAAAGAAAATAATCATTAATTTTGATGTGTACTGAAACTCATTATAAGTTCATCTGCAAGCTTAGAAACAGCTTCCGAAGAGATTTTAAAAGATTAATCAAAAATTATACATCAATATGAATAACTTAGTATTATATAAAATAATCATATTTGACTTTAAAATAGCTTACGGTATCCAGATCTTAAATATCCAGATTCCTATGTATATGAAACTATTTCGCTAAGTATTTATAAATTTTTGGATTTAAATTTGAATTAATAACAATATATTAACTTAAATACAAAATATAAAATAAATTGCTTCGAATAATTTATAAAATTGTTCATTATAAAATGTCATTGTGCAAAAAAATTAATTTATGATGAATGGAAAGGTTCCATAAACACATTCCCATCAAGAAATTAATTTTTATATTAAATATTATTTCTTATAAACGCTGAAGTTTTCATTCAGATAGAATGTCATTCCTACAAAACATATTATTGTGTGCATTGGACCTGTAAATTGTTTTCATTTATGATTAGTTAAAAATCATTCTAATGACTAATAAAGTATTTCAATTATAGAAATTTCCCTATGAGTAAAATAATACATTTTATTAATCTATAAAACATTCTCATACAAATCGGTAATAATTACATAAAATGATGCAGGATAAAAATTCGTTAACAAATTAAATTAGTAATTGCTTAAATGAACTGATGATTGGTTAGATCTAGGGATATTACTTATAGCTAAATATAATAATCTACAGTCTATATTTTAAAATGTTGTTTTTGGAAGTAATTTTAAATGTGGCTGTAAGAGAAGCAGTATTATTTTCACCTTACTAGTTTCAAGAAATGTGCTATTTATTATTAAATCCTTCGCAAGATGCGTGTAGAAAAATAATATTAGCAGGATACCGTTTAGGAATTCAGAAATATAGTATGACTTATTTAAACTCTTTTTCCAATTTGCGAAAATGTATCGATCGTGAAACTTATTTTCTGTATATTAGAGTAATATTAGATATTCGAGATTTCTCATTTCCAGTTCCAGTTTGTACGGTAAAAGAATAATGTATATTCTCGGAATAAAAAAATAAACAAGATGGCTTCGTCTGAAATTCACTGCCAATGAAATTTCATCACCCCTTAGAAGTGAAGGAAAGGAAGTATACTGATTCGATTTTTTGCTTTTTTGAGATGCAAGATTAAACACAAGCGTGGTTTCAATCGACAAAGTCAGGTAGTAATGTATGTTGAGAAGAGCTTATATATTAGTTGAAGTTTTCCATATAAGTTTTGGAAATAATTTTATTTTAAAATATGCAAAGTGTATTAAGAAATACATTATTTAATGTAAATAAAAACAGAAATTATAAGAACGAGACAGAGGTGAAACGGCACAATTATGTTTCATCTTTAGTTATCTCAAATATTTTAAGATTTATATTCTGATATTTAGATAATTATTAAATTTCCGATTAAAAAAATTACAAAAAAACAAATAAAATTTCTTGTGATTGTTAACTATTATTTAAATTTTTAACTTCAGCAAAAGAATTGATAGAGAATTTTAACTAAGCATAAAACTAATTTCGATGAACCTAATTAGGCAATTAAAACAAACTCGATATTAAATAATACTTAATTTACCTAGTATATGTAATTTCAATTACTATGATTTTTAAAACATAATTAAAGCTGCTTAATTCGATGGCTCAAATTGGATACTTTATCAAATATTTAAATTTTTTCTCATAAGAGATTTCGAATGCTAGTAAACAGAATAACATTCTTTTAATTAAACAACATTTTTTTTAACATTTTAAGTTCAATTGATGAAATTCCTAAGACACAAAAGGTAAAAATTTATAAGATTCTGAATGAAAAAAAGTGATAAAATTTTTAAATCATAAAAAATATTGCAGAATTAAATATTATAAAACTTACAAAAATGTTTTCATAGGAAATAAAAAACGTATTTCTTAAAAGTGTCAACGAATCTATATTTCATTATAACTAAATTTTATTGAAGTAAATGGGAAAATAAATAAAATTTAGGATAGCTTTCACAAAAATGTATGCATTAAATTTATCACCAAATATTATTGTAAATCCAACAAATTTCAAAATTTATGATGAATTAAGACTTATATTGTTTTAAAAATATTAGAATTTGTAGATAATTTTTTCAGTAAAATATTTGATCCCATATTTAATTCACAACTTCTTAAGCAATCAAGAGATAAGTAAAGGTGTGTATGTGAGATTCAAAATCTTATATAGTTTAAATTCTCTAAAACAAATTTATTAACTTTATATAAATTAGCTTTTCTCCTCTATTACATTAATATTTATATTATACTTTGTATTCATCGTGTACTAATATACATGAATGTTTGGAAAATATAGAATTGCTACAAATTAAATACATTTCATATACACAAAACAAACAAAATAACATGTGCACAAAAAGGAGACATTTCCTTCTACCAACAAATGCAAATCGTGAACTATACCAAGAATACATAGAAGAATAAATAAATTGTTTACTAAACATATTAAAATACTTTTCAAATTAATCAAAAATCTTCAGAACCTGTAAAAACCTTTGTATTTGAAAAATGTAGCAGAATAAACATTTTTGAAAAACACAAAAATGAGAATATAAGTAAATGTGCATTTAAATAAGAAAGAAAAATTAAATCTTTTTCTGAAATAATACATTCAGATGAATGAGAAAGTAAATTTAGCAAATTTGAATGTAAAGGTCAGATAAAATGAATGATGAAATATGAAAATTGTAACAAATATCAAAAGTACTGATGATTTCAACAGTAATACGCTAAAATGCAATAGTGAGACAAATTGATAACAGGCAAATTATTTTCTCAATTATTCAATGTCTAGAAAAGATTCTCATGATATTCTCAAAAGAAATATCATGGATATCAAAAGTTTTATTAAATTTATTTTGTTGTTTGAAGGAAAAAAATTAAACATTTCAAATTTAGAAATGAAAAACATCAATTTTAACTCGAGAAAAGTCTTAATTTTTATATTCTTTAAAAGTACATTAGATTTTTTATATAAAATTATTTTTATATTAGGTTAGAGTCGAAAAAAATATTAGGTTTCCTCTATCTTTAAATTAAATCGAGTGAATTTCTTAATAATTTTAAGATATCTAGAGTTGCTAAAAGTACTCCACTTAAAAACAAGCATTTTGAATTAAAATGAATAACTAAACTCCTAATATTACTTGGATTGTCATTGAGGTCCAACCTCAAAATTATTTTATATTTTCAGATAAATAAAATATGAAAGTATCTAGAATGTCTTTTTATGACAATGCACCTCAATTTTAATAAAATTCATTAAAAAATTTTAAAATTTCAGTTGCAAGTTTAAAATAATTTCATATTATTTAAAATGATTTAACATTAAAATATAACACATTTAATATTAAAAACATGTACATTATTTGTATTTCATATTTTAGACATTAATATTAAGAATTTCAGTTTTTATCTCTTATAATCAGTATAAATACCTATTCCAATCATAAGTATTTATATTTCTTATTAAGTTTTAACATGTTTTTTTACGTTAAGATAAAGCCAGCATACAATAGATTTCGTGTCAAAAAATAACTTTAATCCTATTTGCGTGTTAAATTTTTACTGAGATAATAATAAAAGTCATGTGACTTTATAAAATAACCTAAGAAAACTCCCGCATCCAATATTGTTGGCATTAATTGAATCATTGAAAGACTGTATCGTTGATGATATTACGTTTCTCATTAACTCACTCTTATCCCGCTTAAACGTATAAAATATTATAAGTATATAACACCCAATTATATATATATATATATATATATATATATATATATATATATATATATATATATATATATATATATATATATATATATATATATAATTCTTGAACGACTGGTAAGTGCATAATATTGATTTAAAGCTGGCAGACACAACAGAAGTGAATCAACACAACATTTGAGAAAATATTGACCTCAATATTGGTATTGTGTTAAAGAAATAAAAATTAGGTTTATCGAATGTAAACTAATTTAATTATGCAAAATAAGACTGTTTTATATCTGCAATTTAATGAGAAATTTTGTTTCAAGTGTAAGAAAGTCTATTGTGATTGATAACAGTGAAGCATAGGTTTTATTCATAAAATAAAACTAATTCAAATTATTTTCTTAATTAACCAGTCGATAATGGCATTAATATGTATTTGCAAACTTGTCTTCAAATTCAATACGGAAAATTCGTTATTTCTAAAGTAATGCATCGCATATTAATCTTTTGAAACTCGTGCAATTAACTATGTAGCAAGGGATCTATATGTTGTTTTAGTTTTATATCGATGTATTTGTCAATTTATAGCAGTATTCAGCATTGAGTGCATGACAGATGAATGGCATCGTAGTAATTGATTCGCCATGTGTGAAGGCTTTTATTAACTACACTCCATCAATACAGCGCTATTTATGGTGTCATAACTATATTTGTAGAATGTGGGACGAATGATCGGTCAGAAAAAGCACGAATGAGTTTTGCATAGCTGATGGCTGAGCATGGTTAAATGGACCAGAGATCAATGAACTCTAAATCAAGTTTGTCTGACTTTATAAGGAATAAATTTGTTTTAACATCATTCGAACTTAACCTGAATTCATTCTTCAAAATTAGTTTACTGTGCATATTTAGTTGTTTCGGAAATATTTTCCTCATTTTAACACTCAATGTGCTCAAATATTTTTTATAAATTCTTTAAAAAGTAAACGTTATATCCATATCTATATATTATTCAAAAATATTTCAAAAATATTGTCAGCATTTTTAGAAAATGTGTTGATTATTTTTAGTCCTAGAAATGAATCTCTTTCTGAGATAAAAGTTGCAAAAGTTGATAAAAAAATATGGGTAAGTATTCACAAAATGCTACCCAAATAGCATGTATGCAATAAATAAGTAGAAGGACTGGACTTTATGCTTTTTCAGTGAAATTTCTATAAAATTTTGAATGAAGACTGCGCAAATATTTTTAAAATTCTTTTTAGAAAAATTAGAAAGTTATTATAAGATGTCTCTTATAGTATTTAATAACTCATCACATGTTTATCAGATAGGAAGATATAGGTACAAAATTCTAAAAACATTTTTTTAAAAATATGTTATCAACAAACACATTCTAACTATATTTTTTTAAATTTGTTTTTAAGCCACTAAGCTAAAATTGATTAAAAATAATATATCTGTAGATTTGTTCCTTAAATTCAAATCGCATGTAATACTTCATTGTTTTAAAATAGGAATAGAAAATTTTCATAAAATTTCACAAACAAGTGTTCTAAATGGTTTTGATATATGCTTGAACGATAATAAATAACTTAAATTGGGAAAGTTATAGATCATTCAACATCTATCGTACTTTTATATGAATAAATTAGGTAATTTTAAGAGCTCTCTCTTTTAAAGGTCATAAGTAATTTGAGTAAATGAGTGATTATACTAAAGTTTATAGTAAAATATACTTTACCTATTTAATAATCATTTCTTTTTCTACAAATTATTTGTAATGTTTAAATTATTTTAGAAGAGTTTCTTGAAACACATAAAAACTACTAAGTAGTTTGATTCCATTTGCTAGAATTCGGGCAATTCCGTCTCCATTTTAATAGGAAGCAAGCGTTTAGGTTTTAAGAAAAATCGTGAATGAGAATGACATGTGAGTAAAATAAATAGCAAATTTTCAACCACTGTTAAAATATAAACATCAGAGTAAGTACTTATTTCTATAAGATTCCTTTTTTGCGTTACTCATAAATAGACTCCAGAGCGCTAAAATGCAGCATGATCATGAATCAGAATAAATAATTTTTCCGATGTTTTAAGAATCATTTCCAGCATCAATGAAAAGGTTCTCATGAATCATCTTAAGCTAGATAGTTATTTGTGAACTTAAAAATAGAATTAATACCATGATTTCATATTTCTGCAGTTAATGTGTTCATGTAATTATCTCCATAGGAACTATATTGGACAGAACTGGAATAAAGATTTTATCGCTTTTTTAAATAATAAAGAGACTAAAAGATTCTTTCCCATAAAATATCATTGATTCAATTTAATCTTTTTTTATACCGAAAGTAAACATAGTCCATTTTCAATTGAGTTTGCTAATTCCAATATTTTTGTATTCCATATTTATCAGTCTAACAACGATCTTGCTTTGAAAATTCCATGCTTTTGATTTTTGATAATCAAATATAAATATTATGAATTATTATTAATCTAGACTTGGTTAAATCTTATTCTTTAGATTTAATTACATTAAGGAAGTCTTTTTTCTTTTTAAAAAAATGTTATTACATAAGATTTTATAAAAAATTGCTATTATATATTGGCTTTATACCGCTTAAGCTCTTTTTGTTATTTGGATGTGTTCTAGAAGAGATGTCTTGTTTTGAAAATTAGAAATTCGTATGTGTTTTCCAATAATATTTCATTCAAATACATATTAACTAAAAATAATATGAAAAATTATTACTTCTTATATATAAGAAGTATACACTTTTTAATTAAATAAAAATATGGTTTTGAGATAATATATATATATATATATATATATATATATATATATATATATATATATATATATATATATATATATATATATATATATATATATATATATATAGTTAAAAATAAGAGTCGTTGATCTTTCGTGCGAAGGATTTCTCTTCTGAGGATTGGAAGTTTCACAATTTCATTATAAACTGTTAATATTGTCTTTTATAAAATGGAAAAACGGATTTCTTTTTTTTCATATTTTATCGAAACATTTCAAAAGAAGTAGCTTGTGCTTGTAAAAATAATTATTTTTTAGATGCATAATATATTTAAATATTTATTTAATGGAGAGTTTATATCTACATTTAAATTTTAAAAGCCTAATTTATATTTTAATGCATTACTGAGTACTCGAAATATATTTTTGGTCTAATGTAAATCATTATCAATATACATATGGTAGCTCATTAAGTGTTAAATATTATTTTTAAACTCATATTAATGAGAAATGACATTTTATATTTTTTTATTCCTTAATTTTGCAAAATGTTTTTCATCTTAAACAAAAGTCATCAATAGTTTCAAAAAGATATATAGGATTTTCCTTGAAAAGAAATATAGGTTAAGTTTAATATTCCTAGAAAACAATATTAATTTATAATGAATAATTCTACAAAACGCAATAAAAATTGATGTGTAATTAATCAGTTGAATAAATATGAAACTGAAAGTAATTTTAAAAATAATAATGTTGTGCGTTTTTAAAGCACATTACAAAGATATACCGACGAATATATTTAAGGAAATATCGTATTCTGTAAATCAATATTGTAAAGCATTAAGCTTTAGATTAATAATATATTGATCTGCCTTTTTATCTTTTAAAAAATAATATATTTTCAATAAGTCACTAAAGATCTATCAACAAAGATTTCCATGATAATATAAGTAAAATTTATATTACTGATAAATCAAATCAGAATACACTTTGTGATTCTGAATATATTTTGTCTCACCTAGAAATATTCTTTAAAGTACATGTAACTGAAGTTAAATTATGCGAATTAACTGTAAAAATGTGCCCGATTTAGCAACAAAATGTTTCTTCTTATATAGAAAATATTTAAATAATAAAATAATATTCATATTATTTTGCATAAGTTATTTAAAATATTTTAAAATACAATGACATTGTCAAATATTGCATTTGTATGCATTTAAATATATCGATGAATAAGGAAATACAAGTTAAAACATTAGATAAAATTAGTTAAAATCCTTCTTAAATTACTGTAGAATAAAAGGTAAGAATATAACCCTTAGTTACACAACAAATGCAAATCTTAAAAAAATAAGCAATTTTGTCCCTTAAAAATTATTAATTTCCACTGAAGAATAAAATTGTTGGGAAAACCATTTATTAAAATTATTCAGCATTAATAAGAAAAGTAATATATTTTGAAATTTTAGCGTTTTAAATATAAAAGTATTTAAGATCATTAAAACATTTTATTAGTATTTATTACTTAAAAATTTAAAAACAAAATAATCATGAGAAAAATTTAAAAAATTATATTTGAAAATTATTTTTTTTAAGTTAAAGTATAAAAAAGGAATTTTAAGTTAAATTTTAAAGTTAAATTATGTAAATGTAACTAAATATTTAAATGTAAAATTGTCAATAGAATTACATATTCAATTAGAACATTGGAATTAAATTTAAAAATGCATTTGTAAATTAAATAATAAGCATTTTTATATAAAATTTGTTATTTATAAATAAATTTTTAAAAAATTATGGATTTTAATAGATATACTATACAATAGAGTCATTTTCGTATCATAATTATTTTTTCCAATGATTTTTTCTTACAAAATTATTTTTAAAATTTATTATTAAGTAATTTTCTGCAGTTATATATATAAAAAATTTTAAATTTAATAAATCATTCATAAATTTAAATTAAATACATTACTTAGTAAAAAAATAGTCTTTTACAGAGAATGATGAGTGTAAAAAGTTTTTTTTTCATTTCTGTAATGAAAACATTTCTTCCAGATCATATTATTTGGCATCTTTACATAATTAGAATAAGTGAATTTTATATTGGTTTATATTTAATTGTATTTACATATCAAATATTTCGAATGTAATGTATGATTAGATAAATTGTGACTTTTCTTTTAAAATAATTGTGAACAATACGTATAGAAAATGTAAGTGAATTCAAAATTATTTACAGAGAAAGTACTGCTTTTGAAAATTTAAAACATAATCATTTTAAAATATGAATTCCAAATAAAAAAAGTTTTACCGTTTTGTCTATAGATTTAAATTGGAAACATATTCAATTTCTTTTTTGTTTTAAAAAATTGAATTAATGTTATACTTATTAATTTTTTTTTGTAAATATGTAAATATTTCATTTTTTTTCTTGAAACAAATAAATTATAGATAATTGTACTAGTCTACAAATTTATTTAATTTTTAAAACCCATAAAATAAGAAGGAAACAAAATGTATTTTTATCAATTGCAACTGAAGAAAACTTTTTCCTACAATGGATTTGTGTTTAATGAAGCATCAACTTCGATATTCCATAAAAGATAACGCTTAGTTACCTCCTGTAATATCACTTGGTCAGATTTTGACCAGAAAAGTAGGTCAGATACGTTCTTTCGGAACCATTTGCCACCGCATTATGATACAGAGTTCAAAAATATTTATGATATCTGGTAATTTTGGGATAGAAATGTAAGGCTTCAAAAATATCTGTTGTCTTAGCACAAAGGAAGGTCTTGATGTGAAAACGGTAATTTCCACGTATGAGATTTTTATAGTTGGTTTAACTTTTAAAAATGTTTTATATAAGTATTTAAAATTTACAAACACATATTTCGTAATATTTTAAATTGATATATATTTACAAACAATATATTAAATTACGTTAAGAATTAAGCTTCGAACTATTAAAATTGCTTCTGAATTATAGCTTAATTTCTGATTTTTTCATTAGGAAAATTATGTAATAATGAAATAAAAGTAATTTTATCAACGTATTGACAATTTTATATTTGCACACTTATAAGAAAGAATTTTATACGCAGATCCCCCCAAAAGGATTAATACTTCCTAATATACCTTAAAATCTAAAATTTTTAAGAAAATAACTCTAACATTAAATTATATTAAATATAAACGCAGTAAAATGATTGGCATGCATCCAAAATTATTCGTAATAGTATTATCTCAACAAAAAAAAAAGACTTTTCATCTTGATCTGTATGTGACTTGAAATAATTCATTTTATTTACCATAAAGCGGTTGCTTCTTTCGTTCCAGTTGAAATCATGATTACATCACTTTATTATAATTTTCATTTTCATTTCATTAAAATTTAATTTAAAATATCGGTGTCGTAAATCCCACTTGCCGATGAATTTGCTGCCTGCCGTCCAATCGCATTCTTCGAGCGGCATCAAACAACGTGAAGTTCACCATCGAATATCACAGAATATTGTGGAAGTTCACTTTGTTCATAAAATGATTTCTTATATTAGAACCAAAGAATTGTTTTGAGAAACCATTTTCCATTGATTCATGCCATTAACATATCGACAAAAGAACAGCAGAAAAAGCAAAATGAAAAAAATAAGACAAAACATCCACTTTGTGGTTAGTTTAAACCAGCAAGGACTATTTAATGTATCAAAATTTTCATCAGTTAATATAATTTTAAATTAGTAATTGCCGTATTAGTAAACAATCGTTTTTAAATCTTAAGAATACTTAATTTAATAATAAAAGAGAGATAATGTGAAAGTAATGTCTTAAACATTCCAAATATTGTGTTTGCAATAAAAATATTTCAAAAAAAATTAGATTTCTATGATATAGAAGCTTCAAATACATCAATACCATTACATATTTTGGTGGTATCGATAACCAAAATATTTTTAAAAACTTTTTTTTATGTTAGCCTCTTACTTCCTGAGGAAGAGAAAAACTTATACAAGATTGGCTCCTCATGTGTCACAGATGCTCGTTATGCAGTCTATTGGAGGAAAAGATCTGCTTTGAATCTGTGGTCCCACAATGTCAAGCATATTTGTCTTGCACTTCGAAAGCCCTTTTTCCATCTGTAGCAGCACATCGCTGAGAAACGTACTTGGGACATATATATCTATATACCTATATATCTATCTATATATATATATATATATATATATATATATATATATATATATATATATATATATATATATATATATATATATATATATATATATATATATATATATATATATATATATATATATATATATATATATATATATATATATATATATATATATATATATATATATATATATATATATATATATATATATATATATATATATATATATATATATATATATATATATATATATATATATATATATATATATATATATATATATAAATATATATATATATAATATATATATATATATATATATATATATATATATATATATATATATATATATATATATATATATATATATATATATATATATATATATATATATATATATATATATATATATATATATATATATATATATATATATATATATATATATATAAATATATATATATATATATATATATATATATATATATATATATATATATATATATATATATATATATATATATATATATATATATATATATATATATATATATATATATATATATATATATATATATATATATATATATATATATATATATATATATATATATATATATATATATATATATATATATATATATATATATATATATATATATATATATATATATACGCCCACGGTAGGCAAATTGTTATAAATTAAATATTTCTTATTAAAATGTGTTGAAAAAAATATGAATTAACTATAAACATTTCTTAATATTCCTAAATCTTGTTAACCTAAAGTTCGGAAAGAAAAATATAGATAAATATATAATTTTAATATACATATTGCTAAATATGTATATTAAAATACATATTGCACTCTTAACGAGTACAGAGAACCTTATTAGAAAAAGCAATTTTTATGTGTTCTCATGTTTACTAAATATTTTATCACGATTATATATAAATAATCATTTTATAAATGAATCTCAATTGAAATGCATATAAAACTCATGTTTTATTAAGAACTCATTCTAACTTCCAAGAATAAAATAAATTATTAAAAGCACTATTGACAAGTGCAATATTAGCGATATCGTAATAACAATCTATTTGATTTATTATCTACAACATTTCCCTTTTATTGCTTCGTATTAGTGTATATATAAAAGGGCAACAAATACATCGTTTCTCTAGTCGTCTCTTACATTAAATCCCATATATCTCAGCAAATATTTTCTGCGATAATACAGTAATTTGTGATAAATTTCATATAGTCATAGAATAGATGAAATTATATGTAGATTATATAAAATTAAAATCCTTAACAACTAATGTTTTTAAATTGCATGTTATAAATGCTGACACAAAATATGTAATATTCCTTCACATGTGTATAGCACTGTGTTAACAATTGAAATGAGTTTAATTTTTGACTTTTAAGTATACCAAAGTTATAAAAAATTATGTGTATTTTATTCACTCCAAGTAATTATATAAATCTGTAATTATTATATTAATTTTATGATCTTTCAAATATTAGAAGACTTGCTTTTGTTATAATGATTATATTTTATTCAAGCTAAGTTACATTACGATTAGTTGAAATGTGAAGGAAAAAAGATATTACGAAAAATTAATATATATCCTAAAATCAGTTAATCAATTAATATATATAAAAAATTAATAAAAGGGACAAAATATATTTCTCTTAGGTTTGATATTTTAAAACATCTCCGTGACAGACAGCAGGCAAATTATGTATTTATCTTTCAAGTGTAACAGTAAGTGCTAATTGTTTAAATAAAGATGAAAATAACAAGATTAGCTGAAATTGATAATTAATGAAGAGAAGTGTCACAAAAACTATTCATTACAAATCAAAATTGATATTCTTAAAAATTAAGTGAATTTAATGGCAGTGCATAACCAATTTTGTCCTAATTTTTAAAAACTGAAAATAAAAAGGGATGCTAATTAAATTCTGTAAAATTTATCTTAGTGTGCATTATGAACAATTTCTTTTTAATAAAGGTTTATATTTCTGCAATAATTTAAATATATTTATGATTATTGGCAAAATAACTTTTAGCTTTATCGTGGTTCTCAATTTTTTAGAATTTAATAAAGCTTTGATGAGTTAAAAGACTATCTTTTAAAAGTTGGGCCGTAATTTCACTTTTAAAAAACGCTTACTATTTTTACTATTTCAGCAGTTTTTTAGTCCACAAATCTTTAACTTTTTACAGCCAAGGATCGCCTTCCTAAGTTAGCAGAGATGTGTGAGTCAATTGTTTGCCAAAAATATAACATATAACCAGAAAATGTATTGTTTCAGTGTTTCTAAAAGAATAGGTTGTTCTTATGGTGAAGAGAAATTACTGTAAAAAGATTTGTGCGCGCACACACACACACACACACACACACACACACACACACACACACACACACACACACACACACACACACACACACACACACACACACACACACACACATATATATATATATATATATATATATATATATATAATATCAAACCTATATTACTAAAAACTAGAAACCTCTTTGCAAAGTTTTACTGCCAAAAATAAAAGGCAAGAGCATTACATGTTTCAAAACTCCTTTCTCCAGTCACTTACTTCAAATAAAATCATTTAATGTAGAATTTTCAACAAACTTGTATGCCACTCTATAAGTTACATCTTCAATCTACAAATTCTAGCTGAAGTACAAATGGAAGATTTATGATATCTACAGATATTGGAGTGAGGTGAGCTTTCTCTTAAAATTTTCATTAGAAAGAAAATTGTAAAATCTGCTTTGGAATTTCTCATTCAATTTGAAATGCATTGTACGTGATATTTTAAATTCAATATAGTAAAATTCTTCACACATTTCATTCATATTAGAAAATAAATGCAATTCTTTTATAACAACTGACTTTCCAAAAAGATTAATTTTGTCTCAAAAGTTATCACAATGTGATTATTAATAGCCTATAGACCTTTAAACAGCAGAAGTTCAAACTGCGGAGTTAATCTGTAATATTGATTGAAAATAGAAATTTCCTCAATCACAGTTATCATTCTTAAGGTAATAAATAAGTTTTTCTTTAGATGCCTTGAACTGTGTGTGTTGAGCTTCGTTCTTTAATGAAAACACTCACCGAGGCTTTAATACCTGTTCAACCAACATACAAATAATCGCTATTTTCAGCTTCCAAATCACTCAAGAACTGTTGAAACTGTCTATAGCTATTTTCATTTGATTAGATAGAATTTATCACTTTTACAACAATCATCAGATTCCAAAGTTTGTAAAGGATTAATTGTACAAATTTTATGGTGAAGGATGAAATTAAGTCATCATCGTGTTATTTCAATTTATTTTCACACCAGATTTGAATAATGTGGTTATTACCATTTTATCTCTAGTCAAAACTTTAGCTTTATGTATTAAATCATAGTTTCGACGCAACTTGTCCTATTTTGGACATCGCTTTACTAAACCCAACCAACTATTATCATTTTATATGGTTAAAATATTATAAGTATAACTTAATATATGAAGTTTCTATCGGACATGAATACAGCTGTGTTCTTCATATTGTACGTTTAAGTTTAAACTAATTTATTCATAATTGTGAAATGAATCAATACGAAGAATAAATATTAGCTACTTGTTCTGTATCATTTGCATCCATTAATTCCTTCATCGAATTTAAGAAAAAATTAAATTTTTTTGTTTGTATTCTTATTTTTTGTAGCTCAGGGAAAAACTGAAATTTTTGTTTTTTTGACTTTAATTTATTGAATGTATTTGTTGCGAAATCATCTACAAACTTTTCTATATTCCCAGATAAATTAATATTCGAAGCGACTTGAGCTTAAGCGATGTGTTATGCATATTAATTCGAATTCTTATGACAACTTTTTACAAAATCATCAAGCAAAAAGTCTTTTCACACTTAGCAGTTTTTCAGGTATGCATGAAGAAAATAGAAACAATAATTTCAGATTATTTATTTATTGTGGTGAAGAAGACTCTGCTGATAATTTCAATTTGAACATAATTCACACATCTTCCTTATATCTTATGATAAAATAACCTTCTAATGGAGAACATTTAATGTTGTCTTTACTATCATAATCACTTATGATAATGTATAATTTCAGAACTACTATTTTTTCATTGCAATAAAACAAAATTCTATTGTCATCAACAAAAAATTAAGATCTGACCAACTTTTTTAAAAAAAATACGAACTTTCTTATTTTTATTGTCACGTTTTGCTTTTTACACACATTCAGATATGCTTCTGAATGCATAATAATGATAGTGATAATTCTTCTAAAAAGGCTTCTGAATTTCAGAATGAATTGAGTAATTGAACTTAAAACCCACTTTTTACAATCTTTACTTCCTTTAATAACTCTTTTTGTAACATTACTAAAATAATTCTGTTCTCATTTATTCGTCCTCCCCCCGTATGGTAGCAGTATGTTTAAGGTCTCCTCCATCGAAGTATTGCCGAAACATTGACATCTGTTTTAAACTAGTTAAAGCTAAAAATCTAGACTTTTCACAAACATTTCGAAAAATTTATGTACAAATAAAATTTTCTCTTATGAATACATATAAGAGACATTGTAAATTTAACAGATTGTAATTTTCAGGCAATTTTACTTCAAGTGGATATTAAACATAATCAATCAAATGCTTTCAAGAATAAAAAAATGTTTTTATGGCATAATGCTGATTAGGTAAGTTTTCATTTTTTTCTTAAATCTCTTAAATTTGGGATAATTTTCATAAAATTTTCTCGAATGCAAATGGGACTCATCAAAATGCCTTCATAAAGCCTCGCATGGGCAACAGATTGAAGACTCTGCTGTGAACAATAGAAATGCAAGACTTTCATTAAATCTGAAAAAAAAGGATTAAGTGTTTTAATTTCTTTTTTAAATAGCAAATTCTTAATTAAAATTTTATATCAGGACGTCTACTATTTTAAAAAGTACAATGATAAATCTGTAATTTTAGAATGTGAAGAATAACAAACTGCACACCAATATTTTAAAGACCATCAAAACAAGAATAAAAAAGTACTCTCTGAAGAAAATAATCAACCTGAAAAATGCAACATTAAAAAATAGGTAATTGTGTAATTATTATAATATTATATACTGTATGAATATATTATTCTGACTTTCAAAATTAGTATTGAACAGCTTGAAGACCGGAACAAGTTAATTACAAAGAAGAGTAATTACTAAATAAATATAGCATACATATCCAGGCAATCAGATGGCTGGGAAAAAGAATTCTAGATATATCAACGTTTAAGAACCCAGAGAGATCCTATTCCCCATGAGGAACACCAACAAGATGGCTCGTTGACACTGAAAATGACCTCAAGATACTAAAAGTTAGGAACTGGTAAAGTGTAACTCTGGACAGACTGGGCTGGAAAAAGTGTGCTGTAGAGACAGCTAAGACAAACATTAAAAAAGGTATTATGCTATTAAAGAAGAAAAAGTTATTTTGTAGATAAAAATGTTCACTACAATCAATATTCTGAATTTCAAGTGTCTATAAATCACGCAGGTATTCATAATTATTAGTTCTTAGAGAGATGTAAGGATTCCAACGTATTGAAATTAACACATTTATAGGCAGTTTCCAAACGTGATATTTGTAACTTATAATATCATTTATAAAAACTTCATTATACTAAATGAGTTTGAGATTATTTTGCTTCTAATTTCTGTTAAAATGCAGCACATGTGTAATTTTTGCAGAAACAATTATTAGTAGCATAGAAATGATTATTTTATTTTTTAGATTAGATTATATTACATTATTTTTAGATTAGATTAGATTCATTGTTATATTTAGCATTTTAGCGTAAAGATGTCCTTTAATTAATTAATAAATCTAATATTTTACGTTTAATTAGATTAGATTAGATATTATTTGTGCAAGCAAGTTTACATTAAAATAGTTGCTTTGAAAGTGTTGAAAGTTATTCAGCATATTTTCATATTGAGCACATAGACCCATTATTTAATTTATATGTGGAAAACAATTTGCTTTTAGCATTCAAAAATATCAACAGAATATGGAAAATATAGTACCGTAAGAACGCAGAGAGAATTACAAGTATTTTACCAAAATGATAAACACATTCTTCTAATTATATGCGGTGTGGCCATGCCATACACCAACGCAACTTTAGACCTGTTGGCACGGTAAAACTAACTTTATGCACTTATGTAAATTACTCAACCTTGCTTGGAAACTGTAACTGTATTGTAACTGATTATATAATCTCGTAACGTGTACTGGTATTCTTGTACCACGCACCTCACCTCCTACTGCTGATAAAAGTTTGTTCCCTTTTATGGAGTATTATTCTATTCACCAATTTCGTCGGTGATATAAAATATCCAAATCACGACATCTAAATCACTGCTCTGGTGACCCGGACGATTTTACTACGTTGGAATAATGTCTCTCGCTGGAGAAATCTCAATGGTAATTTCCTACTTCATGTTCTATGGAGAAGAAAAATCTAAAAACTGCAGTATCTTCACCAAAGGTAATGTATTATCTGTTTCAAACTTTGTGACAGGCAGTTTTTTACGTCGCTGGTGTCATGCCAAACGACAGGGCGGAGGCTGATATAGCTACAGAAAGCCTAAAACTACCTCTCTTCAGGAATAAACATCCCGTGCTATGGTTTGCAAATATAGAGGCATAGTTTCCGGTATTACACAGGACTTGACTAAATATTATTCAGTGATTTCCGCTTTAACGTCGGATATTTTAAATTGCGTTAGTGATATTGTGCTCATGCTGCCTGAGGAAAATAAATATGAAACTCTAAAATCTCGACTCGTTGAGGAGTTCTCTGATTTAGAGCAACGACGTATTAAAATTCTAATTTTAGAACCAATTCTAGGAGACAACAAGCCTTCTCACTTACTACGGAAGATGAGGCAACTAGAGGGTGAAACTTTAAGTGAAGATTTCCTAAAAACGCTTGGGTTGCAGCGTCTATTTCCTCAATCTCAAGCTATTCTTTCAGTTTCCGAGGAATAAGCTCGACAAGCTTGCTATAATGGCCGATAAAATCCACGATACCTCAAACGCGATGGTGGAAGAATTGAAACTCCTAAAAAAAAAAAAAAAAAAAAAAAAATATCTCGCGAATTACAAATGCAAACTGCGGAACTTGGGAAACAGATAAAAAGTTTATCTCGAGGTCGCAGGCCCAAATCACGGGACCCGCAAAACCGAGTTTCTCCTCCCCGCCCACGCTCTCGAACACCCGAAAGACAAACTCACTCTCAGTGCTGGTATCATTTCAAATTCGGTTCGGCTGCTAAACGTTGCAAATTTCCTTGTTCATTTACAAAATCGGAAAACAAATAGCGGAATCATATGACCTGGCACAATGCAATCTCAAATTTGGCAATACAGGCCGCCTTTTTGTGTCAGACCCAATTACAAATTTAACTTGTCTAGTCGACACACAGTGGTAGTGACATTTTTTTTTTACCACGCTCAAAATGCAAGTTTTCAAAGCAGAGTAATTGCAACTTTAAATTATATATTCAGCTAGTTAAAACTTACGGAATTAAATTACTAACTCTAAGTTTAAATCTTCGCAGAAAGTTTTCTTGGTATTTTATAATTGCTGATGTAAATAAAGCTATTATGGGTACAGATTTTCTCAAGCGTTTTGGTGTTCTTATTGATTTGAAGCATGCGTGTCTTAGGGATTGTAATACTACAGGTAAACCCGTTCACGATGTGTTACTTTAATAACGGATACTTTTCCTTTTAGGCAGATCTTGAAAGAATACAATGAGGTAATTCGCCCATACCCTTCAAAGTGAATAGTGGATACCATAGAAGAATACACATCGTATTATAACTAACGATCAGCCTGTGTGTATTTGCAGAGCCGCGCAAAATTGGCAGTTGCAAAGAAAGAGTTTGAATATATGTTAGAGCAAGGCATATGTTAGGGCAGACGTAGTATGTCAAATTGGTCGTCACCCTTGCATTTAGTACCTAAATCATCAGGTACCGATTTTCGTCAGACTGGTGACTACAGAGCCCTTAACAGAATTACTATTCCTGATAGGTATCCGCTCTCCCACATTCAAGATTTTTCGAATCGTAATAGAGTAATCTTTTCAAAAATAGACTTGGTAAAAGCTTACACAATCCTGTCCACCCAGACGATTAGATTAGATAATTGTTAACAATATAATGAATTTTGTGTACTTAATATGTATATACATATATTAAATCTGAAGCAAACTATTCAGCATATTAGATTAGATTTTAGCATTCAAAAATATCAACAGAATATGGAAAATATAGTACCGTAAGAACGCAGAGAGAATTACAAGTACATTCTTCTAATTATGTGAACATATTTGCAGAGATGGTCCAGAATGAAAATAAAATTTTGACCAACCATAATGTACCAAGTGCGAAGGATGTGAATAATCAAAAGGAAAAGGCTAAGCAATACATACAAGAATAATGAAATTCATAAAATACATTTAAATATCATACGTGTCTTTTATGTATGATAATTTTTGTATCGTGCGCATCAATTTCCTGAAAATTAATTTAAAAAAAATTATCATTCAAAAAATATGAATATTTGTATCTTATTTTTTTAGCATCACATTAGGCTGTTTTAATGTAATAAATATATCTTAGCAGTTTGTTTCTGGAGATCATTCTTGTAAAATCATTGATGAAAACATTTTTATAGTTATGTAACATAAAGAAATTTTAAATAAAAATATCAAAACTACATGGAACGAACAATACTCTGATTGCGAAACTGATGTTATTTGACTTAATTGCAAGTGTTCATATTCTAAGACATTCGAAATATTTTATTACAACCAATTAAAACAATATATTTTCAACTTTAGTGATAATGGTTCAAGAATTTTTTCATATTTGTCTATAGATTAGATCATTCAATGAAACAGTTTATATATTTTAAGCAATCCATACGATAGAAAAATTCAAGAAACATAGGTACTTATTTAAAGTGAAATTTATTATGATTTGTGTAAATTAAAATTATAAGGAATATTAATTTACACAAGTTACAATAACAAACAATAAAAATAATTGCCATAGATATTTTCTGATAATATTAAATAAGAAACTACAGTGTGCCAAAGGAAAATAGTATCATATTTAATGAGAAGAGATAAATTTTCTTTAAAGTATTTTGGGAAAAATCGATGTAACCTTAAAAGAAAGTTTAGAATTATTCATAGTGTTATAAATTTTTAAGCAATGCAGGAAAGCAAAGTGCACACGTTTTGCATAGTGAAGCATTTTGCATCAATGGAGGGATATTGAATAATCAGGGAGGGAAGAAACTTTAAGCTCGTTACTAAAATATTTAAACCAACAAAACGTTTAGATTGTAAGAAAATTTTTTTCAAAGAAAAAATTCTTGTAGGTAAGACATAGAGAAAAATATGTGGATTTTTTTATTAATTCGAAATTACTAATCAATATAGAATTCACTTAAATTAGTAACATTTTATTAGTAAACTATACATTTGTCACTTAAGGATTACTTCATTTCGAAGAAAAAAATTGAATTGAAAGTTCCATTTACTTTAAGTGTTTTTTAAACACATTTATATTTTATTTAAGAATCACAAATAGGTTTCATGATGAAAAATAGACAGTAATCGCTTGTAAATATATTTGAAAAAACTGATTTCTGTTTTTGTTAAAAAATGACATTTACATAATGTAAAGCATAAGGCAATTAACTCTTATCAGCAGTGCAAAATCTGCATTTTATAAGCATTCTGGTTTCAATAAGAAGTGGTGTTTCATTGATAGCTGTTTCACAATTATCAGTTTTCATATATTTATCAAACTTTTTTTAAATTATTCAAAATCTTCTTCACTGAATCTCACACTTGAAAAATGAATCAAACTTATAAAGAAACTTAAAATTCAGAGTTCAACATTCATTAGAAATATCTATTGTGCAGAAAATGGCTTCATTTTCAGGAAAAATCTATTATTACATTAAATTATAACATATCACATTTAATTATAACTCAAAAATTATATCTCAATAATAGCTTAAATTAATAAATCAAAAATGACAACAATTCGTAGACACAGTAAATGCCATATTCATAAATTTAAAATAATAGTTCTAAATTAGAATATTCGCAAGAAAAATTTAACCAAATTTTTTAAAATCTATTAATTTATGAAATCTATTGATTAATGCAAACTGATTTCAACTAGTTGGCAATATTATGCTTTCGTTCAAGTGAATCAAAACTATTTGCCAAAAACATCACATTTTTCCAAATTGTTTATTTTTGTTTTAACATATTAAATTTACGGTGACTGAAAATAAGGTCATAATTTTGTTTTCAATTGTTGTCATGAATTTAATCTTATTTAGTCCCTGGGATGAAATTATATTAAATAGTAAGGCAATAGTTGGTTAAATATTTAAAATGTTTCTAATTTTGCTATAATTAAAAAGCTAATAATTATTTTAAAACTTGATTTCAATGTAAACAACATAAAGTGCGTTTAATTCCCAATAATTTATTCCAATTTCAAAGATAATATTGCTTTTATTAGATTTATGGCTATCATAATAAATTCTTAAAATGGAATTTTATGGGAAGAATGAAAAATTGTTTTGCACACATTTTCAAAAGAAAGGATGCAAAATTCAAATTGATTTGTTTACAAAATGTATATAGTACTACAAAGTATTATTTAATTCTGTACTCTTAATTTTTGCATGCTATTTAATATATCTAAAGAAAAGCTAAATATATATAAGTTTTTGAATTGTATGTGTTGCTGTTGAAATTAGTAGAATCAAAAAGTTATTGAAAATAGTAAATTAATTTTCTCAATTTTGATCATAAAATTAATTTCTTTTAAATTTTTCATGAAATCCACATCATAAAAGAATAACAAAGCTTTCATTAGAAATTAAAGCGACTCTTAGCTTTAATGATTTTTAACTATAATTATAGTTAATTTTTTTCTATAACATTATTTTTATACTAATAATTGAAATATGAAATAACTCTTTTCTTAAGCTATTGTGTTATTTAATATTAAGATAAGAAGAAGAAGAGTTAATCTAAGCGTAAAGCTTTCGACAATAGTTTTCATTTTTTTCACATATGTATATTTTACATGGATGACATTTCCAAGAAATGTCTGTTTCAATTAATAATTTTCAACCACTGGCAACTTGTAATATATATTTTAAAACACATTTTATAGCAGAATATTTAATTTACATGAAAAAGTAACCAAGTGCTGTTGTAAATTTTACGTACAATTTTTCGCAATGAGAAGTACTCAGAAAATTAATAAATTGTTATTTCTCAATATATTTTCAAAAATATTGATAACCTTAAAGCATGTGCCAAATATTATATTTTCTTAATAAAATAAAAGAAAAATAATTTTTATTTTTTTATTTTTGAATTAAATAATTAAATGCATATGATATTAATATTTTATAGAAATGAAAAAGCGAACGAACACTTTCTCATATTTTCTGCTAAAACATATTTTATTATTTATAAAAAAATTATGTTATCTATAACATAGTAAAAACGATATTTTATTATTATTTTTGCAATTGTTCTGGAGAAAATTTCCTTCTCTTTGAAATTAAAGTCAAAATTGAGGCCATCTAAAGGAGGAGTCCCAGAGCCAGAAGTCGTACTTTCACTTCGTGGTGCTCAAAGTAAGGACTCGGCATACTAACTTAAATTTGCAAAGACATCGGCAGAGAAAGCTTGGCTTGTCCAAGTGGCATAAGTAATAACAACAATTTTATTTTATACTAATTCAAAAATGAAATCCTATGTTCAATTTTAGTAAAAGAATAGCTAATTCTATTTATTTTTTCATTTTTGATTGTAGAAAAAAATTAGAAATTTAATCAGAAATCTGAAAAAAATACATTTCTAACTATAACATTTTAACTTATCACAATGTTCATTGTAACATTCGCATTAATTAATGGAAACCTACTAAGTAAAACATGCAAATAAGGCGATAATGGAAAAATGGCTTTTTTTATCTCCTATACATAGATCAAATTAGTAATTTCAAGCTAATAATATTTGCAAAATAGTCTTAAGCATTAATGTAACTTCAAGTTACCTAGCTAAACAGGCACGCTTTCTATAAATATCTTCAAGAGGAGAAAACGAAATTTATAGAATAGTTTTCGCAAATATTTTACTTTCCTGTTTGATCATAGAATGTAAATGAAGAAACATTATTTTGTATCTTCCTCTAAATATTTTCTCTTTCTCATTTGCAAAAGTCAGAGTTTTATGATTCATATTTCGCTTCTATTTCCCCAATAATAAATGATGAAACTGTAGAAAGAAAGATTTTTTATTTACGTTTTTACATAAATAATTCCGTTTTTACATAATAAATAATGAATTGTTAACTCCCTCTCTTCTCTCTCTTCCAGCTCAAGAATTCATTAATTTGTTTCTCGCTTTAGTTATCGACTTTTATTGTGACTCCGAACAAACTTTAAGCAGCAAGACGTATTTGGAACTTTGTTTTATATACACAACATTACAATAGACTCGGATAAAAAATTTCATAATCTTATGTCACAACTATGGAACTCTGCGAAGAGAATTAAAAAATTCGTTTAATTTGCGCTTTTTCGTAATTTACTAGTATAGTTTTGGTCTATGATTTTCAGTATAATTTAATCTATATGATTAAAATAAGCATTGTTTAGCACATTCTGAGCAATAGAGTGAAAAAGAGAGCAATTTTATTCTTTTTAAATCATTTATAAAAAAGTATGTTTAATCTGTAGTAACAATTCTGCAATTCTATGACAATAATGTGCTTGTTATTCAAAATTGTATTATGTTGCAACCATAAAACTTTCCTTGATTTTATAAATTTGGAGTAAAATACATGAAAATGTGTGATAAATAATTACATTAATTGAGGATGATGGTTTTTTAAAAGTAATTGTAAAAATGAATAGTGAATATGATAATTAAATTAAAGTGCTGTTTTAACAAAAATCTATGGAATTATTACAGTTAAATCAAATATTTAGTAAACAAATTTATTTTCATTATAATTGATATTCAGCAGCATTTTACAATTTTTTTCTTTTTGAGAAATTAATAAAATATTTTTGAAAATTCTAATTAACTAGCAAATTTTTCACGTGCTTTTAATGAAAAGTAATGATTTTCTTGATTAAAAGACCTGCTATCTTAAAATATGAATTAACGTTTTGTTTCGATATCCCTTAAAAATTTAGCTGTTTTATAAATTGATGGGTATTTCCCTTTTCTGGAAATACAGGCTGTTTTCCAGTCACATATGCAATCATTACGATTTCCTTAATCTGAATATTTTCTGTTATTATTTAAGTAACTGACATATTGATTATATTTCAAGTTTGTTTAAAAATATTTAAGAGATATAGAAAATACATTGAACTTTTCACCCTGCATAAAGAGAAAATTTTTTACCAAAAGATAATTTGATTTCATATAAGTTAAACTGAACATGAATTTGGCAAAAATAGAATTACAAATAATTTGAAAGAAGTTTATAAATATTAATGTGAATAAAATTAATGTAATATCTTTTTACAAACATTTTTATTGGAAAATAAATAATAAGTTACAGAAAAAACAAAATGATGAGATCATTACTCTAAAATTAGGCTCAATAAAAATTCGAAACAATATTGATTTATGAAAATTTCTAAGAATATTAGTAAAATACATTATAGTTAACTGAAAAACTATCAAGCATGTATATTTAATTACAATATATATTTAATTATATTATATTTAAGTGATGTTAAAATATTATAGCATAATCACATGATTACATTCTTTAAAAGCATTTATTAAAGTAATGGAATTTTATAACATTATTGTGTGTTTTATTTTGAAGAATTATACTGTTCACAAATAATCTATGTTAACAATAATCTAATTGTTAGTTTTCACTACCAAATACTAGAAAAATATTTATATAACAAAAATTTTTTTTCATTACCACCATTTAGCTATAGATATAATGAACGAGTTTTCTAAACTTTTAAACACAAATATTACTTTAGAAAGGCATTTTTATGTTCACACAAGCAATTCAATTAATGTTTTAAGCTATCTGAAAAAAGTTTCAGTTGAACTCATTAAGAAATAAAAGTAAGCTTACTGGAATGTTTTTCTGAAATGATACGAAAATCTGTAACATTTCGGTTTTAGAAAGAGATAAAAATAGTTTATTAGATAATAAAATGCTTTTGAATGGTTGTTTGAAGAAATGGACGTCTAAGAAGTCATAAAACGTTTCATGGTTTTACGAGTTCTTAAAAGCTCTGAGGTACTTCTATTTCACTCAACTTTATGTCTGTTTGTAGTTATACTTCACAAGTATGTTTCCAGAATTATATTTTTAAAACATATTTTAGAGTAAAATTTTACGTAATGGCTATAGCACTAAAGCTCGTTATTAAGAATTTATTCAATTACCATATTCTTATTGATATATTAAGTGTATGAAAATATTTTTTATGAAAAGGACTTTTATCATTTATTTGCAAATATATGCATAATTTTTATAGTTCTTAACTGCAGAATAATTTTTTTATGAATATTTGAACAAGTATTGATTGGTAATGCTACATTTTGCTTAAAAATAGTTGTTACACTCTCGAATTATTTTAAGATTAAATAAATCATGGACAAATTATACTATGATTGTGATCTTCCTCCAAGATCTTATAAGCCCAATCATATACCTCTGTAAACTTGTCTGTATCTGTATATATATATATATATATATATATATATATATATATATATATATATATATATATATATATATATATATATATATATATATATATATATATTGTACTGTATCTTTCTCAATTAAGATCATCAGGCCCTCTTCCAGTTACAGTGAATCCAAACAGAACGCCTTTTTGTCCTCTCAGGGTCCCGCTTGTGGTTTGGACAGTCCACCACTTAAGGAGTTCTTCTCACACGCCCTGGCCCAGTGCTGAGCCTGGGTTCCCTCCAGGATTACTGTCCGACGACGTTCTCCACCGTATACCTTCGGGTGGGACGGAGCTCTTTGGTAATGTTATTACCAAAGTTATTATTAAAAGCCCAATCATATGTTTGCTGACTTTGTCAACAATAGGCTACAAATCACTGCATCTGAAATGAAAGGAAATTGCATATTTTTTTATTAAAATTTGTTAATTTTTTTAACTTCCTATGTATCAGCTCATGTAATTAACTTTTATAGGTATGCAATCACTAGTTAAAAACATTTATGCATAGTAAAAGTTACCAAAGAAAAAATTTGGCATTTATAATAAATTTTATATTTTTCCTCAAAGCAGCAGGCGATTTACAAACATTATCTTTAAGCCGTACAGACATAAAAATGTACAAAATATAAAGCAAACATAGAAGTGAGTATAAATTAAAGAATAACAAACACATAAATTGAAAAAATAAATTGTCAAAGGATCTCTCTTCCAATTATTGGAAATGGATGTAATTCTTTGCAAGGGTTTGTACGGTCAGACACTATAGGCAGATGACCTGCATTTCTCCCTGCAGCAGAGGGAGCAATAGGCAGGAAGGCCATCCACTGTCCGAATTTTATAGATAGCAGCACATGCTCAATCGTGAGAAAAAAGGAAGATAATCGGAGAGATTTAGAACATGTATAGTTTTTTTTAGTACTAGTAGCACCATATGCCTGGTCGTAAAATCTTGATTTATTACAGAAAAGACTGATTTATAGTTAACGTGGTTGCACAGGGAATATTGGATATAACAACATATTTTTGACTGCATTTCTGCTTTTTTGTCCTTAGGTATACTACAGAGGGATGGTATCCACTGTAAAACAATTTTATTGACGTAGAGCTAGGTACATGAGAGCAGTTGGCAATGGGCAGAATCGAAGCTTGTGAATCTGAAACAAATGACTCAAATTGGAATGGAATGATGTGCTAGAGTACCACTGATTACCTTAATTTCACCAGCAAACACGATCTCGATTGTTTCCAAAGAAAGATAATATGAGAAAAGTTAACAATAAATACCAGCTGCTACCACATTATCCTACTCAAGTTTTAAGCAATTAGAATAAATGTATAACTATATTTAATGAGAAAACCAATAGTGGATACTATTTATTTCCACGCTGAAAAAAGTTGCCATACAATTGAGGAGTTTTGAGACAGGATTCAAGAAGTCCAGATAATATAATATTCTACTAGCTTCCAGGGATATATGGAAGGCAGCCGAGAAGGAACATCATGTTCATTTATCTTTTTTAATACTTCTTGAAGAAAGCCCCCTGAGTCTTCTGCTCACGAGGTCCAGATTGAACCCACATATCACTAAAACTCAGGCGAATCAATTTCTAATAAGACTTCAAAGTTGATTTCATTTTGCATAAATACCAATTGAAAAAACATTGCATAAAATTTGTTGATGTGGTTTAAACAAAACCAGTGATAAGCTGAAGTGGGTTATTTTGTGAGCGCTCCAGTTTATTAATACCTCTATAAGATATAGTAAATAAGATCGTTATTATAATGCATAATAGTTTTTAAAAAAGATCTTATAGGTAGCAAATAGAGCTGTGGAGGCATAGCTCACTCTAACTTTTACAACTGGTTTAAGCAGTAATATGCCCTTCTAATCCCCACATTCCTTGATATCATTATTTATAATTTCCAAGTGAGTACGCATTCTAAAAAGGCTCTCAGCTACTTGACACTCTCTCTTATTAAGTTCTACAGTGTTATAAGATGCATGCAGTTGCAATGGTTGGGGATATAATGAAAAAGGTTGTTTTCTCCATCTTGACGGTCATATTTCTAAACACCAAGAATGGAGCCTTGACTTCGCATAATTTAAAGAAAGTTCAAGTCTCTCTTTTGTTTTCCTCTTAGTGCTAAATACCCATATGACAACATCGCAATAATATATGAGTACACCTGTATTTTCATCAATTAGTGAATGTTTTAGATCATCAACATAAACATCGAAAAGCTAACACAATTCTAATAAATCTCAAAGGAAATTTCAAAGCTTCAAAACTAAACTGTGTGATTTTATTTAGAATTTTTATGTGGTTCCCCGATTCAGAAAGCAATAAAATCACAGCAGCATATATCCTGATATATGTTTAGTAATTATTTTATGCATGAGCTTAGTTTTTAAAATAGTATCCTATGATTAATAGGAGTTCACAAAAACATCATCTACTAAGTGATCATTAACAACATTATCATTAATATTTTGAAAAAAGTAGTGACAAACACCTTCTGGAGTGGGGTTTCCCAAAGCCCTCTTGCGCATGTGCAGGAGTTCAAAGGAACAGTTATAATAATTCATAAAATCACAATATGCTTCAAACAATAATAATGTCCTATTTTTTAGAAACTTAGGGCCATAAATCCTTCAAATATATAAGTGCTTCATATTTGTTGTTTAACCAAACATAACTACCACACATTTGTAAAAATTTAATTCATTGATTTCCATGCTTACTAATTTTATTCCATTTTTAAATTCATTGATAAATCTTCCAAGTTTTATTAACTTTGGGGCAAATACTGTGGTCTGGAAATGTTAATCACAAAACGATTACTAGAAGATGAAATAATTCAAATCATAAAAATTCCTATGAATATGTAAGCAACTCTGACTTGGTATCATTTTAACATGTGAATAAATATTAAATGGAGATTTCAAGAAAGGAGTACATCAAATAATTAGACATGGTACTTAAAAAAAATCAAGAATTTAAAACATTATTGGTCTCAGAAATCATGATCAAGAAAAATATCGTTATTAATAAAATTACCATATTATTCAAATTCAACAAATTATTCCACTTTATCTAATTTTTAGATTAAAAAGCTGCTCTCAATTTAGGACATATATATTTCTTAAAATACAGATTACATATAAAATAAGTTTTAATTCCTTAAGTGCTCCCTCAAACCAACTGATTTAGATAATTCAAAAGCTATTTACAGAAGAGTAGTTTAATTTAAACATAGTTAGCTTTTAAAAAAATAAACCATTTACTAGTAATTGATTACATATAAAACTATTTCCGGTTAATTGTATTTAAATACCCCTGCTAAATGACCGATTTACCAGCAACTATTGTCTATTTTACATTAAATTAATTTACATGTTATATGTTGCCTAATGTATTTATAAAAAATAAGTAAAAAGAAAACATTCTTCACTTAAAAGTTTTGTTAATCAGGTGTTAAAAACGCAGTAATAACATTCTGACTACGTTGAAATACATGATAATTTTAAAACCACCAATGAACAATGAAATTAAACACTGGGCTAATTGTAGCAAATTATCTTGAGTAAAAATACAAAAAAATAAAAATTACTATTTTTAATTTAAAAAATAGCGTTTATAACTTGTTAGAGTCCATTGTTAGGAAAAGAAACTTTGTAAATAAAAGCTGATAAATTCCACAAGAAATAAGAGACATTAAAGCTGCTTCAAAACTAACAATGTATTTTTGTCATTTAAGCAGCTTAGAGGACACTTTCATTTTAAAATAAAAGGAATTTAAAAGTTTTTTTATTTAAATAACTCCTAACAAATAATCTTAGCAATAGCTTATTTTAATCAGTGGAGACGGTTACTATCAGCTCAAAGAAGACAACGATTACCACACAAGGGGAAATTAGCATAACAATGAATGAAACCAAAAACACGATTAAAGCTGATAATTAAGTTATATAAACGTTTAGAGAATACTTAAAGAAATTAATTTATAGAACTTTTTATATAAATACTTGTGAATCAATGTACTTTTGTTTTGCAAATAAAGAAACTCTCATTCCTTTCTTTTTAAAACTATGATTTATTCATTTGTATTTTCACAATAATTTTTTGGTTGCTTAATATGTTAAAAATAATAACTGTATCCATTCAAATGTATAATAAATGAATGTGGGGTTTCATTAAACTATATGAATCCTTTCTTTCTTAAGTATAACAAAATTTCCTTTATATAAAATGTGAATATTAATAACAAATAATCTAAGTAATAGAAATGAACAACTTATTTAAATCGGTGTTAGTTATGAAATATTTCAATCAAAAGTAAGAATATTTCAACTTTTTTTATAGGAATTATGTATTTTTCAATTATTTTTTGTGCAAAATATGTAAAGCATAATAGTTTATATGAAATAAAAGTTAAATTTCAACTAAAGCAATTTTGTTAAATATCAATAAATATGTTATCATTTCAAAATCAGAAATAATAAATATCTTTGTTAAATATTATGTACAAAAGATATTTTAATAACAATAAAAACACCATGTATTCGCTTTTCTTAATAACATTAAAAACGCAAATTACTCCACTTTTCTTAATTTTCCATAAGATATCTCCCTAATCTTCTATGAAGGATCATGCTCTATTTGTAAAATTATTTTTTACATTAAAACAAGCACTAAAGAAATATTTTTATTATAGGGAAACATTTTCCCCAACTTTTCGTATTGCCTGCAGGCACTAACAATTTACTCGTGCAATTTAATGAACAAAGTAAAAGGGAAAAACCGAACTAGAGTACAAATATAACCAGTTTCATTAGCCAACATCCTCTGATAAAGATGGCTATGAGGATACTCTATTCCATTTTCGTTTTTTTCTGTCAATTAAATTGATTCAATTTTAAACCTTGATACTTTATTTCATTATATATATATATATATATATATATATATATATATATATATATATATATATATATATATATATATATATATATATTTGTGTGACTAAAGATGATTTGTTTTGTTAGTAGGTGATTTATGGCTTCTCATAGATATTATTTAAATATTTTTGACGCTATGCCTTATAATAATTTAATTTTTACAAAATTCCTTAATTAATATCAGCAAAATTTTTTATAAAAGAGTTTTTTTATAGTTTTACAAGATATAAGGAAACTTTCACACTTTAATTAATTTTAATAGCTATTACTTCTCCCTCACCGCGCATATAAAATGTATTCATTATAAAAATTCAGATTATAAAATCTTATAATTGAAAGTAAATATTTTTTAAATATTTAGTACTTGATACATGAAACAAGCTAAATGTATTCTTAAGAAATTTTCCTTTAAAATATTATTCTATTTACAATAGAAAAAGCAGTTGAATTTTTAAAGCAACAGCACAATCTTCACATAGTTCAAAACAGTTATTTCTTATGAAATATGAATACAATAGTGAAAGTACAAAATATGTTTATTATTTTAGGAAAATATTTTCCCAACTTATCTTAGTGCCAGCAGGCACTAACATTTTAAATATTCAGTCTTCTGTAAAATATAGAATGTTTTCTCTTTACATTATATTTAAAAAAAGCGAAGAAATATTTCTCAGATTGTCAGCTTTATATTATTTATATGCAATTTGATTTGAAATAGTTTTATTTCCTAGAAACATGTTGTATTTTTAATACTGAAATAGTTATGATAAATTATTATATTTTATTCAATGACACGAAGATGACTTAAATAATTTTTGCTACTTTTAACTGTGTGATTCTATAAAGTGTATTAAAAATGCATTCAGAAAGTGAAATCTTTGAAATTTGCAATCATGCTTCAATATTGTTTTCAAAATACTTCAGTATTTTAACAAAATTTGAAATATGTATTTCATATAACATCCATTACCTTTTGCAGAGGCTTCTTTCTAATTTCAATGTTTACTCTAAACTTTTTCAATAGCCACATTTAAATAAATCCTCATCTGAAAATTTAGAAGAAGAAGTATATATATATATATATATATATATATATATATATATATATATATATATATAATTATTCTCATGTTTTACTCTGTTCTTTTTTTCAGAAATTATAAAATTTTGTATTTCAACCTTTTAATATGAATCTTATTCATGTTTATATAACGTAAGGCTTAGTGACTATTCATTAAGAAGTGAAGAACACAGAGCTAGATAAAATTTGCGAACTGGTTTATAAAATGTGGTGCATATTTTTGAAATGGTATTAGTTTTGGTTGTTATAATCAGTCGGAAACAAATATCTTACCCTAAGATAACTCATTTTCTCTCATGATGTAGCTATAAAAATATTTTGTATATTTATTATACAATGTCCTGGCTTATTATATTTTATAAAAAAATTATTGTTAATAATTATTGAACGTTAATGTAGGATACCTCTTTTAACATTCATGTGATCCACAATCATTAAAAAACATTTTTTATAAAGTACAGAAAGAAAACATCGAATTATGTTACCATTGGTTTTAAGCAATTGAATAACTTGATGTGATAGTAAAATATATAATTTATTTTTTGAAAAAAAATTTAAGGATTTTTATAAATTTTAAGAACACACATTTAAAGTTTTTACTCGGAACTGATAAGTCAGATATAAATATTTTTAAAGTAACGAGAATAAATAATTATTTATACATTATTTGAAAGCTATTGTGTTTATAATTTAATATATTTGTTATGAGACAAAATATTAATTCGTAGTTTACTTATCGTTAACTTATTCCAACAATACAATATTCGCATGAAATAAGTATGTTTTATTAATAATTAATACAAGAAAAAAATGTATTTGTTTGTTGGTACTAATTTATTAAGCTTTATTTATCAGAAATAAAAATATATAATATCAAATTTCTTGTTTTCTTTACAGAGAACATAATTCTTTCTCATTTTTATTGAATACCCCAGAAAAGGAAATCTCGTTTCCTAAATAAAGAATCAAAAAATTCCAAATATTTAAGCAAATAATTTCTTTTAATCTTAATGAAAACGTGACAAAATATTGAAAATAATTTAAAATATGTGTTTATTCACATTTTAAGATGTAAAGCAGTATAATTTAAAAAAAAGTAAGGAAATATAAAATTTTAATATTTCCCACATAATTGAAAATTATCTCCAAACATGAGGTAACTTCATAAAAATAAGATACATTTCCATAAATTCTACCAGAATAGGCAATTAAAATAAGATAAAATATCCTTAAATGTTCATTTCAGGAAATTAAATGCTACGTTTCCTGAAGAGTCCCATTTCGGAATGGAAAATGGGAGATTCTTTAAACGTCCAAAGTGTGGTAATTTGAAACTTTTAGAAGCATTAAACGTAAAAGTGAAAATCCTTTTTAATGATGGATGATATTACTTCAAACCATGAAGTACCTCATTCATATTAAGTATCATATCATCACTTGCAAAAATCGTGGGGCCATTTCAAATATACGCATTTACACTTTCGAGAACAAATTTCATCATTATTTGAATAAAATGATGCTGGATTTATCAAATAAATCTTAAAATTTTTTCTATTTTGTTTCTATTTCTATTTTTTTTATTTCTATTTCTATTATTTCTATTTCTATTCTATTTTGTTTCGATTTAATTTCATTTTCTTGTTTTAGCTACAAAGCACAAATATAATTCATATATTTTTATCAAATATAATTTTAGAAGTCTGAATTAAAAATTATTTTAGTTTTTCAACTAAAATAATAGTGAACGATTTAAAAGCCAAAGTTCAACATATTTAAAGTAAGTTCATGTTTTATTACTAGTATAAACTATACAAATATAGATATTTTGTTAAAAATGACATTTTAGATCGTCAGTGACATCTACACTCAATCGTAAGTTTACAATCATCAGTATTAAAAATTCCATCTTTAATAACAAATTAAAGTTTGAAGTATATTTTTGCTCATACATTGTTTTACAATTTTACATTAAAAGACTAAAGAAGAAAATATAATATAACTATACTTATAATGTAACGAATTTTTAAATTTAATAAACACACTGTTCAAACGCATACTTATTTAATTAATAACTTCTATTCTGATTTGATATGATTACTATGCCTTTCACATAACTTTATCGTATCAACAGAAGTATAAACTAGTTTCCATTATAGCATTTGGATTTTGAAAGCTTGTTTTTAATGAAAAATTAATTTCCCTGAGGCAGTCAGGCATCATCAAACCTCATGATTTTTTTACGCTCTCAAATGCTTACAAGTTACCCTGTACCGTATTTCTCTTTAACTTGTTTTTAGGTTCTTTAGACTGAATATAATTTTCAGAAAAAGAAATCCTGAAGCTAATAAGAAATTTTCTTATCGCTCTGATTACTTATTGGTGAGTAATTTTGAAATTTTACACTAAAAATTGGACTTTAATAAATGACTTAAAAAATGACTTTGGAACTCAACAAATGATGCTTATAGCTTATTTTAGAGGTATCTCTGCAAATCAGAGATAAAAAGTCAAAGTAAGAAAATTTCTAATAAACAATTATGATATGCTAAAATGATTAAGAATAAATTTCAAGTATTTGTAACCAATGAGCTTTAATAAAGGATTTTATATAACACAGTAGATATGCTTTTTTGATGATTTCGAACTCTTAATGAATTTAGTGGGTTCAATATTTTATTCATAGAATAGTTTAATGTTTTATAAAAACTAAACTTTATTTTAGATATTTAAAAAACATTGATGCATCAACTCCAATTTCACTTATATCTTAGGTTTGGAGAATTTAGACGAAAGCTTAATTTTTGAAGTTATAGGTTTATAAATCATTGTGTTAAAATCATTTTTAGTAAATGTATTTACTAAGCATATTCATTCGCATAATTTTTTAATTTTTACTAAAATTTTTTTAATATTGAGGTATGTGATAAAACGCTACTTATTATTTTTTTTAAATAAATATGAAGTAAAATTAATTATTAAAAATACATGTCCTAATGACACAAATTATTTTATGTCGATTTATTCTTCAATTAACTAAAATGTAGACAACAGGCCATTAAATTTGCAACGCAATAAGAAATTCCAAAAGCAAAAGACTAAATTTTTTACGCGTAAACAGTATGGCATGATGAGAAAATTACTAAATTTACAAGCAATGTGTGTGTTCACAGGTGGGAGAAATTGGCGGAAGCAGCTGTTGCTTCTGGCTGATATACGTTTCTTACCATGTTCGAAATGAAACTGAATAGGATTTGAATAGCAGAAACAAGAAACACATTCTATGTTTCCTCTTCCTGTCATTCAAATATAATTTAAGGTTGACTGATGCGTATGTATAACATTGACATCTACATAAGCAAGTCAATGCAATACTTCATCACCCCTCAGGGGGTTTACCTTCTTTAGGTAAACACGGGTGTCACATTCCCGAGGTACCCTAGTGATCTGTTCTCTTCTTTTTTTTCTTCTCTTCTCTTCTTTTATGCTTTTCTTCCTTTTTTCCCTCGTTGTGGTTGCCTCGTAAGAGGTTGAGGGCTCCCCATGAGTAGCTTTCGCCGCTCTGTTGCTATTAGCTTCTCTTGAGGACTAAATCACCCACGTGTTTGCCGTGCGTGGAGACCCGTGTCTCTGGAAAGGAAGGTCCTGGTAATTGAGGCCCCTAGAGACAATAAAACATTACTTTGGCCCCTGCTTCAGGTAAACGGGAGGTGTGTTGTGGTTCTCAGCACATTAATCGGCTTTATGGATCAAGTGATTTTTACATCTACCGGGTGACTCGTTAACGGTGGAAGCCACTTCAGGGATGTACTGTGAGCGTATAGGACCTGGCTAGCACTGGTACAGCTGGTCTGCATCCCCTTGTTATATTCGGTGGTGGGTGGTACTGTCAGATCCCTTTATTTTATTTATTTAATATGAAGAATAAAAATTTTACTTTCTCCCACGGAAGCACCAATTTGAAATTTAAAGACAAAATTTTTCATAATTAAAAGGAAAGGAGGGCAATTTTACAACTGTGTCTCCTTTCCTTATATCTGAAAAGGGAATATCGGGAATTGTTGGGGAAGTCAGAAAAGTTCAGAAAGATGCGCTCAGGTGATCTTGCTCGTAGAGGCTGCATCGGACTCTCAAGCAGCCATTCTGGCAAGCATAAAATCGTTGGCAAACTTGTAAGTGACTGTCTCACCTCACAGCCAACCTTAAATTTTCATGTGGAGTTATCTCTGCTTGGGATTTGCTGTACTCGCCGACGTAGCAGATTTTGGAGAATTTACAGAATCAGAAGGTCTATGGCGTTAGAAGCATTACAGTCAGTCGGGATGGCAAAGTAATTGATACTAATCACCTAGTTCTAACTTTTGCGACGCCAGACCTTCCGCAGTATGTAAACGCTGCGTACATGAATTTACGCGTCAGGCCTTATATACCAAATCCCTTGCGATGTTTCCAATGTCAGCGTTTTGGACACTCGAGAAACGCGTGCAGAGGCATAATCACCTGCGCACGCTGCGCGGTGGTTGGCCACGATGGTACGAACTGCACAGCGAAGGAGAGGTGTGTCAACTGTCTTGGTGACCATCCCTCCTATTCTCGAAGTTGTCCTCAGTATTTGCTGGAAAAGGAGATAACCACGGTTAAGGTTAATGATAAATGCTCATATCCTGAGGCGAAACGATTAGTCACTTCACGCACTCCTCAATCAGGAGTTAGTTATGCTACTGCTGCCAGAAAAGTCACTAAATCGAGCAGCACTCAAACTGAATCCTTTTCTATTTCTCCAGTGCGATTACCCCAATCATCATCTGAAAAGCCAAAGTTAAAAAAAACTCTTACATTTTCTAAAAAAACTCCTTTTGCTAAATCAAAAGTGGAGAAAGCTTTGAAATTAAAAAAAATCAAAAAGATCTTCAATTTCCACCCATAATGCTTTCTTTTCCCTGGAGACTGACGCGGTTTCTCTATTTCCCTCAAACAATGATGGTTCGTTCCAGGATATGACAGAAGACCCGCCTTCCAGCTCCCGTAATGGAGCTTTTCATTATCAAAATTAACTTCCTTTATTTCTTGGAACTGCCATGGTTTGCGATCACATCTTGATGACATCAGGCCTCTCATTTACACAATAACTTTGCACGCAATACACTACCAGATAACATTCTCTGAAGTCCACAGTAACTTTTCCATGCGAGGATTTAACTGCTAATAGAAAAGACTGTGGTGATGATAGTGCAGTGTCTGTAAGTTTTTGTATATTAACATCTAATAAATTTCCCGAGCACTGTCCATAAATAGAAAACTACTCTACTGGCTGTTGCTGCAAGAAGTCATAATTCATGCTTATTAACAGTCTGTAGTTTTTATTTACCACCACACGATGTCATACGCCAAGAGGAACTCGATGTAATAGATCAGTTGCCTACACCATTTCTGTTGTTAGATGACTTTAACGGCCATAGTTCTTTGTGGGGAAATGGCGATACTAATTCTCGCGATCTGCAGATGGAGCGGTTTATTTCAGAAAACAGTCTCTATCTGCCTAATACCAACGAAGAAACACATTTCCATATACCCACAAGAACGTTTAATTCACTCGATCTAGCCATCTGCTCTCCATCTCTTCTGCCATTGTTAAATCTAATAGTAGGAAATGATCTGCATAATAGCGATCATTTTCCTCTCGTCATCTCAAAGACTGGAGGTAGTAGTATAAGACAACATCTGCCTACATACGTGTACAGTCGGACAGATTGGACGTTATTTACGCAATTGGCAGATATTGATAATGAAATGGTTACGATCAATGATATTGATTATGCCATATATAAGGTCACCGAAACAATATTGAATAAAGCTGATGCATCAATTCCTAAGAGTTCCTTTGTAACGCACAGGCGTTGCAAACCTTGGTGGAACAAAGAATTCCAAGAGAGTTATAAAAAACTAGAGGAAGTTATGTGGAGTTATTTAGGAAGTACCCCACAACGGAGAATCTTGTCGCCTTCAAGAGAGCAAGAGCTCTAGCTCGCAGAGCTCGTCGACGAAGTCAGAAGGAATACTTGGTCTCGCTATGTATCCTCAATTACTTAAGTAAACAGTTCCGGAGAAAACAGTTGTAACAGTTGTGGAGAAAAGTGAAAGCAGCCAATGGGATTTATAAGGATTTTTGTATTCTTATTTTGAAAACCGGAGATGCTGTATACTCTTCTCCTAAAGACATTCCTAATACCCTTGTTGAAACTTTTGCTAGCCTCTCAAGCAACGACTCGTATAGTTCTTCGTTTCTAAGGACTAACAGTCACGCTGAGCGAACACCATTTCGTTTCAACCATGGTGAAGCCTTGCCTTACAACTGCGAATTAATGGAGTGTTGGAATTGAAGAGAGCATTTAAAGCAGGCCCATGATACCAATCGAGGACCTGATGGAATCAGCTATCAAAAGCTTCGAAATTTAAGTCCAGACACCCTATCGAACATATTATTTTGGTTCAATAGGATCTGGAATGAAAAGAAATTTTCATCAGCTTGGAATGAAGCGATAGTGATTCCGGTTCTTTAGACTGGTAAAGATCCTTTAGATCCTTCATATTATCGACCAATAGCTCTGACGAGTTGTTTCTGTAAGAATCTTGAACGTATGGTCAACGCCCGTCACGTATATGTCTTATAAAAATTAAATGTATACATATTAATAAGAGTGGCTTCTGTTAATGGAGATCCACTCTTGATAATGTCACATATTTGGAGACCCAAATCCGCAATGCTTTTGTGTGGAGGAACCATCTGGTCTCCATTGTCTTTGACACCGAGAAGGCATACGACCGTACATGGCGATATGGAATTCACCGTTCATTATATAATTTAGGTTTTCGGGGTAATCTTCCGATATTCCTACAAAATTTTTAAGCTCCCGTGTTTTTAAAGTTCGTATTGGAACTGTGTTTTCCAATACTTTTATTCAAGCTGAGGGTGTTCCCCAAGGCTCCATTTTAAGTGTCACCATTTTTAACTTATTCATCAGTAGCATCTTACATCAATTACCACCATCAGTAAATGGTACACTTTATGTTGACGACCTGCAAATATCATGTCAGGGTTCGAATATGCGATTAATGAGAGACAACTGCAAACTGCAGTTAACAAGCTTGCTGCATGGTGTGCTGAGAATTACCATACATTTTCACCTAGCAAGAGTGGATGTGTCCACTTTTGTAGAAAGACAAGCTTTCATAATGATCCAATGATAAACGTCAACAACACTCCAATACAAGTAGTCAATGAAAGTAAATTCCTGGGTGTTATCTTTGACCGGAAACTAATCTTTCTTCCGCAAGTATTATTTTTGCGGAAAAAGTGTGAGAGATCGCTTAATATCCTCAAGGTGTTATCAAATACATCTTGGGGTGCAGATCGCACATCACTACTTCAAATTTATCAGTCATTGATTCTATCCCACATTGACTACATGACGTGTTGTTTATGGATCAGCTAGATCTTCTATTTTACGAAGACTGATTACAGTTCACCACTCTGCTTTAAGGATATGTTCTGAGGCATTCCGCACATCCCCGTCTAAAGTCTATAGGTGATATGCCATCTATTACCGATAGACCTGAGACGAGTCCAGCAGTCTCTCAATTATTATGCTAAGATAACATCAAGCCCTCATCATCCACTACGTTCCATGGTTCTGAATGCCTCCCTTAAGAGACTTTATAATGTTCGTCTAATGAGCATCCCACCTTTTCTCACACGGGCCAAATTACATCTGTGGCTCACAGACCTATGTGACATTCGGATTGAGCCTATTGACCAATAAGCTCATCCGCCTTGGTATGACCCAACAATTACATTTATTAATACCTTTCCTCAGTATCGAAAATCGGACACAACACCTATTGTTTTTCAACAGCTATTCTCTTCTAATCGCTGTCAGTATCAATCCTATAAACCAGTATTCACAGATGGTTCTAAAACCACAGGTCATGTGGGCTGTGGAGTTTTTATTAATAATACAAGTTTTAGTTACAGCCTACATTTGTCCTGCTCCATCCTTACTGCTGAAGCTGAAGCTACAAAATTCATTGTCATGAATTGTGTATTTACACTGGCAGCATGATTATTATTGAAGCTTTGAGATTCAATAGTTCACATCTCATCCTGTTGTGTCGAGCATTTTCAGAGCATTGGATTCCCTTGCTGTCAAGGGTTACAAAATAATATTTTGTTGGATACCAAGCCACGTAGGTCTTAATGGAAATGAGAGAGCAGATGCAGCAGCTAAGGCAGCATCGAGACCAATATTACTATCTGTTCCACTCTCTGATGTGAGAAATAGTATAAAAATATTTTTTTATTCTCTTTCATATTCTCTTTGGTTGCAACATATTCTCTTTGGAAGGAATCATGGGACTTGCATGTCGGAAACAAACTCCATACCATTTTCCCATCCCTCACATCCAGATTCCGTTACGAAGTGCAGATGTTAGATTGATTCGGCTTCGTATCGGACACACACGCTTCACACACAGACATTTGTTTTTAAGTGAACTAAATCCATGGTGTTAAGTGTGTGTGATGAACCTCTTTTACCATTCATCATATTTTAATATCATGTCTAGATTTAAACCAACAATGTTAACATTATTTTAATACTGATATTTTAACTTTATTTTATTTAATAGGGGATCCACTCCATAGAAACCTTTTTAAGAGCTATAGGTTTCCTTCACTTTATCTAATTTCTATTTTAAAATTTTAAATTATGTATACATTTGAATTTTTCCTTTTATATATTCTGGAATTAGGTTTTAAAATATTATATACATTGATTTTTGTTTTTTAAAGTTTTAATGTTGCTTGGGTTTTGAAAAAAAAATAATAATTATAAAATAAAACAGGAGAAAATCGTATACTTGGCGCAGCATGTCCATTTTTGGACATGGCGCCATAAACCCAACCAACCAACCAACCTGCAATACTTCATCAGGAAAAATGATTACAGAGAGATAATGACTCAGCCTCTTGGCAACACACGAGCAGCTCTTAGTGGAAAGTTTGAAACCTGTGCATGCTAGGATAAACATCTAACAGTCAAATACCTTCCGATATCTCAATACGTTAAAAAGCAACATGCAAAATTGTCATTGCATGGTCTGCTTGAAGCATATTACTAGGCTGACTCCGAAGACAGTGAGAAACAACTGCAATTAAAATGTTGAGAATATGCCGAGCATCAGGTGTCTCTCAACAACCCACGAACAGCTCTTAGTGGGAGCTTTGGATATGTCTGTATACCAAGATAACAATCATATACTCTCCGCATCGAGATATGTCATAACACAACATGCAGCATTTGCATTGCATGATCTTGTTGAAGCATATCACTTCGTTGTCTTCGAAGATAAGGGGAAGCCACTGCATTTATAAATGTCAAAATATGTCAAACACCATTCAAATAAACGTCTATAGAATAAAAATAGAGGAAGTTATCAAATTATTTAAGGACCTGTAAATAAAATTGACTCGTGAAAAATTCCTCCATTAAGCATCACAATATGATAAAAGATGCTAGCTTTTTATATAAATAAAAAAATGCATTTACTAATAGTAATATAACTGACTAATTACTAATAGTAATATATTTACTAATGCTAGAATCTAAGGACAATTTTATTTTTTTTTTTTTTTTTTTTTTTTGAAATGCATAGAGAAAAAGAACAGGAAACATTTTCTTTTAAGATATTTGAATTTGATTTCGAATGAAAAATTCCTTTAATGCATATTTCATACTTCCCATTTACGAGGGAGAGATTCTTCAAGTGAATCAGAAACGTTTATTTCAGTGAAACACTTTGATAAATTTGAATTCTTACATTTTAAATATTAAGCTCTTTATTGAAACTGTTATTCTAGATATTCTGATTCCTTATCATATATAAAGAAAAAAATCGATTCATGGCGTTTCAACTTGTTGAAGTACATTCTTTCAAAAAGAAATAAATTCTTTCAAAAAGAAATAAATATTTAATTAATTCTTGCGCTTAAGTGAATTGAATTACTTCAATATTTTTCATTAAAAAATCCTCTATTTCGAATGAATATTTACAATAATAAGATATGAAATATAATCTTTAAAGAAAATATTTTTAGGCACCAAATTTCATTTTACTATTGATAGCATTGTGAGATTGAAACTTTTGACAGTCCAGGAAATGAGAAGCATTTAAGCATTACAAAATATTCATCTCAATATGTTTAGCATCATATTAATGAAAATGATTACTAATGTCATTTATGTAAGTAATACATGCATTGTATTTTATCGAAGAAAACTTTTTAAGTTTATGTATGTAACATATTGGTAAAGACTTTAACAATTTATATAATATATTTGAATTTTATTTTTCATATTACTTCTATTTTGGGGTCTTTTACTTTGTGATGATAAAAAGGAAATATAGTATTTAAAAATTTTTCAACAATGTTATACTCTAAGTAAAACAAAATGAAAATTATTGCTGACTCTCTGCTCTGTAACAGTCGTTGAGTATTCTCTGAGGAAAAGCGCAAATAAGAAATTTATTTTTTTAAATACAAGGAAGAACTTTCGAAATTTAGGCCATATTAACAACTGGACATCAAAAATAATCCTGAAAAACATTTTTTGGGATACAAAGATTTGCAATTTCTTACCCAAGATATTGCAAGATATTGAATTGGTCTGCAATTTATTAAATTTAACCAATCTGGATGGTTAAGATTGGTTTGGCAGTTTATATATTGTACCAAGCCTTACTACCAAAATTGTTCGATCAATGCAGCCAAGATAGGGACAATCTTGAATACACTTATATGATTGCCTACATTATCAAACTGTTTGGCAAACACTTATAACGCTTATATACTTATAACGAAGTATCTTATTTTGAATTTTAAAATTAAAAACAAGCTATTTTATATAATTTCTTATGCATACACATATTTTTCTCAGTTAAATCTGTAATGTTGCATCTTAAATAAAGTTATCAAGATTTTTATTTATTATTTTGCTTTCCATATTAAAAGTTAATACAAATGACATATTTGTTATTTTAAGCAACACTTAATCAATTTAGATAAATTGTAAACTATTTATTTATGATAAAAATCCCATTATGTCAAGTTAAAATTAGGAAACATAGAAAAAATGAAATAAAAAACAAGTAAACATTTACTGCTTACCATTTTTGAATAAAAGAGCTAATTAGCATTCGGTAGATCTAATTATTGTGCATACCACATTCTAAATAATCACACTAACAATAAAAATATTTTATCCGTTTAATATTAAAAGCAAATCACATTTCTGGATCATTTATCACTTGCTAATAATTCAATTGTCAACTTTTGTGTATAAATTTTTATAATCACACTTTTACATTATTTTTATTTCTTTTCCTTTTTTTATTAAGGATATTCAAATCAAATAAAAATTAAATTTCGCTCTCTTTATGAAAGAAACTAGACAAAATGTATTATGCACTCAAAATCAACACTTTCTATGTACGATTCTTATGAAAAAAATATTTTCCTTTAGATATCAACGCTAATTGTTAATGAATTTTTAACATTTTAAGTTACATATGACTTAAATTTTTAAATATATTACTTTCTCTTTACTCAAGAAAAAATATAAGAATGAAACTCATATAAATTTGTGAAGAATTCAACATTACCTTGAAACAAAAGTTATCTAGATATAGGAGTTCAATCCAGAAAATACTTACTAGACAGTAAAACAGTTCATTTCATAACTTTTTTAACATAATACATATTTCATAATTTAGATAATACATTTCATTCCCATGCATTTCTAACCTCCAGTTGTATTTAACAATTCTGCCTCGTTACCATAATTTATCAAGATTTAAACTGAACCGATAGACTCTAGAACAAAGATTATTAGAGTAAATAAAATAGGTTTATTTCCATGTAAACTTACATTATGTCAAAATATTTATCTAAGTTCTTTTGCAATTCAAAATTTTCTTTTATTTCAAAAAGTTTCCAGAAAAAAGTGTATATGGTTGATGTTATTTTAAACTATGTTTTTGTTGTCAAAATATCAAAACTGTTTCTTGGATTTAACTTCAATTGTTGACTATTTCAATTAGCCATTTGATTTTACCTTAGCAAATATTAAATTATATTATAAATATTCTTATTTAAATGTTTCTTACCAAAAACGAACATTGAAATGAACAGTTAAAAGGAAAATAATTCTATGACAATTCTATGAGGAAGCTTTATGAACTATAGCATTATTCTGAAAAAGATCACGAATTAATAATTAATAAAAATAATTGATTGATTATTCTAAAACTTTTTTAAAAATATTGTACTTTATATGGGGCATTTTTGCAATAAATATTAAATATGAAATATCTCGATTAGTGTTTCATGAGCTCTATAATGTGTAGCGCCAGTGTTCATTTATTGTGATCTTAACTTAAATCAAAATGAAATCGAGTATTTTTAAGAGGGAAAATATTAATTAGGATACAATTTTATAATTTTATATTTTTAGAGAAACTCAAAATTACCATTAACCCTACTCCTCCTGGGGCTCACCTTCTTTATGTGAATACAGGTGCCCCAATCCCGAGGTGCCCAGAAATGTATATTCTCCCTCTGTTTTTCCTCTCTTCTCCTTCAAATATTTTCCTCAACCTTTCCATCCCTCGACAGAAATCGAGGGAGCTCTCCGTGAATATCTGTAGCCACTCTTTTGGCTTCTTGCTTCTCATGGACAGTGAAGATCCCCACGTGTTGGCCTTTGCATGGCAACCATTTGGACGGATGAGCAGCATTTGCATGTCTTGGGTAGACAGAAGAAGGAAACGACTCAACAGTGAGGAAAGCTGCAGGGGGGATAACAAAGGAGTGAGTGTCAATGGAGGTGTGACGCCGTCATCCTTTTTGCGTAAAAGTACGAGGATCATGAATTTTATTTTATAAAATTTATTTTAAAATATTATATACACAAGATTTTTGTATTTTAAAAATTTTAAATGTTGATTGGGTTTTTTGAGAAAAAATTTAATAAATAAATAATAAAATAATTAAATAAATATTTAAAGCAACAAAAACTTGCTCTTGGCGCAGCATGTCCAATTTTGGACCTTGCGCCATAAAACCCAACCAACCAACCAGCCTCGATGCCTTTTACCCCTTTTTTTCTTGGTAGGAGGCTATAAGAGGATGGTTTGCTTGAACACTCACATTTTGTTAGAGACTTGGGAAAAATTTGAACAATTTTGTTTAACTTGAAACATTAAAAAAGTGGGATTTGATACAATTATTGCCAAGTAAAAGCAATGACATTACTCAGGGCCTTGGAAAGAGACACGTTTTTATCTTAGAAGGAAAAGCAATGTGAATTTAGGAAGAACATGTACTTTTAAAAATATAGAACTTTATTAATGTATAAAAGAATTTATTTCTTAGAATGGATTAGATCTAAGAGTTGTCTCATGCATTTATACATAACAATAATATAAAAGTTTTGCCTGATAAGATGATGTAATTTATAAGACAGTGACAGATATGTTTTTCAAAACTTTTTATAGCGTTACATTATGAGTAAATATGGTATATTTGCAAAGTGATTTCTTTACAATAATATTTCTAATTTAATGCAAGCAAAGTTATTCGTTTAACGACAAATTTAAATTCTTAAGGAATTTTCTTCAACAAGTTCTCATGCTTATTGGTTTTAAGCGTTTACTAAAAAGTTGAAAGTAAAACGTTAAAAGAATATTCAAATTAACTAACCATTTGATTTAATGCTTTCAATTCCATTATTGTACTTTATTGGATTTAACTGACATATATTGACTTATGACAGTGTTTCACAACCTTTTAGTATTCACGGCCAAATTTTCAATCATAATTTTCATCGCGCCCTCCTTTCCCCACCGCATATACAGTAAAATGTATACAATAATAATGTATTTGTAGTATTTTGGTGCTAAACCTAAACTGTAACCTTAATTTAAAACTTTACAAATTACCAAGAATACGAAAATTTATTGACATTCTGCAACACTGTTCCTCAGCATTGAAAAAACAAATGCCTTTTTATTGCTTTTTAATGCCTATGCCTTTTTATTGCTTTTGCGTTCCGCCATGTCTGGCATTATCACGGCTTCGCGAGAAGTTTCAATTTGTCTGGAAACTGTCTTATCAGCTTAAAAGTTAAGTTAGGAGCGTGCGTAGATGTGAACAAATGTTTTCTCATAGGGAGAAGGAGAAAGTTCTATGACGCCAATTTCAATTCCAGACAATTTCATTCGAGTCAATCCTTCTATCGCTATTGAGTCTATTCTGAATGTGTGTCTTATGTAAATTTTCATGTAATTGCAATTCACCGTATTAAATATTCACGGCAACAGACGTATGCAGAATCATGGATAAATTTTTAAGCGCGCGTAAGTAAGCATTAGACGATGGACAAGCATCAACAAGTACACAGACGAGCGTGGTGCGAAAATAAAATCAGGGAAATATTCTCAAGAATACTTAAATTTTGGGGTTCACCAGTACTGAAGTAAATGAAGAAGAAAAGCCCCTGTGTATCATTTGCTAAAAATGTTGGCGGCAGACAGCATGAAACCTAATAAACTTAAATGACATTTGGAAACGCTTCATACTGAGTACGTAAACAAACCCAGAGAATTCTTTGAATTAAAATTAAAATCATATGAAAATCAAAAATCATTGTTTAAAAAACTTTGCTTGTGAATGAAAAAGCTTTAATTGCCTCTTACAAAGTTTCATATACAATAGCCAGATGTAAAAAGCCTCACACGCCATTCGTGAAGGGCTTATTTTGCCAGCCGCAATTGAGATTGTAGAAATTATATTTGGAGATAATTTTGCAAAACAATTGCAGTCTATACCTCTTTCAAATGATACTGTTGCCCGTCGAATTGCTGATATAGCTGAAGATGTAGAGTGTCAGCTTTTGTCGAAGTTGCTTGACAAATTGTTTTCAATACAACTCGATGAGGCAACACATAGTAATAAAGATGCTCATTTCATTGACTATACTAGATTTTGGAGGATTTGTCAGTAGTAGAAGAAGTACTTTTCTGCAAACCAATAGAACTCAAAGCAACAACACTCGCATTATTTGCTATCTTAAATGATTTTATAAACGAGGCAAACATAGAATAAAAAGTGCGTCAGAATATGCACCAATGGTGCTCGTTCTATGTCCGGAAGTATTCAAGCACTTGTGAAATAAAATTCGCCACAGTGCGTCTAGACACATTGCATGATCCACAGAGAAGCTTTGGCTTCCAAAGAAATGAGTCCTGGTTTGAATATTGAGTTTATTACAATTGTAACCGTAGTAAATTATATAATAATGAGACCCCTGAAATCAAGAATCTTTTCCGCACTTTGTAAAGACATGGGTGCAGTACATTCACAGCGTTTCTATTTTATTGCGAGGCAAGATGGTTATCACGAGGGAAATTTTTACAACGTGTTTATGAATTAAGAGAAGAAATCGCCGTTTTCCCAGAAGAGGAAAACAGACCAGTAGCTGAGAATTTTCGTGATAGTTTATTTGTGAGGAAATTGAGCTACATGTGTGGTCGATATATTCGAGAAATTAAATAACTTAAATCTTCAACTGCAAAGAGCAAATACACATATATTGGACAGGAGTGGTAAAGTTAATCCTTTTTGTAGGAAATTGAAACTGTGGAGCAGAAATTTAAACTAAGAAAATTTAACAATATTTGCAAATTTGAATAATTGTATTAAATTTTACAAGGCTGAAGAACAAAATATAAAAGTTGTTTTTGTAACCTTTGAAAATCATTTAGCATGCTAGCAAAGAATTTTAAAAAGTACTTTCTTGCTGACGACAAACTGATATCAAGTGGGTGAGGTGTGGATGAGGGATCCATTTCAAAATACTCCCGAAGGACTCTCAATTGAAGTGGAAGAAACCTTCATAGACTTCACGGTAAGCGGCGAAACCAAAAGACAATTGAGTAATAAATCACTGTTTGAATTTTGGCCAGGAGTGGATGATGAGTTTTCTGCACTAAAAACAAGGGTATTTCGTATTCTACTACCATTTTCAACATCTTACCTTTGTGAAACTGGATTTTCTGCGGTGGCTTCTTTGAAGACAAAATATAGATCTCAGCTAAATATAGAAAAAGAACTGAGAGTGTCTATTTCTAATATTAAACCCTCCTTCGAAAATTTTTGCTCTTAAAGACAGGAACAAGGAAGTCACTAATAATTATTAAATTTGTTTTTAATTTAGTAAGTTGTTTTAATTTAAAAAGTTAATTATTAAATATGTTGAAATGTATTTTGCTTTTTATGTGTGTGTGTGTTCTTTCCGTTCGTCACTTAATCAATTTTTTAAGTAACATTTTCTCTTGGATATGCTCGCTCCCCCCATTAGTGTGCCCGCGCCCCCCTAGGGCGCCGCGCTCCACAGGTTGAGAATCACTGACTTATGAAATAAATTACATTTTAGAAGTTAAATAATTTATAATACGTGCGTATTATAATATTTAACAAATTGATGTAATACATTAGATTCTATTATAGTAATTTATTTGTACTTACTTTTAAAACATTGGTGAGTCTAATAAAACATAATTTGAAAAAAACATTTAAGATTTTAAACTACAAATAATTATTATTGTATTCTTTTATTCGAGGATTTATATTCTTGTAATCACAAAGTTTATTTCTAACAGCACTTAATAGAAAGGCAGATTATTTCTAATTATTATAACTTTAACTAAAAATATTGAATCACTTTACCCTATAAAACTGAAAAACTAGCAAACAATAGTCACAATTTTAATATATTTAATTAAAACATATTATCTTATTTTGGGAAATGAAATATGGAAATCGGATTAGCCCTATTCAGGTATAAAATTTTATGTTCCATGGATTTTAAGATATGTCTTAAAAATTTCCCTTGGATAGTTATTATTATTAATTTTATTTAAAAAAACTGAGATAAATTAATTTTAATTTTACTATAATTTTATAATGAATTTATAATGTCTAATCGTGTACAGTTATTTAAATTCTTTATATTTAACTGCTATATATTATATATAGCAGTACTGCTATGTATAATATATAGCAGTTAAATATAAAGCAGTAATATACTGCTTTATATTAAACTAAAATATATAAAGATTTTTTCATGTTAACTTTAGAGGAAGAAGGTGTAACCCAACTCATTAATTTACTGGTTTCTTGATTACGCAACTGGTACATACAGTAAATAGTGCATTATTTCCTTATTTTATATTTGACGAGATTCCCCAATACGCACGCTTTCCAGGCATTTTACAGTTGCAGTTGACTAGGGTAGATCCAAACATTTATAATTTGCTTGAAATAGCAAGTACTTTAAAGAGCTTCTGAAACGAACTATTTTTGAAAGTAAACAGCATTTCCTGAAACAGAAATGTCATATATAATATTTTTGTTTGGCACGTTTTAAGATATACTTCATCATTTTAATTATATCAAATATATGAAGGGGGAAATATATTTGAAAGATATTCTATAAACTCTATTTTCGCTAATCCTTTATATTTTTCAATATTTTTATAGCAAAATTATATAACAAAATTTATCGTATAAATCACTTTCATTTCCTACTGAAGAATAAATTTGGAGGTTTCTTCTGCTTCAGATTCTGGTTCTCTCTCCTTCTTTCCAATCCCCTTTCTTTAGCAGGGCTAAACTAGGTCCATGACGTCGTGAACCGCCAGAAAGTCTATGACTAGCAAAGGTGATTCGAAGATGTCCCCTTTATTAAGTCCCAATCAAAAGATAATATGTTCCGGAGACGCAGTCTCCGAGTTGCACTTGGGACAAGGCACGAATCATTTACGTCCTTCGCAGAATGAAATGGAACGAAGATGACCCCTCCGGAAGCGGGTCATGGTAGTCTGGCTCCGCCTGTCACATTTAAAACTGAGGGAGCGTCCCGGTGAGTAGCTTTGGTACCAATGGTGCAAGGGTGGGAGTGATCAAATTTCTTGGTTGACCTTCTTGGCACGGGAGTAGAGTTCAAGGAAGGCAAGTGGGCCAGATGGTGCCGAAGTCTCACTAGTACCTGTCTTTGCAAGAAGTGGGATGGAATCCACTGAAGAAAAATAAGCCGATCCTGCGATAGTTTCTTCAGCTTATGGAGTATAGAAACTCCTACAAAGTCATGAACGTTAGACCATCGAGCAAGATGTTGGATGGAACTATGGCTGTCCGATAGGATCCAGATGTTTCTTTCTTTGATGAATGGTTCAAATGCATCGATAGCAATTAACTCACTGCGGAAAACGGAGCAGAAATCTGGGTTTCTTCTTCGTCTGCTTCTCTAATTCAACTTTTGTAACAAACGTTTAAATATCCAATTCCTAGTTAAAATGTCTTCATCAAAAACATGAACAACTAGTTCTTTCCCCACATATGCATAGAATTTTAATATTAAACTCTTAAAATTTCAATAGAGTAGACATACTTAACAAGTGAAGAATCTCCAAATGATTGTGAAGTCTTGCGTATGTTTCATGGAGAACTGACGAGTGCCTGCTTACGTGCGTATCATATCATATAAAGAATGTCTTCTGCTCAAAGAAGATAAATCGAAACACTTTTTTTCAATTCTATTATGTTTCCCATTGGTCCATGTACATTTTAGATGAGTTATCCAAAATATTATTGAATAATAAGGAAATCCGAAATTTTTTTCCGACAAATGTTGGTGCACTGCACATTTATTAAAAATATATTTTATTTAACATAATAGTTGAAAAATATTTCTAGTATAAAATATTATCGCATAAATCAAATCAGACATAATTTTATGCATCATATTTACGAGATATTAGGTAAAATTCATTATTATAATTTAAGGAAGTTCTCAACGTAATATATAAGTTGATAATTTAAAATCTATTACTCCATATTTTATCCATCAATTTTTCACAAATCATTAAAATTTTAGAAATCCAAATTTAATATAATATCTATGTTATGTAATTTAATATAATATCTACAGAAAATATATTTAAACGCAGGCTTTAGTATTTTATATATATAAAATTCATTATAAAGTTTTATACGTTTGGAATATGGAAATTATTTGACAGATTTTAAATAGTGTGTACAAGTTAACATCAAAAATATTTCTCTTTATAGGGCCTTTTGAGAAAATGTTATAAATTGCTTAGTTCTATAAAAGATTTAATTTTAATAGATAAAATAGAGCGCATGAGTCATTAAAGCTTGAAAAACTTTTTCCCGTTTCATAAACCACGTTGCTATAACTAAGAACTTGTTGATGAATTTTTATATAAGTTAAATTTATTAAATTTTCATGTGAATAAAATATTAAATACAGAAATTGTTAAAAAAAGGTATAAAAATTTACAAAATTCTTTCAAAGTGATTATTGAAAAAATCACTTATCAAAAATTGTATACAGTGAAATTTACTAGAAATAAAAAGCATAATATTTTACATACGAAATATTTTTATAATGGTTACTGTAGATTAAATCAACAAACTTCTTACTAAGACGTGTTACATTTCAGGAATTGGGGAAATTTTTAAGAAACGATATAAAATCTTAAATTAGATTAATTAGTCAAAGAGAGAGGAGAAGATGACATTCTTTTAAATTATTACCATTATGGTATTTCGAATGCTTTTTTATCTTTAGTATTTAGATTAGATTATTATTTTTCTGTAGAAAAATAAATTTTACAAAAATTCACATGCATTTGTGATAAAGTAATATTAATTTTTCTGTATTAAACAAAATATCACAAAGTAGTGTTAATCTCAATCAACACGAACACACACACATATCTATCTATGTATCTATCTATCTATCTATCTATATATATATATATATATATATATATATATATATATATATATATATATATATATATATATATATATATATATATATATATTATATATATATATATATATATATATATATATATATATATATATATATATATATATAGATAGATAGATAGATAGATAGATACATATATTTGAAATATTAATCATTTTATTGCGAGAAAAAAGTACCTTTAAATTTTCAAAAGTTTTGCTGTGTGAATTGCATATGTTTTTTAAAATATTCACTCTTACAAAGTTCAATAAGGATTGCTCTATAAACTGAACGTCATTTTGAGGTTTTTTAATGAATAAGTCATAGCCATGAATGTTTTTGGATTTTTTACGATTCCAGGCTGAAGAAAAACAAATTTTATAAAATAGATTTTAATATTTAAAAAATCTTGTAAAAATTATTGTGAAAATTAACACGTTAAGTTGTACTATCTTTTCCTACTTCGAATTGCTTTTTGTTTTCTAATATATTTTGATTAATTTTGAAATTTGAAAATGAAATTTTAATATAAGAAGGGAAAAATTAAGTAAAGTTTCTCAACGATATACAAAATGAGACCATGAAAAGATATCATTTGAATGAAAAGAGTGAGTTTGACACTTAAATAAAAATTATAAAATGTGTTATATAATTTCAACTTGTTAAAAAAGAAAATAAATCTTATTTAAACATTATATCTAGAAGGATAATTGCTAAATGGAGTGAACATGCTTAACTATGAATAGTACATGCGTAACTTTCCAAGGCTTAACTGTAGTAATCTGAGACTGCTTTATTTGAAATACATTTTTCACTAATGCTTAATATTTGGTTTTTTAAATAAATGATCAAATCCAATAGAAAGTAAAAGCTCATCAGCATTATACATTGTTATATAATGTAGAAAATTATAAAAATTATTCTAAAACGAGTGGAAATACTTTTTCTATTAATATTTAAGACAGTAGAAGTAAGTAATTTAGCTGCACAATTTTTCTACAAGAAACTGTAAATTCAAAATAAAAAAAGGCTTGCAATGTTTTTACATTGCATTACAACAAAAGGCATTGAGAAACAAGATTAAAATTTTTTAAATTTAGTTTTTATTATATTGATATAATTTAATTTATCAATATTTTGAAAATGTTTTAAGAATAGACAAAACTGCAAACAAAATTAAAAATAATGAGAATGTTTTAAAAATTCACATATAATTATAAATGTGAACATATTTCTTTAAATTTACTTTATTTTACTATCCGTGCATTTAAATTTACTAAGATATATCCTGTGATACATGAGAAATGTAAAACTTCCAACATCAAAAAGAAAATGTTCTACAAGTGTTAATTTTTGATGACTGATATGTGTGGAATTTCTGGAAGATGTAAAAAGTGCAAAATTAAATACCCAAATAAATGAATTAATTTAGTATCACAAGACTACTATCGTTGGAAATGTACGCATATTAATGCGATTCCTTCACATCAATAAGTGTTTCTTTCAAACAATACATGAAATACTTATGCAATGCTGTCCTATTCCTTATCAAACAAGATCAACTCAACTATCGAGGTCAGCTTTATTGACCAATTCTTTTGCTTCTGCCTTCCAATCATGTCCCAAGATTATTTGATTTTCAATTAATTTGGAGAACAGCAACTAGTAGTGTAACTCTTCATCTATGTGGACAGTTAACAGTTGTATAAACATCAAGTTTTCTAATATTATTTTGCTGAAAATATTTCCAATGATAATTTAACAGATCAGCCTTAAAAGTTTATTTCTGTGCTGTTACATATTGCAAAAACATCAGGAATGAAAAGTAAAGTCACCGCATACAATGAAAAATATTATTTATAAAGCTATAGCAAGAGTTGTACACAAAAATTAGCGTCCTTCTATAGAATTTACATCAAGACTCCCAGCTAAACTTGATTTTTCCAACACAAAGTTAAGATTTTTCTATGAACTGGTGTGTTATCACCTATATTTCACATGCATTTAATCAGGGTCATGTAATGCAATATATTAACATGGAATGTTAAAAAATTTTCTCAAAACGATGACACATATTTTATAATAATATCCATGAATAATTCTTAGTAATTCTCAAGGAAAGCAGAATTAATCAACACAGTTATACAGTGAGTTTAATTTAATCACTTGACTCACGATGTATGGCCCCAAATTATATTCATTCGGTGTTGGATTTCCCCCTATTGATATGAAACCAACAATAATTTCTACAATTCCTTACTGAAAACTTACTTTTTTGGTGAATGCTTATAGTTATCAGTAATTAAAATCACTACGGTTCGTTAACTAGTTTCGAACAGAAACGTAAATCGAACATGTGACATCAATTTATTGCATTTTTAAACATTTTCCAAAAAGAATAAATCAATTTGCATAGCTTTAAATAACATTCTATGATCTAAGTCTGTTCATTTTAAATAGATAAATATAATTAGAAAATAATTTCTGCCCTATTCATTTGAAATCCAATAAAAACACACTTATGTTTGTCTTTAATTATGCTATTGCAATTTACAATTTACATTTACATATGCTGCGATTTCCTGTTTCAACACGTCTATTTAAGTGATTTGAGGCAATTTTGCTATAAAATGAAACAATGTTTATAGATCGACTGTATAAAGTTCCTTATTTTATCTAACTCATTGTTTGTATCAAAGAATATTTAAATTAGTTTAAATTTCAAATATATATCTTGTACCTTCTGATAGCTATGCCTATTTGCTAATTAAATTAGATATTTACCAAAATATGTAATGAATCTGAAGTGACAAATAAAGGGAGATAACGTGAAAGAGTTATCTGTAAGTTAATTAGGAAAAAATGAACATAAATATACGTAGTGATGAAAAAAAGAAAATATATGAGAAAAGAATTTAAAAAAAGAAGATAGGAGTAAAATAAAGAAAAACAGAAATTGATATTTTTATATACAAACCAAATATGAGGAAATAAATTAAGAAATAGAATAGTTAAGTGAATTTTATAACCGCGTTTAATCATATTAAATAATTTATGCACTTATATAGGTCTGAATAAATTATTAAGTATGCAATAATAATGCATTTAGGAAGAAAAAAGCCTTAACTTTATGACTGTGTTACAAAACAAATTATAAATACAAGATAATATTGTAACGTGAACCATAAATTATTTCTCTTTTTAAAATTTTTTCATTTAATCAGTTCAGCTTTTGATGTTTATTAAGGATTTCTTTACGCCACTTAAATATCCAGATATATGAGTGTGTAAACTTTCAAGTCGTTTATTTTTATTATTTGCTGCTTCATTTACAATGAAAAAAATATACAATGCTTTTAACGTGCTATTTCTTAAAGAGCATTTCCTCGTAAAATTCTTTTTAATTTCAAGTAGTATCATAAATTTTAACTCTAAAGTTATTTAAAGAATCATAGTCAATTAGCATATCTAGAATTTTGAATAAAAAATTATTTATCGCTCTAAATTTAATGGTAAAACATAACCTTAGTTTCTCTGGTTATGATTTTTTAACTAAATGTAAGCTTAGATTCATGGTGAAGCATATATGCTGATTGTTTAAAGTAATTTCTATATTTATAATGAAGACCTATTTTAGAGAAATTATTGTTCATATAAAATAAGAAATTAAGATGAAACTAAGTAAATCTACATTGTTAAGAAAGAGCTATATATTTAATTGTCATATCTATTTAGCAAATTTGGCTTATACTTCAAAATTAGAACAAAACCATAGAATCTTAAGGTACATAGTAAAACTATTGACGCATGTATAATAAGAATTCGTCAAAATCTGTAAAATGTAAGTTGCAAGTAGTCTTAACTTATAATATCACGCTTTCTTTCTACCAATGTATGATAATGTCAAACCGCATACAAAACTGCTCCCAGAATATATTCAATTGGACATGCTTGAAACACACTCGTGCATATTTTGTTGAGCATGACAATGATTCCAGAGTTATTTATCTTTCAATCAAATGCATCATTTTAAATAAGTAAAACCGCAACTGCCATTTACAGTAAGTAATGCAACAATTTGCCATTTATATATGTCAGTAACACCGGAATAATTCATAGACGAGAAAAATAAAGAGTCATTTTCAAGAGATTTCGAGGGATAGAAAAGGGTGCATTTTTGAGAGTAAGTCTTCACATAGCTAAAACTAAATTTTTCTGATCGTTTAGCATATTTTTTAATTGTTAAAAATTGTGACCTTAAGCAAAATATGCGCTTTCAATTTAATTTTGTTCTCTTAGTTGTTCAGCCAATGATTGATTGGTACCTAAGTTTGTATTTGTAGAATAATAAATTATTATTTTCCTTTAATAGTAGATATTAACGGAAAATCCCAAAAAATTACACACAGATTACGTTAAATTTTAGAAAAGAATAAAAATTTCTTAACAAATACTGGCTATGTCTTGCAAAGCAATGTACATTTATTTTTTTTTCCTATGATATATTTCATAAAAAAAGAAAAAACATGATTTTACTGTTGATTAAAATTAGAGAAAGACTTTATTTAAGAAAATTTTAAAGAACACAATTGAATTTTTTAAGCATTTTTCTACAATTTAATATGTATGTTGTCATAAATTTCATTAATATTCCCTCACTCCTTAGCTCAAATTTATGCATATAAATTATATGGACTTATATTTTAAGCAAAGCGTAGTTGTTTAATAATTAATAATTAGTAGTGCATAATTTAATAATCAAGATGTGAAATAAGAGTGTATAACTTGTCAAATTATTATTGAAATTAATCACATTTTTCAACAAACAAAATTAAATTTACGAAAGTGTTTCTATTAATATTAAAGAAGCATAGATATATATTTTACTAATTAATTATAATTAGAAAAATATTCAGTGAAACTTTGTTACAATAATTTATAAATAGACTTGATCACATTTATTTAAAATATAATGTTTTCTAGAGTGCATCATTTTTCCCAAATTTTTCCACTTTTCTTAAAAATTTTATAAGAAAATGTAAAAAAATTTATAATGCATTTTTGTGTACCTTATTTGACCTAACTTGAAAAGGAAATATTTTAAATTTGAAAGAAAGTGAAATAAATGAAACACAATTAAATTTTCTCAAGATTTTGCATAGAAGCAATACTAATCAACTAAGCATGATTTCATTTCTGAAGAATCCATGGATGAAGTATTTATATATCTATGTCTATTGATTTTTGAAAGCAGAATAAGTTAGCTTCTGTCATTTGTAGCTAAAATATGCATTTATAGGAAATGAAAATAAAATTCAATAAAAATATGTTATTTGTTGCCATTGCTATTTAAAATTCTAAACTTTACATTATTTGTCAGCACAATAAAAATAGAATCATGGTTTTAGGCACAGGTGATTTTACCGTACTGCAAACATATTTTAAATACATTTATTGAGAATAATTTCCACAAATTATTTTAATTTTGACTTTAATCAAAGTTATAATATAACATACATTTATTTTAGGATAAGAATATTCTTATGTTTCTTTGAATTTTTATATTTCAATGATTGTATACTTTTATAAGCCATTTAAAAATCGGAATTTTTATATTTGTTTCTAATTTTTATCGTCCCAATTGAACACGTATCTTTTTATCCTTAGTCTCTTCATAATTATATAATTTAAATAATCATAGATAAATGTATATAAGATTAGCTTTCAAATTTATTGTTAAATCCTTAAAAATTTTAATTTGTTGTTAAAGCTTTGTAAATACGCTTACAAAAATTTGTAAGCCTATTTAGAAATAAGATATTTTAAAATGTAAATATGATTAGAAATTTCTACTTTAAAAGAAAAATATCTTATTTTAAAACTACTTGCTTCAGTTTTCCAAAACTTGCATTCACAATCAGTAGCTTCTCACTATAATTATTAAATTTCTAATAAGAAATGTTCAAAAAGTCGATTATACAAGTCTAAAAGCAAAACTGAATTTTTAACTGTCATAAAAAAATTTCCGAATAAGAAATAATTTTTTATCATAAAAAAGTGGAATCAATAAATTGGACATGAAATAAACTTTTTCAACATTCTTCTTGATGTGTTTTCTCTTATTAATACATTGCGTTTTCAGCTTTTAAAAGCAGCATTATTTTTAAAGTGCTCAATGAAAAATTACACCTAAGAACAAATATAAGGAAAAGTGTTGTTATAAAGTTTATAACCATTGGTAGGAAATTAGTGTTAGCTAAATTCCTTTCGGTGAATTTTTTTTCTGGAAAAAGTTGCACTCAATAATTTTAATTTCTCTTTCACAATACTTGAAAATCCAGATAATTAATTATAGATTTTGATGCTAACACATTAAACGTAGAAAAAATTTTAAATTTGAATGTAAACACGACGTTGGATTTTTCTGATTTATCTTTGCTTTTCGCAGCAGTATAAGTCTTCCATGTTTATATTACTTAGTATCATATAAGTTCTTTTTTAATAAAGGTGGGCACTTGGGTGACTAAACCTTCAACACAAAAAGGCCGGAAGCTGCTGCACATTTGTGTTATCACCCACCTGTGAACCAAGTCACGGAGACAAATAGCATTACCCACGTCATACCACCACAAACCCATTTATAGGGTGGGCCACATCCATATATCATCTCAAACGAAAGGAAAGAGAAACAGAGAAAGTAACATCCATGCGTGAACCGGGATTTGAACCAGGGACTCACAGCTCAGGAGTCAGGAAATCTCACCACTCAGCCATTGGTCGACGCATCATATAAGTAAAAGAAACAATAAAAATCATCCTTTCTGCCATAATGAATAATGTTTTATGGAGTTGATACGCCCAGACAAACTCAGTGCAGTGAGTCATAACGATATCAATGAAACATTCGTCCCTTCCGCAAATAATCGATACAAGTCTTAATTAAAGTAATCATATTTAAAATTTAAATTTACTAAGAATTTACAAAGTCACTTTAAACAGCATCCATTTTCATTACGCACACATAATAAAAAAATGATAATTTGAATCTTCTTCCAAATAATTATGAACCATTCCCTCTCAATCACATAATTTTCTCCTCTTCCAGGCAGAGGAAGTGATCATTGTGTTTGCGTCTTTTAATCCATAAGTATCTTTTTTCTAAAAGTACTGTTGATCTGGAAATAGATGCAGGGTAGTTATATTGAAGTCGCCGAAAAAAATCATTCAAGGAAAGCAATGGTAGCTCTCATTTCAGGTAAATTCCTATTTCCTCTCTCATAAATATGTCTTTTAGTATTAAGCGCAATTTGAAATCACACGAATCGGATGAATTGGGAGGCCAAGCTTTTGGAAAATTTTTTGTAAGTTTAAGGGAAATTTCCCCATCTTGTATGAAAACAATGGTCTAAAAACATTTTCATTCCTGCAAATCAAACGTTACGTGGTATAAAAGGTGTTCATTGTACTGTTCGTCGCAATAGCTCACTTTTCAGGATTTTAAGAATTGGAAGTGTCAAGGAAAACCAATCTGATGTAAAACGCCAGTAATAATCCGCAACTTGTTGTCATGTAGTTAGAATGAGTTGGTGCAGCATACTAAGACGTAAAGTATCTCATAACGGATATGTCTGGTTATTCAAAGCTCAATCTATTAATATGGGGCACTTCATCTGAAGTCAGAAATTTCCAAGGCCACGCATCAGGTGCAGCGATTATTATGAAGAGCAAGCAAACTCACAATGTGTTTTGTGGCTTAAAGTGTGTACCGAGCTGATTTTATATGGATGCCTTTTTAAACAATATTTTAAACAATATTTTTCATACTATCAATCAACAGATCATCAATTTACATCACATACGTTGAGAATTTCCTGAAAATCTGAGGTTCTTTTAAATATAGCAGCGGCGGCTTCTTTGACAGTTTTATTCGCAACAGCCTGTAACCCTCTTTCTGCCAACGGACACCAATTACTAGTCTCTTTAAATTTCATACTTATTCTTCTATAAGCTACTTTTTATATAGAAATCTTGCTCAGTAATTAAACAAAGATATGCAACAGTGCAACCTCGCCATTGTCGCCGTTCTGATAAAGCACTTAACTAGATAGCTTGATCTTATGCAAGGGCATGTTTAAAGATAAACATGTCACACAGAATCATTGTCTGACTTTAATGAAGAGCCTATTTATTATTTTGATTATTTTTGCTGAGCCAATTTTAAAAGGTTGAAATTTCACAGTTATAGTTTGAAACTGTTTTTGGCAAAAATTATTACCTATTGCTTACTATATATACATATATGTCTCTGAGAAAAATGATTTGACAGTTAGATGTTTATGTATTCATGTGTTAAGAACATAAAATTCAGCGCGTTCACAACAATTTAATAAACTTCAAAATAGGTTTTCTCTATTAAAATTTGAACAATATGCATACATTTTCACATTTTAGATAATATTTACTTAAGACAAAAATAATAAATTCAAACTGTTAAAACTGTTAAGAAATGGGTTGAAAAAAAAATAAAAGATCCTGCAAGGGGTGAAGGGGAGGGCAATTTTTATAGTGGGCACCCAATGGGTGCAATTTTTGCTCCGAAGATGGAAGGATCGAGAAATATATATAGAGAGAAAGGAACATCCGCGCCCGAATTAGAATTAGAACCTACTACTTCGAAGTTAGGGACACGAAACTATTCGTAACATGCACTCAACTTTTGCAAGAGAGAAAATATTTAATAATTTAAAAAAATTGCAAGTATTGATATAATCTTCAGGTTAACTAACAATAAAAATGAAATGATGGAGAAGCCTTTATGTTTCTTATTCTAGTGTAACTGGAAAAAAATTGAATACTTCCCATATTTATGACCCTAGTCCAAAGAATAAGTTTTAGATCACCAAGAATTTAAAATGTTTACACACTTAACCTCCCACCGTTAATTTTATTTTTTATAACTACTATCATTTTGGTAGCAATTAATAGCAACTGAATGAAAAACATCATTAACATCATACAATTGTATTTAAAATGCGTTTTTTTACGATGAACAATATATATTCTGTGAATTCTAATAGTTGATCTCCAATACTTTATTTAGGTCAGTTTTACGATAACAATATAAAATTTTTATTTTATATTTTAATCATTAAAATATAAAAATTAATTATTTATTCATCATTTAATCATTTATTTTTATATTATTATTCATTTAAATATTAAGATAAGAATTTTTTAAACAAATTTCATTTTATTCAAATATGACAAATTTATATAAATTTTAAATAATTATTTTCGCTTCTATTAATTGGTGAGATGATGAAATATATAAATTAAAAAAAATGTTGAATATATAAGTAAAATCACTGCAGTTTTTGCACTTTATGTTTTGAAAAATATAGTAAGAAATGGCAAACTTAAAAAAAATTCTCCTTTGAAAAAAAGAAGTAAAAATTCCTAGAACTATCCGATGCAGAGTATGAAAATGAATATGAAATCTATGATGAAAAAAATGATGCATAATTGAAAATAAATTTATGATAAAAAATGCTTTTTCATAGGCCGCAAAGTTTCAATCAATTGTAAAAAAATAATTTAAGAAAATTATACATAAATATAAGCTTGTTATTAAAAATTCTCATAAAATACATATATATTTGCGTAATTATTTTTCTTTTTAAACTCAAGAAGACTGTAAAAAATAATCTGCTAAGCTTCTAAATAATTTACTAAAAGGAAATAAGTATGGCTTAAAATGAATTATAAAAAATCAGTCTAATCTTCAGACCTTTGAAACATGATCATTTTTGGTTAAAATATTATTATTTTATTTTTAAATTACAAAACCTTTTCTTGAATATGTTTTTACAATTTCACGTTTTTTATTGTTTTTAAAAGACTTAATTTGTCAATAAACTCTTCAGTAATTATCAACTTCAGCATTTTCTTCTTTATGACGCGAGAAAAATAATTTATATTTAAACATAAATAAATTCCCGCAAGTCAAAAGTGGCAGCTCAAAGTGTTTGATATTAAAAATATAACAACCAATAAAAGCGATGGATTTTTTTTTTTTTTTGCTTTTGAAATATATAAAAAAGGTATTTCGTTACATTTAAAAAAAACGATTCATTTTATATAATTAACAGTTCATGTCAAATGCTGTCTAGACTTAAGTATATTAAATCTGGAATTTTTTGTGTTTTTTAATCAATTTATAACTTTATTTTTAACTATTTAATGATATGTTATGCAAAAAACCTTTTATTTTAATTTTGCTGATCACAAGTAATAAAAAAGATATCAATCATCACACTTTAATTTTTTAAGTTGGAATAAAAGTTAATTTTGTTTTATAGAAAAATATTCTTTCTTCATTTAAATAAGAATTGAGATTTTGATTATCTAGTATTAGTGAAAAGGAAAAAAAAACAATTTTATTGACAATTTAAATATAAGGCATGTAAAAATGATGGCATTTGCTAAATAAACTCCATGTTTTAAAATTAAATATTATTTTTTTATAGTCATATAAGTAATTTTTATAGTAATATATGTTTTTTATAGTAATCAGTAATATAAGCATCGTATAGAAATAAAATAGTTATATACAGAGAAAAATTTTTATTAAAAAGAATAATTAGATATATTCATACTTAAAAAGAAAAGTTAGAAACTGTTTCATGTTGCTTATGAAAAAATTTGAGTGGTGACAAAAGCTCTGAGCAACTCTGTCTAAGCAACCGATTCCAAGATTCTCCCGTTCTGAAATCAACAACAGTTTGCGGACGGTATTCTAGCGCTTTCTGCTACTTCACAAAAAGTACAATTTTTTGCAGGATTTATATATGAGGAATTCAACAATAACTTTGTACATTTATAATGAAAAATATTTGCACATTTATAATAAAAAACATAACTGTTGTCCAAACTTTATTTACAAACTTCGCATAACACCAGAAGTATGTATATCTGATAATCCATATCATATCTAGCTGAGGCTTGAACTTCTTTTTAAACAGGAACAATTTCTTAAACAGGACTTTTGAATCATAAAATATCTTCAGTAAACATTATGTCTAGATATAAATATATTATTTGTAAATTTTTATAATTTATTTTGCATCTTAAAGTAGTTGATAATATCTAAAGATTATTATATTAAATCAAGAAACACTTTTGAAATTTATAAATTTTATTATTTCTTATAGTTTTTTAATATTGCATATTATTTAAAACATCTCTGTAATACTTGTCACTGGAAGTAAAGCTGATTGAGAAAACCACATTTAAATTTACATAAAAAAATCATAAATGAGGGATAAATAATAATGAAAATAGGTTATTTATTGTGCAAATTTAACCATTATTACCCTTAAATTAACATATAATGCAAAATAAACCTCTTGCATTGTGGTTTTATTTGATTGAATTGTAAAGATATTAAAATAATATATATATATATATATATATATATATATATATATATATATATATATATATATATATATATATATATATTTAAAATTCAAAATGGAAACAAATATTTCTTGTTTCTTATTGTTTCAAGCAAAACAAAAACGTTTCTTCATCCCTCATAAGAAAGTTGTTTTCGTAATGAACTTCATTAATCAATAATCAATGGGTTTGTAAAATTATTGATATAAATTCACATTCATATAACTGTTTCATTCAATAAAGTTTAAAATATTAAAAGATTTTTCACTTCAAAGCTGTGTGTGTGTGTGTGTGTGTGTGTGTGTGTGTGTGTGTGTGTGTGTGTGTGTGTGTGTGTGTGTGTGTGTGTGTGTGTGTGTGTGTGTGTGTGTGTGTGTGTGTGTGTGTGTGTGTGTGTGTGTGTGTGTGTGTGTGTGTGTGTGTGTGTGTGTGTGTGTGTGTGTGTGTGTGTGTGTGTGTGTGTGTGTGTGTGTGTGTGTGTGTGTGTGTGTGTGTGTGTGTGTGTGTGTGTGTGTGTTGTGTGTGTGTGTGTGTGTGTGTGTTGTGTGTGTGTGTGTGTGTGTGTGTGTGTGTGTGTGTGTGTGTGTGTGTGTGTGTGTGTGTGTGTGTGTGTGTGTGTGTGTGTGTGTGTGTGTGTGTGTGTGTGTGTGTGTGTGTGTGTGTGTGTGTGTGTGTGTGTGTGTGTGTGTGTGTGTGTGTGTGTGTGTGTGTGTGTGTGTGTGTGTGTGTGTGTGTGTGTGTGTGTGTGTGTGTGTGTGTGTGTGTGTGTGTGTGTGTGTGTGTGTGTGTTGTGTGTGTGTGTGTGTGTGTGTGTGTGTGTGTGTGTGTGTGTGTGTGTGTGTGTGTGTGTGTGTGTTGTGTGTTGTGTGTGTGTGTGTGTGTGTGTGCTTTAATACTTGATATCCTTGTTGGATCAATAAAGAAAAATTTTGAGCTAACATGCTCTACATATTACTTTAATTCAAAATTTACTGTAAATATTTCTTTTCTTAAAAAAATTTAATTATGAATGAATAAAATGATCAACAATGAAATACAAAATTGCATTTTATTTCAATATAGAAAAATTATCATCTTTCAAAAATAAGTATTAAATCTTGTGCTTATTTCCCATTTTTATTTTGATAAAAAATAATAATGTATTATGTGATAAATTCCAGAAGAATTGATTGAACTTATTGAACATTTTCACCCAATAACTTTATTTGTACATTAAATCAAAATACATCAATAATATATCCAAGCAATATGTGTTATAGTTACTTAAAATATATTCATCAACATTTTAAACTAAGCAAAAATGCAGCACTCGAAAGTAAATTTCAATTAAAATAGTTTGGTTTGAAAAGAAATACAAATGTATACACATAGTTGTTTTATCAATCCACCATTACAGTCAAAAAAATTATGTACAATAACTTCTTTTAATTTATGAATTAATTTGATAGTGAGCAAAGTGATTAGTATTCAAAACTGCTGAAAATTTATGAGTGTATGTAATTATAAATTGGGATAATAATTAAAAATAATTTCTGCTAGTAAATAAATGCTTAAGTAATTTTTGCATTATTATTATTCTATCATATTATAATCATTATTCTAAATATTTAAAAAAAATTTTATTAATTTTATTCTGAACAACAAAAATTAGAAAATCGAAGCAATTTGCAACTATTTTTCATATCACTGATAAAAATATTTTAGGAAATTATAAAAATTAAAAAAGATTTTAAAACATCTACTGTATGTGGAAACTAAAACAGTTAGATATTATTAAAGTGTTAAATTTGTATTATACTAATAAATATGCAACATTAAATCACATTTATTATATTATTATGATTATTAATGTAGGCTAAAATATGAAAATGTATTAAAAAATTTTTGTAGAAATTGAACAATCTTTAAAATTAAGACAATCTTCTACATTATTTTCTTTTAGAATGCGTTCTTTTAAAAGCACTTAACAGTATAAATTCTTCTTTAATGTAAATAAGTTATTCAGCATGTGTGCATAGTACAAATTAAAATAAATTATATTACCTTTGTAAAAAAGAAAATTAAAAGTTTTAAATTTTATATTTTCTTAATTTTTTTTACTTAAAACTTCAATCTATTGAACTGTTTGAGGAATAAAATAGCTTGCAGACGAAAGATCTTTAACAATGAACTTTCCATTTCATTTTTTCTTCGCAAAATATTGAAAGTTATGAATGATAATATTTTAAAAGAAAAAGAATTAAATTATTTATTCAAGCGGAAATTGATTTTTATTCGGCAAGGGACAATCAGTGTATAACCTATTTTTAAAAACAACTCCTTTAGCATGCATTTTTTTCTTTAATAAAGCTATGTGAATTTATATTTCACTTTACTTCAAATACATTTTTCTTTAAAATAAATTTCGATTTTTGAAAACATTTTTTTTATTCTTATACCTCTTTTATTTGCCTTCCTAGCTTATCTGATCAATATTTGAAATGCCTTTTAGCTTTATTATTATAAAGCATAACGTTCATTTAAATATAAATGATTTTTCTCATTACATTTTTCTTTTTTATCTATGACTTTATGTAGATAGTTTATTAATATTATGTTTAACCAATCATAATATTAGTGTATAAAAGAAAATATTCAAAGATATATGCTGTAAAATTTCAAGTGTCCGAATCAATTGGGATCGAAACCCACTATCAAAAATTTGATTATCAATGGGAATCAATTGGTTTATAATCAAAAATTTGGTTATTTGTGGATTTTTTGTAAAACGAAGCATTAATTGATTACTGTCAGTTAAAAATTAAAGAAAAAAACGACATACTTTTTAATGAAAAAGAACTTTTAATCCATTAAATGGAAAGACAACACTTTATATGTTAAGGTACTTTCCTAGAAGCGATATAAATTGATGCAGTTTGCATGCAGAAAACTGTAATGTAAAGTCATTGATTGATTGCTGAACATCTTGACCAGAATAGGCTGTTTCACTGCCTTGCTGCGCTGTCGAGCAGGCAAGTCGCGTATTCGCTTGACTGGGAGAATTCGTATGTATACACATTCACAAGATGATGCACCATCCACTTCAAAACCAGCAACTTGGGCATTAAGGTTATCTTCTTCCTTGACACTTGCAATAAGTTGACCAGGAACATGGATTTTCAGTCAAGAACTTAATTTTAATTTTATTTTATTTTCGATTACAAAAAAAAGTAATGTTTGACTTGTATGAAAATGTTCTAAAAAAATAAATATCACAAAAATGTTGCATTATTTACTGAGAGTAAATTATTATTTATCCTTGGTTGAAATAAAATCATGTATGTTTTTTTCCCTTTATTATATTTTCTTTATAGATCAAGGAAAATCTAATAATGTGAAACACTTTACAAAACTATAGAATATTTATTTATGTGGTTTATATTTATTAATATTGAAAATATTTTCAGTGACGACACTGCTTTTTGATAAATATGCTTGAATATTGATTTCAGTAAAATTTAAGATATTATTGTTTGCCCTTCATCTATAACCACTTTTATAAATTTAAAAAATATTACATCTGCAGTTGGAGTTTTTGATTTTTACAGACCAGAAAAAATAATTAATAGAAGTATTTATTGGTTTCAATAATTTTAACATAAATGTGCTGTGTGCTGGGTTTATATATATATATATATATATATATATATATATATATATATATATATATATATATATATATATATATATATATATATATATATATATATATATATATCAATTATTGAACAGCAGAGGAAAAATGTGATATAGTGGTATATTAGAGCATACTCTTCTGCTTTATATCAGTAAATGTTTCTAAAAACGTAATTTTGTTTCTTTACGTTACATTTTAAACGTAAAAAAAGATAATATGTACTTTTTCATTGAATCTAAATTGCATATTGATATAATAATTTTATGGTTTTAAATTAATTTTGCCTAATTTTGCTCTTGATTTTCTTTAGATAGATTATAATAATTTTTACTTTCAAAAAATTAGAAACAGTACAGTACGTTTTTAAAATTTCATACAAAATCATTAAAGTAATTATGATTGATTATGATTGATAAGTTTTCAATTAATTTAATTTTTTAAAAAAAATTCTACGAAATTTGATTTTAATTTTACTACTATTTTTAATAAGAATATGAAAAACTTATCAAATTTCAAAAAAATTTAAATTTGCTTTTGAATAATTTCTAGTAAAACTATAATTTTACCAGAAATTATTTAAAAGCAAATTTCAAATTTTTCATCATTGAAATATTTCCAAAATTTTATATCGTTCTTATTATTTTACAATTCAAAATATTTTCTATTTTCTTTGCGCAACGAACAATAATATGCAGTAAGACTTATTTCAGCGTAGAAAGCGCTATAGCTTTTTCATTAACCAAATAGTTCTACAATTTTTGTATCAGAAAATTTTATTTTCGGAAAGATAGTGCTTTTATATATTTGTTTTTAAAACTATTATTTAATGATAATAATTTTAAATTAATATTTAATGAACTAATTCATTCTCATTTACAATATCTTACTTCAATTTTTTCGAAACAAAATGAAATTTTTCTTTGAGATATATTAATAACCGTAAAAAAAGAAGAACTATAAGCAATTTTCCTTTTTTATTCATTATTAAAAAGTATTATAGAATCAGTAATGAATTTATAAAATGACTCTGATCATAAACTTTATGTTAATGTGTATATTCTATTGGACAATGTTTACATTTTTGTGATAACATCCTTATTTTGAAGGAATCAGCTTCCGAAGAAAATGTAAAATTATTTTGAAAGAATTTCAGAAATAACTTAAAAATTTTAATTTGAATACGCTATGAAAGTAAAATTAAACTATTACTGCTTTTAATTAATTGATAATAAAACTATATTTATAAAAATATTGTAGAAGAAATTGAATATTGAATATTAAGTTAGAAATTTAATTGAAAGTGATTTCTACTTCGTATTTGGTAGTAGCAGATCCTCCACTGAAACATTTGAAGATTTTTTATGTGTTTTTCATGCTAAATTTGTATTATATTATTTAAAAGTTTATGTAATTCAAATATCATATCTTGGCGATTTTTCTTTAATTAATTAATTGTTTTTAAAATGTATGAAATATAGCAATTTTATTTACTTTCCACAAAAATACATGTTTACACGTTGATAATTCCTTATATACATATCATAGAAGCAGCAGTAACAAGAATACTTTATTTAAAATATATACTTGTTCATCTCAGCAGCCTTGTATAGTGAGAAGAATATAACTGATATGAAGATTAAAAAGAGTGAAACTTAAATTATTTCCCTGACGAACACCTTCAGGTTTCTTAAATGTATTGGACAGAAATGTACCAATACGAACTTTAAAACCACGGGAGCTTAAAAAGTTTTGTATAAATATCGGAAAATTACTCCTAAAGCCAAAATCATACAACCTGCGGAGAATTCCATAACGCCACATACGGTCGTAAGCCTTCTCTTTGTCGAAGAAAATGAAAACAAGATGATTCCTCCGCACAAAAGCATTGCGGATCTGCGTTTCCAAATAAGTAATATTATCAAGAGTGGATCTTCCTTTACGGCAGCCACTCTGACTGATATGTGGTTACATTTATTTACTTCTAAGACATATACGAGACGGGCGTTGAACATACATTCAAGAGTCTTACATAAGCAACTCGTCAGAGCTATTGGTTGATAACTTGAAGGAACAGAAGGTTCCTTACCAGCCTTAAGGATCGGAATCACTATTGTTTCACTCCAAAGTGACGGAAATTTATTTTCAGTCCAGATCCTATTGAACAGGTAAATTAAGTTCAACAGGAAATCTGGACTTAAATTACGAAGCATTTAATAGCTGATTCCATCTGATCCTGGGGTAGTATCATGGGACAACTGTAATACTCTCTTCAAGTCCAACATCCGAAGTTTACAGTTGTAAGGCAAATTTAGTCCATGGTTGAAACGAATTGGTATTCGCTCAGCACGATTCTTTGTACTTAAGAACAAAGGACTATAAGAGTCGTTGCTTGAGATCCGGATTTTAGGATAGAATTAGAGAATTCCTAATACATTCCATTGGCTGCTTTCACTCATCTCCAGAACTGTTTACTGGATGTTGAAGAAGTTATTGATGATACATAGCGAGACCAAGATTCCTTCTGACTACGACGATGAGCTCTACGAGCTAATGCTTTTACTCTCTTAAAGGCGATAAGATTCTCCGTTGTGGGATATCTTCTGAATAGCTCCCATAACTTCCTCTGTTCCTTATATGTGTTTTGACATTCATCATTCCACCAAGGTTTGCAACGCCTGTGTGGTGTTGAGGAACTCTAGAGTATTGATGCTTCAGCTGCATTCTTAATTGTTTCAATGACTTTACAGGTGGCAATATCAATATTTTCGATCGAAACCATTTCATTATCAACAACTACCAATTGCGCAAATAATGTCCAATCTGCCCGACTGTACACGTAAGTAGGTCCTATACTACTACCTCCAGTCTGGGAGATGATGAGAGGAAAATAATCGCTGTTTTGAAGATCATTTCCTATATTTAAATTCAATAATGGTAGAAGTGAGGGAAAGCTGATGGCCAGATCGAGAGAATGAAATGTTCTTGTGGGTATATGAAAATATGTTTTCTCGTCGATATTTAGCAGACAGAGACTATTATATTAAATAAACCGCTCTATCTGCCGAGCGCGAGAATTAGTATTATCACTACTCCACAAAGAATTATGGCCATTAAAGTCACCCAACAGCTGAAATGGGGTTAGCAGATGATCTATTAAGGCATCGAGTTCCTCTTGGCAGAAGACATCTTCTGGTGGCAAATACAAACTTCAGGCTTTCAACAAGCATGATGTATGAATTCGCACAGCTACAGCCTGTAGTGTAGTATTTAAAGGTTGAGCAGTGCTGGGATAGTTGTTAGATGTTAATATGCAAACAACTCCAGACACTGCACCATCGTCACCACAGTCTTTTCTAAAGCTTTTAAACCCACGGATGGAAAAGTTATTGGACTTAAAAATGTTTCCTGAAGTGCAAAACATGCGGGGTTGTAGGCTGAAATTATAGACTTGATGTCATGATGATGGGAACGCAAACCATGGCAGTTACAAGAAACAAAGGAAGTTATTATTCAGTTTGAATAGCTCCTTACCTGGAGCTGGAAGGCATGTCATTTGACATCTCCTCTAGTGATAGATCTTCATCCGAGGGATGTAGATATACAGCATCAGCCTCCAAGTTTAAGGATTTATGGGTGGATAGGGAGGGCCTAACATTGCCCTCTTTTGCAAATTTTAGTTTTAAAGCCTTTAAGGCTTTAGATTTATCCATCGGAGCTTTTCTACGGGGAATGGTTGTCGAGGTTGATTTTGGCCTCTGTACACATGTAAGGGTAATTTCACTATTGGAAGTGAAAGAGCATCTGTTTGCGTACTAGCCGTTCAGGTGGCCTTGGTGACGACAGACGCATACCTAACTCCTGCTTTAGGTGAACGTGCTGTAACAGTACGTCTCGCCTCAGGATGTGAGCAGTTATTCTTAACTTTAGTGGTTGTGATCTCCTTTTCTAGTATCCAGATAGGACAACTTCTAGCATAAGAGAGGTGGTCACGCTTACAGTTGACACACCTCTCCTTTGCGATACAAAATGAGCTGTCGTGGCCAACTGCTGCGCAGCGAGTGCAAGTCAGTTTGCCCCTGCAAGCCACTTTGGAATGACCAAATCTCTGGCACTGAAAACAACGCAAAAAATTTAGAATAAATGGCCTAACAGGTAGATGTATATAAGCAACTTTAATATGCTGCGGTAGGTCTGGCGTCGCAAATGTCTGAACGAGATGTTTAGTAGTAATAATTTGCCCATCTCGTCTGACAGTGATGCGTCTTACAGCACAGACCTTTTGATCTTTGAGATTTTCTAAGATCTCATCCGTAGGCGTGTTAAGCAAATCCTTGGCGGATATCACACCACTATAAAAGTTTAGGTTCAAATGAGAAGAGACAGGCACCTCAATATTAGCAAGCATATTAAGGTTGCTTATAACGTTAGCATGTGCTTCTGATGCACCTCAAACCATTAAATCACCAGTACGCATTTTCCTATTGCTCATAACTTCGCCGATATTTCCACTGATAGCTTTTTGGATTAGGAAAGGGGATACTATATCGAAGGTACACTCTTTCCGTTTGACAACATAAAACTTTACTTGTAATAATGACAAGGAGTGCTTCCGTGGGAGAGAAGAAAAAACATATTTTTCCACATTAGAAATGGAAAATTTGGGACCTGATGGCACCATCCACCACCGAGTCCAATAAGGGGATGGAGACCAGCTGCACCAGTGCTAGTCAGGTCCTATACGCTCACAGTACATCCCTGAAATGGCCTCCACCCTTAACGAGTCACCCAGTAGATGTACCGATCGCTTGATCCATAAAGCCGATTGATGTTCTGAGGACCACAACACACCTATAGTTTACCTGAAGCAGAGGCAAAAGTGATGTGTTGGTCTCTGGGGGCTTAATTACGAGGACCCTCCTTTCTAGAGACAAGGGTCTGCACGCACGGCGAACACGTGGGTGATTTAGTCCCCAAGAGAAGCTAATAGCAATAGAGCGGCAAAAGCTACTCAAGGAGAGCCCTCAACCTCTTTCGAGGCAACCACACTGAGGGAGAAGAGGAAGAAAAAGCACAAGTGTAGAGGAGAGAGGAAAAGAAAGAAGAGGACAGATCACTAGAGAGTGTACCTCGGGATTGTGACACTCGTGTTTACATAACGAAGGTAAGCCTCCTGAAAGGTTTATACTTAAAACATTGCTTGCCAAAATGACATTCTCTGACATAAAGTAAGTATAATTTTATATAGGGTTCAAAATGTCCTGGCGTAGAAAATGAAGCTGATAAATATTTTTTTTATTTGAAGATTTTTAAACAATTTATCTAAAATTTTGATATTATATTAGATTTAGTCTCTGTTCTAATATGTAATTTAATTTCCTATATGTATTAAATATCTATTTTCTATTTTAGACTCTGATTCCTGATCATGCATGTTGATATGAATATTTTTACTTGTTAAAAGGTTGCTATTATACTGATGCTCTCATTATGCAAATATTTTATTTTTAAGAAAATGTTTTTGTTTCTTAATAATTGGGTTTTTGTCGGTTGGTTCGATTCATTTCACTTTTATATTGATTTTAATTACATGGCAATAATTTTAATTCATACGTCGAATTTTCATGAAACGTGTTTCTCATGAATGTGTATACTCCCTCTTTTGCGAACTCTAGTTAAATTAAGTTGCCAAAGTGTGAAACATTGCTACTAAATATTTTACCAATAAGAGTCAGCATTTTATTTAAATTTGATATAAATCATTATTTTATGTAGGTATCTGGTGGTGGTTGTGCTTAGATTCTTACAATCATAGATATTAAGAAAATAGCCTAATTGTGAAGTTTAGGTCAATGCGAATTTTTCCTCTGTTTGATATTGATTATATCCAAAGAATATTTACAGCATTTGAATGGATTATTAAGGAAGTACATAGAATTACAACATTTTTCCCATGAAAGGTTATAATTTTACAGCTTTTGATTACTTTAATTATTTTATATTATCTAATTTATTCTTGTATATCAATAAAGTTTAATTCAAAGTCAAAACATTGCTACTTATTAAAATTATTTCTAAAGATTAAAATTCGCCTATAACTCTACTGGAACATAAAAAAGTTTAGTTTTAATAAGAGTTTGTAACTATGAAAATCAAACAACTATTCCAATAGGGAAATAAACTATTTTTATTTTAATTTACTGTTAGTTTTGAAAATGCTTTTGAATTTTAATTGAATCATGAATATGAAGGCTTATTATGAAACATGATGTCCGATTTAAGTAATATACAATTTGAAAAATATAATTTGAAATATAGTGTGAAATTATATTTTTTATATTTTATAAATTTTATTATATCTTAATCATATTATTGACACATCTATGTTTGCTGTTTTTGCACTGATTAGATTGTCAAACATATATTTTGTATTTTATTTTATTTAAATTTATTAATCTTTCGTATATTGTATTTACTCTCTATTTTATATTATTTATATATACTTTAAACACATACAGAGACACACAGATAAATATATATATATATATATATATATATATATATATATATATATATATATATATATATATATATATATATATATATATATATATATATATATATATATATATATATAAATATATAATACCCATATTAAAAAAGTAACCCAGTTTATTAAATTCTTTTATAGTGATATCAATATATCAGTTTGATAAAATATTTTCTTTGAAGACTTAAATCCAAATTCATGGTTCAAAGATCAAGAAGAAAATAAATAAATAAACAACACAACCTAGACATCACAGACACATTTATTCCTTTTTATTTGCACTTCTCAATTTATTCAAAAGGATTGCATTAAGAATAGATTTTTCACAGTATTTGATCTAGAATAAATCTGACTGAAGGAGCTCACATCCTAGAATAAAAAATATTAGTAAATATGACCTAAACATATTTTATTAAAAAATATTTTAATGAAAAGAAATTTGCTTATTAAATGATTTTAATTATGTCACGTTTATATGTCGATTGATTATTATGACAGATTAAGTAACGAGATAAAACATTAACAATCATTCATTTCCTTGTTCACTATATTTTAAACTTCATTTTAAATCAATAACATTAAATGTTAAAATTAATAAATAGTCTGCTAATAGAGAAATTAATTTTTTTATTGTAAGTAATTTGTAAATATCTGTACGATGAAAATATGACAAAAAATAACATGAAATATGTCCTATTTTACAATAGCATGTCAAATGCACTGAAATAAGTTTCTTTTTTCAGAATGTAATTTGGAAACATCAATTGCTTAGATTTCGTGTTTGGACTGCAAACTCAATTTCAGTAATCGATCATAAGGTTTTAGGTCAAAATCCTAAGGTATCCATTTAATTCTTTTCTGCTTGCAACGATTCATTCAACACAATGTCACAAATATGACTATGTTTCTCAGGTTGAGTAAAAAGTTTAGAAATATTATATAATTTGGCGCAGTCTTGCATAAACTACGTGAAAAAATATTTTTAAATGACTAATTTTTTCCCTGTACTTGAATTTCTTTTATTAATTGTGTAAATGTGTGTTTTCTAATCCACATTTGGAATCATTAAGTTTTTAAAAATATCTTACTACATTAATAAGGTCATTACCAATTTCATAAAATGTTTTTACGATGAGTTTGTACTCAGAAATTAAAAATTTTAAGGTTTTGCACAAGAATTTCTAATGATTAAAAACAAATTTCCAGTAAGGTTAAAGAAAATTCAATTGTTATAGTGTGTTACTTTTATAATCCAACATTTAATAGATAACTTCATACAGGTTTCGAGATTTTTCATTTCCATTTTATGAAGTTGATTTTCGGTAAGCATATTTGTGTGTGTGTGTGTGTGCGTGCGTGCGTGCGTGCGTGTGTGTGTGTGTGTGTGTGTGTGCGTGCGTGCGCGCGTGTGTGTGTGTGTGTGTGTGTGTGTGTGTGTGTTATAAATGATCTATTTCGATTATAAAAACATATTATAAGTGATCTTCAATAAAATAAACAGATAAATGCATGACTATATTTCAAATCCTGTGTTTACTTTTAAAATTTTTGGAAGATTATTTGTTATTTGTTTTTAAGTATCTAAATCTTGAAATCTGCAATAATAAAATACATAATTTTAAAGTATCTTTTTTCCCACAATGAAGTAACACGTCAAAATTTTTCTGGAATCTGTGTTTAAAAAACACAAATTAAAACGTATAGCATTTTCTTGGCAATTTCATCATGCAAATTATTGAACATAAATTACTGTGCGAATCAATTCGGATAAAGACAAAAATTTTCTCAAATGTTGTTTAATTGGTATAGGTTAACTTACATGCTCGTTATAGCAATCTAATGTGGCATATGTCATATTCTAGTTTGAATGAGATCCTACACTTTTTGGCATAGATTTTACTAAATAAGATCATTAATATTTGATCTCATCATCACAAAATCAAACTTTTATAACCTTTTCAATCATTGTTGATCAATCCATTTTACTCAAACGTCTTTTTACAATACTACATGAATTTTTAATGGGATTACCATCAGGAGAATTACCATGCCAAACCAAAACCATTAATTTCAGTTTTTTGAAAAACTCTCTGTACAAGCTAAGAAGTATGGCATGGGGACAGATCTTGTTGCAAGTTACCAACACCACCAGCTAAAGTTTCCTGATCCCTTCAACCGTTACTGCTGCTGCTGGGTCCTCCAGAAGTAAAATAGCCCCAAACCTTCGGTGCCTGCTGTTGCTTAACTGCTTTTACAAGATGCTGTTCCCTGGTGTATTCTACATATCTTGATCAAACTCTAGGGACGGAAATATATGTTTAGTTACTGAATGCAATATTCTTCCAGTCATGCGCAGTCCAGAATTCATATTTTCTGACCCAATTCAAAATGATTACATTCCAGATGTTAATAACGGTTTTTGATGGGTATTTTTGCAAATTTCACAGCTTCAATGAGCTTTCCTATGCTACAAATGGTATAGTGGAAAGATATTTAAGTATTGTTTGAAAAGCAAGTATTCAAAATAAAAAAATTCATAAAATATATTAAGCAAATATTCCAAATCATTATATTACAAAATCAAATCTAGAAAATAATAAAATCAGTATTAAAAATAGCGTCTTCTGAAATTAATTTTTTGTATATTTTAATCGAATGAAAAATCAATCGCAAATTACATAAATGTTGCAAAAAGATATTTATTTCAAACTCTTAAAATTGAATAAAGTAACGGTTAGTTTATTGGTGAAATAACCCTATTATAATGCAGAAATATAGCTGTGTCCTTAATAAATTGAAATGAATAGTAGATATTGGAAATATAATCATAAATGCCTAGTAGGAAAAAGCTTCTATTTTTAACACTCAAAATGAAATATGCATTGGCGACCATCAAAACGTACACTATCCACATCAAAAATAAGTAATTAAAATAATGTGAAATTTATATTAATCGTAAATTTTTATTTCGAAATTTAAAAAGATAATATTTTAAATTGCTTAAGTTTTTTATGAATTACAGAGAAATTTTAGAAAAGCATTAACAAGATCAAAATTAGACTTACTCATAATTTTATTGCACACCCTTTCATATATATATATATATATATATATATATATATATATATATATATATATATATATATATATATATATATATATATATATATATATATATATATAAAGAACAAATGCAGAATATAGCTCTTGTATTGATTAATTACAATTTTATCTTATTGCGGCAATTAAAATACATTACGTGAATTTAAAAATTTTGATTTTTTAACTTAAAACTCAATTATATAATTATGTTCAGAATGTTTATGTAATAGCTATATGAACGGAACGAAAATTATTAATTATGCAAATTTTGTATAGCAATTGGAAAAAAAGTGTTAAAGTAACTAATAAACAATGTAAAATTATTTGCATTACACATAATGATGGAGAAAGTGAATTATTTACATCGAGATTTATTCAATTACACAGAATTTAAATTTTACACGTTGGTTAGAAAAGGAAAATGCTTTTAAAAATGTACCGTGTCTTTAAAAGATTTTCATGTTCCGCATTAAAAGTTAAGAAAGTTATGAATATGATTAAGTTTTAGTATCTATTCTTAACTCCATATACATTTTATGTGTATCGACAGAAGACCAGTTTATTTCAAATCTTGAAAAAAATCTTTCCTAGAAGAATTTAACTTAATGATTTACAGAAACCTTATATGCATATGATGAGTTTTAAGAAGCAGATAAATTTAAATATGTTATGTTTTATTACACGTTTTATTTTCCTTACTAAGAGACACTTAAATCCTATTGGATGCTCTGAAACTGAAGTTGAATGAAGTAAATGTCTAAAATGAAGATCAGAAAATACAGGGAAAATGTTGGAAAGAAGTTTCCTATTACAATATAAGAAAAAGAAAACTTTCAGAAATGTAGAGTCCTGAAAATAAACATATGATGTCTACTACAGAACAAGTTTTCGATCCCTTCAGAAGTATATTGTAAGAATTCTGTTGCAAAATACACTTCAGAACATTTAAAGTAAAATTCAGATAACTGTAAAAAAAGTTTCCAGTTTCTTTCAAAACGTTTGAATAAAAATAAAATTTCCTATAAACTGCAGAAAAATGTTTCGATACTTCTGCGAAATCTATAGTTTAGTCGCAAAATATTTCTCATATAAAAAGTTTATATTTGGTCATGTGTTTGTAATAGGCACCAAAGCAATAAATTTAGAATCCTAAATTTAGAATCCAATAAATTTAGAATTTAGAATCCTACTATCCTAATTACGAATTAGGAAGTATTTTATTAATCTTTAAATTATTTTTTATGGTTTTTTATGAATGCAGAAACTATTAATGATCATTATCTGTACATAATACAATTAAACAGTAAAAATTATGTTATAATTTTTGTTAAGTAGAATAATTTATGCACCCGAATACTGAAAATACCAATCTTATTTTCACCTTAAAGATGAAGAGTATTGAAATCACTTATGCACGAAAATTTATAACTTTCAATAAACTAAAGTGTTATGTACTCTTTCTTATCTAAAATTTATATATAATTTCAACTAAAAACAATCTTTTAAAAACTTTTTTCTTCAATATTTTTTAAATTAATAAGTAGGTAATATTATTATACGTTCTTGTTTTTGAAGTATTCCGCTTATCTTTTAAATAATGTGTTGTAAAATCATGAAATTTTTTTCAATCTAAAGCATTTTTAAAATTTAAATTTCATATAATATATTTTAAGTAAATATTTAATGTGCTATACGTATAAATTTCCAGTATGTTTGGCCTTAATATTCAATCATATTCTTTCCTAATATAAAAATGATTATTTTCAAATAATATAATTATTTACTTTCACACAGATATAGAACATATAAAACATATGATATGATTCATTTTTATTTTTACTTGACTACATTTCAACATAAATTTCCAAAATTTAAGACTGAAAGGATTAAATGAGTAATTATTTTCATTCAAAAATAATTTTATGATAATTTATACATTTCAATAAATATTTTTTCTTAAAACTAAATAATTTATGGTACAGAAAATTTACAAATTAAATAATTTCTGTTTTATTAGTCATTGTGAAATCTTTAAGATCACTTTTTCCCGATTTATCATCTCATTTAATTGTTGATATAACTTATTACCCAAATTAATTCAAAATAATTGCAATTTCAAAATAAATATCTTATTAATTGAAATAAATTGTTATTTGCCAAGTGATCTGGTAACTAATAACATTATGTATGGATAATAATGTCAATGGACAAATTTTCTAGTTAAGTTTCTATGTCTGTCATATTTTTATAATACTTTTCTCTCCTTTTAGCTTAAATAAAAAATCTCAATAGAATATCATTTTAATAGAAGTATATGTATAACGATTCGCGTGTCACATTCATTTCCTCTGAACTTAAGGTATTTCCATTTCCAATTTCTAAATTCCAAAGCTATCTGTTTTTAAAGGATATTCTTAATATCTTTGCGTCGGATTAAAAACTGAAGAAGAAATTGGTATTTTGCTTAATGAAAGAGGAAAAATTCCAGAATGACCGTTAAGAGAAAATTATGCTTATTTTTCGAAATTAATTTTAATTTTTCACACGAATACAAAGTAATAAAAAATAAAAATATCTATAATAAAAAATATTAAATTATTTTTAATGAAATATTATTATTTGGTTGATTTAGAGTTTATGACATATATCAAAGCACCTTCCTTTCGTTTTCTAAAACTAAGTTGCTGTGTGCCAGCTAGGCTAGCCATATGGGGTGTGCTGCTCCACTTTTCCAACTGAATCACATTATGTTGTGAAGTCAGATTTCCTCAGTAAACACAAGTCATATGTACCTGTTTATAGGGTAGTCAAACATTCACAACCTATTCGTACAAATAAAGGACAAAGAAAGGATGAACAGACAGAGAAAGTACATACATGCCCGAAATGGGATTCGAACCCAGAAATTCCCTATCTGCAATCTGGCAATCTGACCACTAGACAATGAGGGCGGCACTAAAACTAACCTACTATATATACGTGTGTGTGTATGTGTGTGTGTGTGTGTACTGATACAATTGTGTTTATGTGTTGCTTATTTATCGTCAATATTATGTTCCCTATTTATATCCTTACGTTTATAATTACGATTAAATAAATTCTAATATTTTTGTTACTTAACTATATAAATGTAGAACTGATACGTTAAAGTTCTTTTACATATCAGCAGTGACAATTGTTTACAAAATTTAATTGTAAAAGTTTGGTTAAAATTACATGATAAAAGTTTACAATTGAGTACCTCTACATTCTTTTGCGATATTTTTGCCACCATGTTAGGTGCCAAGATGTGACTAACAAGATGGCCGCTACACAGAAGCTATACAAAGACAGAGTTACCAGGATTACCAGAAATCAAAGTTTATCGCCAAAATCTGTCGTCAAACCAAGTGGTATCCGATTCTACACCCAATCTATACTTCCTTCTTGTAAAATAATATTCAAAATTATATGCCTTTTCTCTATGATTAATTATAGATGAAATGGTGTATAATTGATTATATCAATAAAAAAATTATGTATCCTTTTTCTTACAAAGTACAAATGACATAGAGCTTAAGCGTTGAACTCATTAACCGTTATTGTTAAATTGTGTAGATTCCTACTTAAATGTTATATCCCAACACTATGTTCGAAACAAGGAAACACTCCGTGGAATACACAATTTTTACTCATGTGGACGTAGATTTATGATGATTAAATATATCTTTTTTTCAATCCAGACATGAATTGTGCAATATTATAAGATTTCATGTACAGTATATCTGAATGAAACCTATGCAATTTACTTAATTTTACTTTGAAACATGACAGTAATATTCAATAAATTGTTAATAAATGCTTTCATAAATATCATTAAGTTGCATTATATGGGATTAACCATAAACAAATATAAAAATAATAAATTATTTTTATCGTTCATTTAAATTTAAGTACAAACAAATAATATTCAACAATAGGTGTGTCTTGACTTAAACTCTCATTCCTGAATATTAATTTCCAAATTTGTGTTATTTTAAATTATTCCAAATTACTTTATTACTATACAGTTTATTTCATAGTACCAAATAAGAAACAGAGAAAGAAAAAAATAATTGATGCAATTTGAAAACATTATAATCAATTCATAAGAATATGTATAATTTAAACAAACTTGCGAAAAACTTGTTTTATAAATTCCGTAATTGCTTTCAATTAGAAATTTAAAATGTTTCACGGTAATGTAATATGCTCCAGATTTTTTTAAAATATTAGTTTTTGAATGGTACATCAAATTAGAATTTATCATCTGAAACTTTTAAAACCAAAATAATTTGTATAAAATGGATTCATTTCATTGCTGCATGAAACTCTTAAGAAAAATAGTTATGTTAAAAGTATTAGACAAGTCGAATACCGAAGTTTAATCTTTTCACTACTTCAGGAATTTTATAAAGTATGTGTACTTAGAAAACCATTATTTTTAAATGTAGTGTTTGCTTAAAGTGAGAGCACATGGATTCTTAAAAATATGAAATGAGATACAAATTAGTCAAAGTTTCGGAAAGATATTGAGTTTTTAAATTTAAATGACTTAAAACTAAAATATAAGAGCATCCATTAATAACTAAATACATGCAGACTCGGAAGTGAAGTTCTTAGACACACGCTGTTTGCTTTTTAAATTTTAATGTGAAAGCTGTATTGACGTGAACTTCCATTAACGTTTCTATTTTAACTATTTACGCATAAAATGTAAATATCTCAGGAATATTTGAAATACATTTAAATTACTTCAGACATTATCATTTATAGTAACATTTTTAGGAACACTTTTTTCATTAAAAGTTAGCGTAAAATGTTCAGTAAGGTTTTACTTTAAATTACATTTCTTGCACTCAAAAAAGAGTAGATTTTATCAAAAGCCTTACATACATATAGAAAACAAAGGTACAAATATATATTACATAAATATAGAAAAGATGTAACATGTATAAAATATCCCTTCAATAAATTGTGTTTGTAAGATTATAATTTTTGTCTAAATTTAATGTAAATAGATATGCCTATTGTATAAAAGTAAAAATCATAATATAGACATAAGATATGAGAAATTAGTGAAATTATAATGGAAATGGATATAGAAAATTTCATAATTTCATTTCACTGGTTTTGAATCTTTTTCTTATTTAAGTAAAAAATTGAAATTGTGACATATTGCCTCATAAAGAAATGAACACTTTTTATTAAATTTCAGGTTCAATAGTAGATGGGATTGAAACTAAAAATCTTCGCTCTAAAGATTACTTTCCTTCCATGAATTGATTATACAAAATTTTCAAAATATAACTCCTTCATTTCAAATAGAAATCTTTCTTTAATTCATTAATTTATATTTTTACATAATACTTTGATAAGGTTGTGTTATTTATTAGTGATTACTATTGGTGTTGTTTTTGTTATTTCTTATGACACTTAGACAAACCAAGCTCATTTGTTGAAGACTAAAAAATTAAGTTAAAAATGTGCGTCTTTCATTTCAATCGGAGCACCATGAAGGTGAAAGTATAAATGGCACCACCAGAGGACCCACTCTCTCAATTTTCACATGGATCTGGAGGGGAAGGCAATTTTCTCAGGCCATTACATCCATGGTAACTTCTCAACGACCGACCACAGGACTTTCGACTCCACAAGTTTAACGAGCACATTATTTACATCTCTTTGGCGACAATGGGAATCGAAACCTAGCTCTTCCGGACAGAAATACTATTTGTTACACAAATTAGCAAGAACGCCAAATATAAAACGAAGCAGATTGTTCTTTTATTTGGAATTCTTACAAAAAATGTTGCTGTTATAAATGTGAATCTTCAAATTATGTCTTTCATAATAAATCAGTTGTTAGGATAAAGATTAAACTGTTCGTAAGAAAGATACCTGTTCAAAGAACATTTGTGAAAGCTCTCGTATACTCAATATATTTGTGAAAACCATCGGTTACTCAAGACTTTTGTGAAAATCTCAGTGCTTTGGCAGTGGCAAGTAATAAGTAATAAAGAGCCAAAATGAATACAGACTTTTAGTTACCTAAAAATACCTTATTATAAATATGGTTCCAAATGCATTATTTCCCAGAACTAATATTAGTGAACAGGCATCGGTTAAAGATATGCTTGTCTGATGAAAATAAATAACTTACAAATTTCCATTTTATTTTGACATGTAACTACACTAAATATTTGCTTGGAAAAACAAAACATAGTATATATTTTTATACTATGTTCAGTCATTTATTATTACAGGGATATTTGAGTTTTTCAAATTTTATTTAACTGGAAAACACATTTCAGTTTCTTATTCATTCAATCAACTAAATTAAAATGACTGATATAAAAACATTGTTTTTAAATCATTAAAAAAAGAATATTATCATGAAAAAAGTAAATCTGTATTAATTAAAAGTTTTTTTATCAAATAAACCTGTGAAAATTTAATATTTAGAGATATTGCGCAATAATGCACTTTTTCCTTTGATTTAATGTATTTTGATTTTAAAGCAATTATGAATCTCATTAAACTAAAGTTCGTCCATTTTATTTGTCTTTGTTTTATATTGAATTTTATTCGTTACATGGACTACACGCGCAGTACCCAGTTAAAAAAACTGAAGCATTGTGAATCACATTTTTAAAAATTGATGAAACCTTATGTCCCGAATAGAAATTTTTGTGCTTGGTAAAATTAAAATAAATGTCTTACGATGTGATACACTTTACGGTAAACAATTTCTCATATTAAAATTAATAACATGTTATTTTCTTATAATATGTAACATTTCTTCCTAAAATCATTGAAATAAGTATATCACTTACAAACAGTTATATACCATTTCATTAATTAAAGAATTTTAAAAAAAGTAGTTCTAAAACAAGTAAGTTAAAAAGAAGAAAACGTTAAGAATAATTTTCAATATTTCCTAGTGTTTTAAGTTATGTCATTACTTATCTCAGATAAGTATATTTAATTAAAAATTAAATTATAAATTTCACAACAATAGTAATGACGGAACCATGAGAAAAATTTCATGTTTGGAATATTAAGAATTACGATAAAATATCTAAAATAAAAGCATTTCTTCATTGTAAATATGCTTAGAGCATATTTATAAGAAAATAATAGCAATATTTTCTTTCGAAAACGTTTATCCAAGGAAATTGTTATTCATTTAACTATAGAAAAAATCTAATTTATTTCTTTCAAAAAAAATAGCTTTTCACGTTGAAAAAATGGGGCAGATATTGTTCATTCATCTGTGCAAAAAATGTGTCTGACAATTTACAAAAAAAGAAAAAAATGTGATCTTAATCTTTTTTATTTATTTGCTTGTCATTAAGTTATTTACTGTTATTAATCATCATTATTTATTTAAAAGTAATTGTCGCTTCTTTGCGTTTTCATTATTAAAAGTATTAGGTATAAAAATCCTCATAAAAATACTTTCATTATTTCCATAACTAAGCCTCACTTCATTCTTGTTATTTATTAGTTAATTCTTGTTATTTATTAGTAGTATATTTATTAGTTATAAAATGAAATAAGTCATTCAATTAGGAATAAAATACTTTCAATTTACTTTTTCATTAATTTGTGAACAGTTTGTAACACTAAAATAAAAATTTACTTTCACAGAATAGCTTTATGAATTTATTTTGACATGAATGAACAACACAAAATATTGTTAATGCCTATAATTTAATTGGAACTCTGCAACTGACAGCCAAACAAAAATTCTTACTCTATTAAAACTTAAGTATAATTCATAAACAAAAAAAATATTTTTAAGCTAGCGAATAATATTCATTCATATTGTCTAATACAGAAAATAACATGCTTTGTGGTTTAATAAATAAATAAATCAGTTTATATCATGACATTTTTAGTTAACTACTTAAAAAAATGTAACATAAAAAACTTTGAAAGTACATACATATAAAGCAGCATTATAAAAACTCATTAATTTTTCAGTGTGTATAAAAAAACAATATCACTTTAATTTTAAAGTGATATTGTTTTTTTGACATTTCTGTTCCTTGAATTCTATAAGAACATAAATTAGAATCAACCAGGAGTAATCAACCAATAATTGGGACACATATCCTGAAAATACTTTTAAATATTTTCTCAGATATGTACTGTTTAAACTTATTACTTCAAATAAAATTTTTTTAACACTGGAAGTTTTTCCGAGAAATAAATTTATTATTTACGAAATATTAAAATGCAAAATTCCATTAATGAGAATAAGCAAAAACCCCTTTTTCTGGAATCAATTAATCAAAAATATTTGTTTCATTTTGCGGAAAATACTTTGTATGATATTTTGTAATCACATGGCTTTGAACCAACCTTAGATTATTAACAAAATAAATAAAAAAATATTTAAAATTAAAAAAATTACCACAATAATTTAAATTTTATTATTCAATCCACAAAAGAAATTACTTTTAAAAGCTTGATCTTGAAAGCTTGTCTTGAAAACGGATTTTAATTGATCATTTTGTTTATTCCTTGATCAAAAGTTTGAGAGATAATTATACTTCCAAAGTCTTTCTGAATTGGAAATATATTTTTATTTAATAAACCTCTTCTTTCTTATATATTCAATAAAATTAAAATACATAGCGCGTAAAAGAAAATTTCAACTATTTAATTCACGATTTGTTTCATTTTTACTTTGCATTCAATCCTATTTTTTAATCTACTTAAATTTAGCTAATTTATAATACTATTTTAAATCAATGATATTATAATATTTCAAATATTTTTTTTGTACATGATTAGCATTTTCAGAACAGCAAGCCGAAGGATACCAGAATTTGGCACATCACTTATTGATAAAATTATATCAATAGTAAAAATGCTTAACTTAAATTAATATTAGAAATTGTATTATAAAAAAGCTAACATGATTAGAATTACTGGTTAAATTTTAATTTACTTTTGTACAATCTTAATTCATTACTAATTAAACTTTTTTACGTATTAAAGAAATTTAAATTCTCAATTAAATGCAAAAACGCGAGTTAAATCTTCATTATAGCTATATTAAAAATAGATATTTAAATATTTATATTCAAGAATACATTTCAACAATTTCAATGCACTTGAAAAACAATTTAGTTATTGGGAACGAATGTGTTCTGTCACTTTTGAAAAGATCTATCTTTTAAGTATTTTGGGTATCTTATAATATTTTCATAAGAATTTTTTTAAACAACCGGGTTGCTTCTGTAATAAGCAAATTTTTATAAAATATTTTTTTAAATTTTTTAATATTTGTAGATGAATTATAAATTACTTGAATGAAATTGCAAGTTACAACATTTTTTTAATCCGAATAGCCAGGAAATGTAAAAATAGGATAACTAATATGCTGCATCCACTTTTTCGACACATAATTATTCCCTTTATATTTGTCTAGTAATAGATACTTCCAAAAAATCGCTATATGAGAATATTTACAAAATGTTATGATGAAAATGGCTATCAAATGACATTGATTGACTAAAATGAAATTAATAGTCTTCTTTCTATACATTTACATGAACATCGTATGTCAGATGAAGTAAAAAATGCGAAGCCGTGGTAGCCTAGTGCATAGGATATCGGCCTTCCGTCCAGGAGGGCTAGGTTTGATTCCCAGTACGGACAAATAATCTCCGAGTATACCAAATACGTGCTCGTTAAATCTATGGAATCAAGTCCTGTGGTTGGTCTTTGAGTAGTTACAATGAATGGAGAAAATTTCCACTCCTCCAGATCAAAGTCAAAATTCAGGGAGTGGATCCTCTGGTGGTGCCATCTATCGGAGGAATCTTGAAGTAAGACGTCATACTTTCTTCTTCAAGCTGCTCTGATTAGGTGAATGACTCACTTTCCTGACTTAATTTCGCATAGCTGTCAGCTAACGAGCTTGGCATGACCAAGTATCCTAAGTAATAACAACAATAAGAGATACATATTGCTATAAAATATTCAAATATCCATTCTCTTTAGAATAAACCTTTTATATAGAAGTTTTGTATGATTTTGTTTGCCTTTCAATAAAAGGAAAACTTATGTATGAAGCACTCATCGTGAGCCAAAAGCTCACTAAGATGAAAACTGCATGAAAAATAAAAAAATAATGATAAACTTGCAGTTTTCAAGAAAAAACTTAGATTTTTGGTTAGAAGATTCTAAAAATTCACCTCATCATTTATTGTTGAACAATTTTTTCAGTGACACTTTATGTCTAAAATCTAGCAGAGTAACCAGTGATAATTATCCCACTCTTTAGTGACGTGCAGTCTTTTCTGCACTGAATCACAAAAAGCATTTTATATGTAATTAGCATTAAACAGAATAGCACATCACCGGATTATACCAACGTAGTAAAAGATTTCCAGTTGAAAACATTTGTTGAAGATAGACTTTCAGTCGAGGTTGCAAAATTGTGTAGCCTCTACGATCACCTGATCTCAAACTATCCGATTTCTGAGTGTCGAAGTATTTCAGCGTCCTACTTACTCTCTGTTTGCTTCAATATTGGATGAAGCAATTACTCACTTACTCTGCCAGGAGTATTTTATAATTTATTTTGAAATGTTGCAGAATGTATTAGTGAATCTTGTAAGTCGTCTTAGTAATGTCAAAATGTTTGATGTCGATCAAATTGAATACTTGTTCTGTAATGATAAATAAAGGAAATATTTTATTGTCATGTTTACTATGTTAATGTATTCTGGAGATGTTTGGACCGATTGTTTTAAGCTTTCAGGTAAAATCTTTTATTTTTGTCGCTTTCTTAAAAACCGCATATCTTTATTCTTATTCCTTTTTTATGCAATATTAAGATTTTGAGGAACTTTTGACTCACCCACACTTTAAAAACATATATTGTGTAAATATGTTCTTGAATTTATCTGATATTTATATTATATAGTATGATTATAGGGAAATGAATTATGATTAAATGGATATGATTATAGAAGAGGAATTCATGCCTAGGTGATTTTTCTTCTTCTTCAAATTCACTCACATTTGCAAGCTCAAACATTAAAAGAAATTTTATTATATTTTTAGAAAAATTAGAGGTTTGAATTTAGAAAAAAATGTTTAATCATGAAACTTTAATTACTAAAATATGTATGCAGAAGCATGTTTTCATTTTCGAATGTATATCTATTATACATTTATATATATTACAGATTTTAATGTTAATAAAATTACATTAATTTGTATTATTTATCTATAGTAATATATATAAATAAATAAATATATATATATATATATATATGGATATTAATTATTATTATTATATTATTATAATTATTATTATTATTATTAATTAGACTTTATTTTCCAGCCACTTAAAAAACTACTTCAATTTTAAAAGAATAAAAAATTATAACCATTTTAGCATTAAATTAGACTGAGATTGCATGCAACAAATAGCATTTATCATGTTGGTCATTATAGCTGAAAGACAAAAATATGTTCTTTAAAGGCTACAATTTCTCAGAAAAATAAGCTAGTTACTTTCAGAAAACGTGATCCAAATTTTTAGCTTCTAAATAAATTCTGATACTATATATTTTAAGAAATGGTGTGGAATTTTTCAATTGTTTCAGATTTTTAAGCAATAAATATTTTATTGATGAAAATATTCTCCATCAGAATTAAAATATGTATTTAATGACAGAGTTTATGACACAGAATAAAATAATTGAAAAACCAAAACTGTTGAAAATAAACAATGAACAGCTGTATCAACCAAATTATTAGGGAAGGTTGGATTTATTTTCCTTTTATCTTATATTCACAAAAAACTAATTACGATTTATTTACACTGAAAATATTTAATTTATGCATGAAATTACATTTAAGACAATCTAAGTCCCAACAATTTAAGAGACTAAATATTTTGTCTTATTGTTTAGAATATTGAATCCCCATAATGAATACTTCATATTCTGAGAAAATGTCTGGGAATACAAAATATTTTGAAATAAAATACTCTTAACGTCATAACATAATTTATATTAAATATTTAATTTATTCAAAGTAATGTACTTCTGTTTATAATTTTTAACTAATAAAATTAAAAATAATAAATTATAAATTTGTTGTTTTTAATGCATATTTCTTTGATTGGGAATTTCCAGTTTTACAAAATTATAAATATAACAACTTCTCTAGATTACTTTAAGTTCTTAACACATAATTTATTATACTCTGCATATGGGCTTTATAACTAAGCACTGCCATTTAATATGCAAAGTCAAATATAATGTAATTTTTATTATTTATGTAACGTAAAACATTTGACATGAAAAATTACTTTGTATATGTTACGCTTCTTTTAGGTTGAAATTGGTATTTTAATTTTATATCGCTATATGTATAGGATTTCAAATATGTTAATTAAAATATATGTGCCAATGCTATAAAGATCTTAACATTATCTCGATTATCGATATTTATATAAATGAAATGCATATTTATTATCAGGATGTAAATAATAATTACATATGTTAATAAATGAAATTAAAAAATTTTAATCACGATTTTTAAATAGAAATTTTGAGGTGAAAATCAAATACAAAAATGTAGAAGAATTATCTCCCTTTTACAGAAACTTTGAACTTATTAATGGAAAAGGTAAATTTGCCGAAAGTATATCATTATTAAAACTTTAAACATATGTTTTGTACTAATGTATATATATATAAGGAATTAAAAAAATAAATCAACAAATAACTTTAAAACCATACACACAACTTTATATTAAAAGATGTAAGTCAATTGCAAACTACCTAACAAAGAATAAATTTTATAGGGATGAAAAAGTGTATAATTTAAGTGAAATCATTACCATACTATATATATATATATATATATATATATATATATATATATATATATATATATATATATATATATATATATATATAGATAGATAGATAGATAGATAGGTAGATAGATAGATAGATAGATTTATATATAATAACAATTAAAACTTGCATTTAACTTAATAGAATCCATTTGGCATTTAAAAACGATCATTATAAAAAGAGGTCTACCTCTGCTAAAATTTTAAATGGTTTGTAGAAATTCACCTTGGTTTACCTTTACTTCTTATTGCTTTTATATAAGATGACTGTTGCCAGATGTAACTCTGAAAAACGCATCTCCAATAATTTAACGTTAGTTAATTATAGTTGCTCTAGCTTTTGTATCTTCTACAATGTATAAAATTATTGCAAATGACAAAATAATTTGCTATTGTATTTCTAATATATTAATATCACAAAAAAAGACTAACATAGAAGTAGTAAAGAAGCGCTTAAACTACTATAAGATTGTACATTCTTAAATTATCAAGGAAAATTTTTTGTCTTTATATAAAACCAACATCATAGTATCAAAATTAACCTTTTAAAAATAATTGAGAAAACAGACTTTAGTCTTAATCAAATTTTTAATTACAAACAAAAGAATGATTTAGATAAAGTTTTAAGATAGTTAGGTAAATTTGACCCATCAATCATGGTGACTAAGATTGATAAAAAATAAATAACTTTTTAAAGAATTGAAATACCAGTTCTAGTTTTTCACTTCTTTAAAAAGTAATGTAACTGTTTGAATGCAAAACTGTCAGGCACACAATATGTTTTTCAGAAAATTATCAAAAAGTTAATTAATGAAGGCCAGTTCTGCACCATGAAAATTCAGTTTCTTTCATGTAAATTTATCTTTGAATTTCTTGAACAAGATTAGGTTAAAATATTTTTTAAAGAACATTTATTGCCTTCGTCTATATGCTTTTTGGCTATATTTAGTCCAGAAAAGATCTTATTTGGACACTTTTGGGCTCTTTAAATAGATTTCTTCAGTGACGCAAAAACATAAATAATTTACTATTTATATATATATATGTTGGATCAGGTATGAATTTAATTTCAGTGCGTAAAATGATATAAAAAAATGAATATATCTTTTTCTGTGACTTATCGCAATTTTCTTACAAAAAATGTCTTCCTTTTCCTTCTTATTATTAAATACTGGAGAAAGCTGGAACCTAAAATGATAAATGGCCCTTCTAAATGTCTTATAATTTTCTATAAAATACTACTTTATTATTTTATGATTTTTATAAAATTCCATCCCAGTAGTTCAGGAGAATACTTAATTTAAACATAAATCGGACAGAGCTCACAAGTACTCATAAACGTATGAAAATGAATAATTGCATATATGTAAATTTTCTTTATAAATATACTAACAATGTATGATATAATTGCTATATAAATATTAGTTTACATAAATATCATCTAGGTTTTTATGTTATCTGTTTGTGTGAGTCAGTTGAAAATAACAATATATTATTTTTCTTCCTTAAAATAGCCAAGTTTTTATTTTATAAGAAGCGAAAGTTTGCCTTCATATGTTTATTCATATTACCATTAAAAATCTAAGGGTAGTAATTAAAAATATTTTTCTGAATCATAATTCTCTTCAATTTTATAATTTATTGTGTCCAATTACGAATGCAAAATGTTTTTATTTTTATCTTGTGAATGCAAACTAAAAGCAATTTTAAACAAGTTGTGGTTTTAAAATCTAAACTTTACTTCTTTTGTGTTTGCTGTTAACTTTTTTAAATGATGATGTTAATATTTGTCCTGAGGATTGTTTTTCCCTGTTCCAATAAAATATAGATTTCTGGGGAATACTTTATGATTTTGATACAAACAATTCTCCAACAAATTTTTCAAAAACCTCTTTTTCTTTTCCTTGATAATAGATTGAACTATTTGTTTGCTTCTACTTCCCTTAATATACCTAAAAGTAATTTATTTGCTACTAACAGAAATTGACATCATACGTCCAGAGTTAACAGGTGTGAATAAATTCACAGCAATTTCATAAGAATGAAACGAACCTTGTAAATATTCTGAAAAAAATGCTAATTTTATTTAAAAAAATAACAGTTTGTTGCTTTTAATTTTACTTTAAATACCTTTTTGAACATGTTTATACTCAGGACTTTAAAATCAGCAGTAACAATTGTACCATCCATAACTTATATCATAAAATATAAAAAATGAACTTAAGAAATTAATAAAGTTAAAAAATAATAAAGAATCTGAAAGTTGAACACTTAAATGTGAAGTTTTTATAAAATTTAAAACTTGAATTTATTTATTCTTATAAATTAATATGTAATCACACACATGTTTGCTTTTTTATTGCAATCATAAGTTATGAATACAATATTAATAAAATCTGCAAACTCACATGTACTAAAATAGTCTATCCTGTTTGTTCCGTAATCAGTGTCTTCAGTTTTATGTCATCACATTTGCTTGCGTTTTGAAACTGGTTTCCTATAGTTTTTTTTAAATATATCAGTAAATATTTCTTCAAATATAATAAGCAATAATTTTTATTTAATAAATTAGTTTTTTGTAAATAAAATACAAATTATGAATTATTTTTCTAAAATTTAAATAATCTAAGTAGAAACAAACAGTATATAGCTAAGCTAGTGTAACATTTTTAAGAAATTATATTGCATACAATGAATGAACAGTGAGATGCAATAAGCATTTTTGTATAAATATCTTAGGTTTAACTAAGGTTACTTCTACCTGTATATATGACTTGACAATAATAAGATATCACAATCATATTTCCTATTAAAGTTATAAGCAATCGCTCAGAAGATTAGTAAGTAGCGTTATTCATACAAGATTAAGAATAAAGTTTAAGCAATTTTTAATGTATAGTTTGATAAAATATATCATTTTTTAAGTGTGAAAAACTAATGAAGTTCTAGAAGACACCTTATCTACGTCCAAATTATTGAATAACTCGTTAATTATGATAAATAATTAACATTAGTCAGGTTATTCGATAATACTTCATACGTAATCATCTAGCGTATTTGACGCTCCTTTGCGTAATTTAATGTAGAGATATTCTCTTTCTTAAAATCTTCACTAGAAAAACAACATTGTTTCGAATGATACGCAATTGGGGATACAATTGGGTATACAATTTGCGCAATTGGGGCAATTGGGGAAATTCCGAAATAACCATTGGAGCTTACTGTTTTGAATCAAGGAATTACAAGGCAAATTCATGTTGCAATATTTACTGATGAGTTAAAAACAGTATTTAACATATCCGTCTGATCATTCAAATGTCGAATGGCTAACGTAAAAATTGCATCATGGGTCAGGATTTGCCATCCAATAATTGCAAAACATTTCATTTTTCACTGCAAAAATTTCGGACTCTCCAGATGCATTCCATCATCTGAATCTCAATAAAATCTCTTTTATTAAAATCATAATTTCTAAAATTAAAATATTGCATAGTAAGAGAGATCGTATTTATTATGTGGTCCATGATTATTGTTCAAATTCCAGAGCATTCACATATTGAATTCATACATATATCTATTAACATAAAATTATTGTTTTGCTCATATTATTTACATAAAAGCATTTATCACTCGTAAAATGCATCGAATATTTTCTATGCTTTTCTAAATTAATTCATGAATCAGATCAATGTTTGTTTTACTGTGATTATTACTAAAATTGGTTATTGAGGATTTAGAATCAGTTTTTATGTCAGGCAATCCATATGAAGCAAGTGTAACAAGAAATCTATCTATTGTTGGACAACCTCTAGGAAGCTGGTGAACATATAGTATGCAATTTCGTAATTATAGCATATATTTTTATAAAGGGAGGGGGGAATCTTAAAAGTCGTAGATATTGTTAAAAAATTTTAAACGTTACTTGCATAAAATATCTTATAAAGAATTTAAATAGTCAGATTTTGACAAAAATTGAGTAATTTAGGCTTTTTCTTCGTTAAAAATGGCATTTGGCGACTTGGCAACCCTTAGCGAAATTGTCGGCTACTTGGTGAGAAAGAGATATTTCCGATAAAATCCATCTCTAAAGTCTTGGACAAATATTAAGCGAGATAGCCTGAAACCTTCAGAAAACCTGGTGAAACTAAGATTTTCATGCCATGTCAGGTATAAGTACCACCGTCAGGGGTAGAAGAATGATTAATGGGGATGATCAGCTTTGAATGCTAGTCTAGAACATAGAAGTTGTTATGTGTCTCAGGTATTAGAGACTTCTAAGTTACGAAGTGTTTTCTGTTGCATTAGCTGAATTGGAGTTGGGTAATTGTGCTTTCTACAACTGCTGATTTTTAAGAGATTGTTTATCAACTCTCAATCAACCCAAACTCTGTAGCGCGGTACAATTTTATAGGAAATATTTAATTAATTCAAAGAATGGATAAAAATTAAAATTTATAAAAAATTACATAATAAACTCAGTTTTTGAGGATTACATTTCATTAAGATGTTATGAGTTAAAATAACAAGGTTGATACTACTTTCTGACATAATAATTAATATACTTGGCATACTAAAATACCGACGAAACTTATTTTCTTATCTATTTATTGAGAATTCCCAGAAAGTATAAAATTGGCTTATTTTATTTTTGCATCGAACATTTTCATATATATATACTTTTTGGAAAAAAAAAAGTTGCTCAGGATTCGAAGTAATATTTACTGAAACAATTTCGCTGTTCAGTTGTAAACCATTAAGTCAAGTGGAAACAAATATAATGACTTCATTACAAGATTCAGCTCATATTAAGCCATTATTTCCGATCAATGCTAATGATCTATGTCGTTAAAATTCCATTTCATTACTCAAAACATATTTCGGAAATATGCATTACACCGAATATGTTGTGTATAAAAACAAAATTTTAAAAGAAAAACTAAAGTAGAAGGATTTAATGTAATTACTTATTGGAAATTTTAATAAAATTATTTACATACCAGTAACAGGATGTTTTCATAAAAAGAGTGAAATAAAAATAACGCATTATAACTAAGATATTGCCTAGTATCACATTAAGAATAAAATAAATATGGAAAATATATAGTAGTAAACGTATTTCCGTTAAGTGTTTTTTTATATCTAGAGGCTAAAAATGTGCATCAAAAACAAAACGACTCCATATGAATACGCAATATTTAAATTTTGTTACTTTACGTGGAAACTGGGTTAAAATTAAAAAGATTCATGAAAAAATTTTAAAAAATCCTTAAATTTCATGCTATCGATTTGACATTCTTGATGCAAAAACTAAGCAAATTAATGAAATTTTTAAAGTAAATATTTTTTAATTTGTTAAATTTTCTTATATATCTTTAGTTTTATCAATATTTCAAATATACACAAATTATTTGTCGTCATCAAACTTAGTTAATCATTTTTCCGTAATCCTAAGGTATTAACATTTTCCCATAATATATGAAATATGAAAATTTATTATTTATTATATATTATTATTTGGAATTGAGTCGTGTTTAATCATCACTGAATTCAACTCTTGTATGAGCGTGATTTAAGCAACGGAAAACTTTCTTGAGGTAATTTGCTGTACATGTTTTATAGATTAATTGCTGTATTGTATAAACAAATATCATACTATAAGGTAAAAATAATTGCTTCGCATACAAATGTAAGTGCATGATTTTTATTTTTTACAAATTAAAAATAAAGTTTATATAATACTATATTCAAATTTAAAATTTTCAGTTTGTTGAATATTAAAAATTATAATTAAAAAAATAAAAACTATTTCCCTGTAATTCAACATGTAGCTATATATTTCAATAAAAAGATCAATAAAATAATTTTAGCAACTACAAAATGTGTTCCAAATTTTAAAAAATGATACTCTAATGACATTAATTGTAAATAAAACAGATAGAATGTAATCGGAAACAAACATATTGTTATTATTGGTAAAACGATATTTAAAAATAAAATATAGGATTTAAAAAATAACTGTCTTAAATGAAAATTACACTTTTAGGTTTAATATTTCTAAAGTTTAGAATTAATACTTTGCATATAAAAAATTTCTTGTTTCCATGACAAAAAGAGTCACAGTGGTGTGTATGGAAATGAAAGAGCAGATTTCCTGGCCAAATCTTCTCTTTCATTTACAAATAAACTCGACACCAGTCTATCCAAGTCTTTTCTTTTAAACCATTACCAAAAAGAACATCATCACAGAATGGAACTCAGGGTTTTGTTTTCTCTCCCAATTGTAAGTGGACATATTTTTCCTTTCAGTTACCTGCAGAATTAAGAACCACTGGTTCTGCACTGACTTGAAAATTACGTAATTCCTCACTGGACATGGAAAATTTAACAGCTACCTACACCGTTTCCATATTAAAAACTGTGACGTGTGCATCTGCAACTCCAGGATTCTCACACATTCTTCTTGAAAGCCCATCTGTTTCACAAGAGAGGAACGAGCTTCCTAAAGACTTCAATAACAGATTGCCCCATTTTTTGGTGGACTTTTGGTGGTGGATTCTGGTGGAAGAAGGAGACTTTTATATTTTTTTAAAAATTTATCCATGCTGTAATCTAACTCCTTTTTTGCTTTTGTATCTCATTTTTTTCTCTCTGCCTTCTTTTTTTATTTCTATATTTTTTTCATCTCATGATTTATTTTTGATTTGTTATGTATTACATTTGTTGTACCTTCGGTCCCTGTGTGTTATTCCTTGGTGCACAGGGAGATATTTTTGTTTTCCCAAATAAAAAAAAGTAGATCACCAGGAAATATACCATTCAAACTTGAAAATGTGAATTTTCATTATTTCTATCTATTTTATTGATTCATCAGTTAACATTTATGGTAATGCTCCATGAACTAAGAAATTTTCTAGCGCTTTGTTGGAATTTTTGGAAATAGTATGTTAGAATAAGAAGTTTATTAAATTCAATGTTAATCTCGATGACTTAAGCAGTGAAAATTGAGTAGATAAAAATATGAATAATATTTAATAATTTGAATTCTTATATCAATAAATTAAAGTTTATTTAATAATTTAAATGAATTTTCTAACGAAGTGAAAAATTGTAACTAATCCAAAGTTGCTTGGATATATTTGATTTTTTTCATATTTTTAATTTTCAGTAATAATTTCACAAAAAGTGACATTAAATTTTCTCGTGTTATAATTATTATAAATTTCAGGTACTTTTAATACCTCGCCATGAATATATTGCCTATTAATTTAAATCCTATAAATATATATTATTAGAAAGATAGAATTGAGATGATTTCAAAATTAATCACAAGATTTTTTCTGAAAAGTTAATGCAATTTCTTTTATCAATGTAGAATTTTAGTTATTTTCATTCGCATCTTTGTATTAGATTTAGTCGACAATCTATCTCATAGAAACTAAAAATATTTCATTTTACGTAAGGATAAAAATAAGAATGCACCAACTGTTTCTTTTAGAAAATAATGCATGTTGTTTTATAATATATTCAGTTAATATATATAAAAAGATCTGTTATTTAGTTACTTTGTAATGATATTTAGATGCATCCTTTTTGTTTCTCATAAACTGGATTTATGGGTGTTTATTAAAAAAAGGATGGATTTTAAAATATAACTATTTCCATTTAAATTCGATTGAAATAAATATAAACTAATTTTATTGAATTAATTATATATAATAAGGTATAAGTATCTAGTTTTCCTTCGTTGCCAATAGGTGACTCTGAAGTTCCACGTTTGTTTGGCCTGTTTTAAGTCTACGTTTATTTATAAAAAGAAATCAAATTCAACAACTGCCTGCAAGCTATACAGTGAGGTGATAAAAAGAAACTCGTAAAGTTTTGCTAATTGATATTTGATTTGTTCTAAGATAGTAATTTTTAACATGCTTAGTGCTTGGAATGCAGCAAGTTTATTGTTTCCATGGCAACGTAAGCCAATGTACTTATTTTATAATTGATTAGAAAATTTTAATGATTTGATAACGAAATAATTGCGTATGTAATATTGCAATTCATTATAATTTAATATAGATCACTGTAAACCATTATAAAGTGATGTGTAAACCAATCTACGATGGGGTATGGGCAACAAAATGTAATTGTATGATATTGACAGAGATTTGCAGATGTATTGTCTAATTAAAAGGGGGGCAATTGGGATCTGCAACTTGGCTTGTAAATAAACTTCCTTATCATGCTTTTGATATAAATTAATTTGAAATATATTAAAATGCATCATTTTTCAAACTACACATATCAAATAAGGTCATTCTCTTTGAACAATCCTGTATTTATAAAATTGCAAAAAATATGTGTATATCTTAAATTGATACTTAAAAATTATCCCATAAACCTGCGAAATAAATTATACCGTTTAATAATTCCATTTGGAACCACATAAACTAGAAATAAAGTTGTTTATGTACCTATACTGTGAAAATATTAGTAAACTAATTTGCGTTTCCTTCACATTTTGAAAAAACAATATCTAAAATTTGAAAAATCCGACTATGTATTTTTATGGTGAAAAAGGTCAATGGAATACCCTTAAATGGGACATTTGATAATTGGATAAATATTTAAAAAAACATTAAAACGTTATTATCACAACATGATTGTAACTTTATTTCAAATGACATTTTAAAAGAACGTCTATTTTTTAAAACTTTAAGGGCATAATATTTTTAGATGAGCTTTCATGGAAATAAATTTAAATTATTATAAAAGGATTTTAAGATGTTAAGGAATTAATTTTAAAATTAATTTAATACTAAAAAAACAACTAAAGGTAAAAAGTTAATGTGAAAAAAATATTTTATTAGAAAATTAAATTTCATGTCTAAAATATAAACTTATTAATTATTTAAAAAGTATACTTTCAATCAAGTTTAATGTGACACTTCATACTTTCATAAAACCACTAAATGTATTGTCCGCAAGTTTTATTCAAAGCATGTATCATGGCTTACTTGTTACATTAAAAATAAATACACTTTTTCCGTTCAAATAACCTTATTCAAATCATACAGCACATACATTCTGTTAGAGAAGTAAAACAAAAAACGTATCTTTCTTAAAATATGACATGTCAAGAAACTATCGTATATTTTACAAAAGATTGAATTTAATATGATATTGCTTGTAGGCACTGAGTTATGTAGGGAAATATGTTTGTTTTCCTGTATAGTTTATCTTAAATAATGAAAAAAAGTAGTTGCGTTATACTACAATGGATTTTTTTCATGAAAAATGATAGTTTCGCAATGTACTTAGTCTGTTCTCGGATTTATAAATTTAAACTGATATCTGTTTTGTTTCATTTTCCATATGTGAGGCGAAAAATAACAAAAAGTGTATTTCTCAGTTCACGCATTCAACTATAAATATGGAAGAAAGCTTTGATATTTTCTTTATCTATTTTCTGTCTTTTTAGAGAGTTTAAAATCTTGTATTTGTTTCATAACCAGAGAGCATGCCTTTTAAAGTATCAAATAAAAAATATTAAATAATGTAAAATGTTTTATTAAGATATTTAATTAAAATAATTCAAAATAAAAATTATATTAATAAAATTAGCATATTCACACAGTTATTAGCGTATGCATATGTCGAGATTACGAAAATTGTTGTTTCTTATAACTTTTTTAAAAATATTTTTTCCATATAAATTATATCTTGATTTATTTATCTGTTTTTCTTATTACAAATATAGTTTGGAGAGCTATGCAGCTAGTCGAAAACAAAAGCTATAATAGTTATCATATCAAATATAATATGATCGTGAAATGTGGAGCAGACAGACCTAATTAAAAAAATCCATTGTATTAAATTATCCAGCACTCTCGGGCCTAAATACAAGTCAAAAGTTGACTCGAAAATGACTGAAAGTATTCATGAATAATTATCTGATATTGCCATAGGTTCTCGCGTAGGTCTTAAAAAACCATTTTGTTAAACTGACAGATCATTATCATACTGAGTGAAACAATAAGATAACTAAAGAATCTGGACCACAAAAATCAGTGTAATGATGATTAGACGCTTTTTTGTTCAAAATATCTCCAATTTATCAATTTCTGATAAAAACCTTGCATTTCAGAAAACAGTCATCTTATTCAACTGTAATTATATCACTTTTATACACAACATTGTGGATCCTATGAAATCCTGTCATATCATTTACAGATGATTGTCTAAAATTGGAATCAGATTTACATAAACATTTTTCGTTTTGCATAATCATTGGTTTATTCAAATGTATCTCCGATTTATCAATTGGTGACAAAGTTTTGCATTTCGGAAATCAAACATCTTATTCAACGGTGACTATATCACTTTTTGACACTATACTTAAGGCCCAAAGGTATACTGTCTAACTATTTACAGATGATTGTCTGAGATTAGGAATACATAATCATTTTCGTTCTTGTTCCTAGCTGTTCATATGAATAGTGCTATATTCATATGAATAGTGGATTTTATGTAAAATTATCATCGTGTCGCTTCATGATGCCACAGTGACTCAAAAGATATCACTAAGTGCACCAGTCATCTTTAATTGTTTTACCTCTTTAAAAAACTCCTCAATGACAACAATAAAAAAGCACTTCTTGAGAGAGTTATGTATATGACCTCAAAGCTACGAATGAAAATTTTAACATTGTTTCGTTCGTAATATAAAATTATAATTTAAATCTTCACTGTTGCACTGCTTAATTTTCTTTTGATATATATATATATATATATATATTATTTTGGAAGAATATTCATAGGCTGATTTTACACCCCATATAATTCATTATGATCATTATGATGAAAACTAATATAATGTCTTAAGAATATTAATTGACAGAGACGAATATTTGAAATCAAAAATTAGTTTGCTAGTAATAGCACTCAATTATTAACATTTTGCCACGCTTAAGGTTCACAATTATTATAATAATTATTGTAATATAGTAGTCTATTACGTATATGCACAGCAATATTGCCAAAATTATAAAATGCAGGAACTGTTTTTATAAAGCATGAAATCCTAATTGTTATTCTAATATCCATCTGAAAATGTAAACTTCCAATTACTTTTGGAGTTTTCAAAGCAACAAGGAAAAACTATACAATAGTTATGATTAATTATCCTTTATATAATAAAATTATATAAAATGATCATTGCTAATTTATTTGATTCTTTTGTATTTTTATAAATTTGTGTTAAAATTGTTATAATATTAAATAACTTGAAAATCAAAATTTCAAATTAATGAACGCATAAAACTGTCTTTTATTGCAAGTAATAAAAATTAAATAAAAAAATGAAATTTCATAGCTTCAGAAATGGAATTTAAATTTTAAAATTTATACCAAACATCCAAAATTAATATTTATTTATTCAATAGTTTCTTAAATTTTATTTTGGATAAATTTTACAAAACAGTAACAATGTCATTATCTTTATTATTAGAAATATAGAATTTTCGAGAAGTACGCTGTAATATGCGTCTAATATTTGAAATGATATTTTACTACCCCTCACTGAATATCATTTATACTTTTACATCTGACATTTCAAGAATATACAAATTGCTCTTTTAGAAACTTTAAAACGTCTGTTCAAAATGATTCTTCAGAAAATCGAACATAGTTTCTCTAGAAGGAAACAGTAGGAAGTTGTGTAAGTATATAAATATAGAGCTTGTAGGAATCTTTCAAACTTTAATTTCCCCAGGTTTGTAACCTGTAGACGAACATAAATATTGCAAGTTCTATTTTTGGCTACTTTTTACTATTGTAAATATTTTTTTTAATTAAAAAGCCAAGAGATTTAAATTAAATAATGTGCGCGCAAGCTATGAAGTAAATTATAATGATTATTTATTGGATTCAATTATTGTTTTCGTTTTTATTATTAAAATATAAGAGTTATATATTTCTTTTAAAAATAGACTTATCTTATGAATTCATATTTTTAACTTAATATGAAAACATAACATTTTAATAGTTATTTTCAAATTCAGTGCAGTTCTCCTTGTTTTAAATGTACAGCTTAAATAAAATTGAAAACCAATCGAAAACTGATACGGCCACATTAAAATCCATATATTTTATACTTTAAAGTTATGTAGAAAAAGAATACAGGCTCATTACATTGTGCAAGTCAAGAGCAAAAATGTAGTTATAAGTTCACGTTAAAATATCAATTTACTCATAATTGTAAGCCTTCATGATATGTTAATCTCGGTTAAATAATAATTAAAATATTTTCTTTCTACTTTTTTTCTAACCCTTTCATTATGATTCATGGTCAATTATTTTTATGTATTCAGAATAGAATATCTTAGTAGAGTAAATATTTAATTGGTTTTTATTTACAATTAAATAATAAATTATCTCAACATCAAATTTATTCACTTTAATTAACATTAACAATCAATAATAAGCGTTCAAATAATCAACTATGGCAAAAAAATTTTAAATAATATAAAAATTTATACTTTGCAATACTAATTTTTAAATAGATCGCACCATTAAATATCATGAGGTAACAGAATACAAATATCTAAATTTCAGAAATACCATGTAGAGATTCTTAGAAAATATTTATTTTCTCGAGTTTTCACTTGAGTTTAAGCTATTCATTACAAATGAGAGACATAAATTGAAAACTTTGAGTGATTTACCTATATAGATATATGTACATATCCTTTTGGAAACTATTAAGTTTGGATCATTCCTCATTTTGCAATATCCAAAGAGTGCCGGGAATACAATTTTTCATTGCGGCTAAATTGGTTGTTGTTACTTATGACACTTGAACAAGTCAAACTCACTAGCTGACGGCTGTGCGAAACTAAGTCAGTAAGGACCGTCTTTCATTTAACAAGAGCAGCATGAAGTTGAAAGTACGAATTTGTTCTAAGACTCCTCCGATAGATGGCACCACCAAAGGAACCACTCCCACAATTTTCACTTTGATCAAGAGGGGGGAGGAAATTTTTTTCATTCATGGTAACTGCCCAACGACCAACCTCAGGACTTTCGATTCGACAGATTTAACGAGCACGTATATCGCTGTACTCGTCAGCATTTTTAATCGAACCCCCCTTCTGGATGGAAGGTCGATGCGCTAACCACTTGGCTACCACGGTTTGATAAATTAGTAACATAATGTTCATTCATTGAGACGAATGTAGTAAATCTAAATGAAACTGTTGTTTGATACTACATTACTTACGAACGAGTAATGGTAATGTAACAAAAAGTGATTGATGCAAGACTTAAGACTAACATCTTTGATGATTATTCTTCTCTCAAAAAGAATATATTTCGAGGTACTATGATATTAAACAGCGTCATACTGTCTTGATACGGTGATAATATACTGTGATACACGAAACTAAAGCCCCACTCCACTGACATTTTGTTAATAATAGAAAATTGGAAATATTAAAAGAACAAAAGATAAACGGGAGCTTGGGAGTACACCAATCAACAAATCAGTGTGAATGTATTTTATATGATCTAAATTAATTTTGGAGTTCCCCTATTGGCCGTTAGCCAGTTGTCTTATCAATATTTCCCAATTTGCTGATTGGCAAAATCTTTTTGTCGTTGCGACTTATCAACAGGCATTTGCGTGTTGATATTTATTGATAGTTAAGAATGGCATTGTTAATTTCTTTGGCTCTATCACAAGAAACTAGTGATCGGATAAATTCAAGAAGTCGGCCAATTTATATGAATAGAGAGGATCCATTTTCTCTTTTAAATGTAGTTTTTATAGATTATTTTAGGTTAAACATTTAGTTGTTGAAATTCATACTAAACAATCTTAACTACTCCACTGTCGAAGTACAATAGGGATCATTTGTTATAATAATGGAATAATTTCCCCCATTTAACAGAGAAAACTAAAATAAGAGTAGTATACAGTCAGTCAAAAAAGTATTGGGACACTTGGGATGCGTAACATCTAAAGCTATTTATAAAAACATTTATCACATTAAAAGAAAAGCAAAGGTAATCAAGAGGTGCTTTAACATTTGGTATATACTATATAATTTAAATTTTGCTAATATTTTAGCTTTATAATTTGATATAGCTTTTTGAATACAATTTAAAGGCAAACATGGGTCAAAAAAGTAATGGGACACTTTTGAAATGAGCAAGTAAAACAATAAATATGTCACACAAAATAAAATTTAATCTGCTGCCACACCTTTTTTAGACAATACTTTTCAACATAAGTTGTCAATAAAATCGGTTACATGTAGAGCAATGGCGAAAAACAAAGAGATTTCGATGGATGTGCGAAATCTGGTAATAAGCCATTGGAAAAATGGAAAATCAGTTCGCTGTATAGGACAAATCTTGGAGCTGAGTAAGTCTACTGTTTTTAACATTATTCACAGGTTCACGAAAACAAATAGTGTTGAAAAAAGCAGAGATCAGGGCGTCCTAGGATATTTACTGAACGTGAAGAAAGGTGGATTGTGAGACAAGTTCTCATTAATCCAAGAACCAGCGCAGTAAAAATGACTCTGAGATGTAAAAGTATGTTCGGGAAATCTGTAAATCCTGAAACAGTCAGAAATGTTTTAAGAAAACATATGTATTATGGTAGAGTACCTCGAAGAAAGCCCTACATTTCCAAAGCAAACTGACAGGATAGACTGGCATTTGCTAAAATGTATGTAAAGCAGCCACCAGAGTTTTGGGCAAATGTAGTTTTCGCAGATGAAAGCAAATATAACAGTTTCGGATCAGATGGGAAGCAAAAAGTCTAGCGTACACCTAATACGTAATTGCATGTCAAACATTTGCTGCCAACTGTTAAGTATGGAGGCCGCAACCAATTAGTCTGAGGCTGCATGGCAAGCTCTAGTGTTGGAAACTTAGATTTCATAGATGGTATAATGAATACATATGTCTATCTTGACATTCTCAAGTGAAATTTAAAGCAAAGTGCGAGAAAGTTTGGAATAGCAAGCCATTTTAATTTGTACCAGGATAACGACCCAAAACATACTGCTTGCAAATTATTGGCCCTTTACTACAGTCCTGGTACGATTAAAACTCTTGCACAGAATCCAGACCTAAATCCCATAGAATATGAATGGGATTATTTGCAGCAAAAACTCAATGAACACCACATTTCTAACAATCAGGAGTTAAGAAAACATCTTGTTGAAGAGTGGGCCAAAATCGACGGATCGTTTTGTGCAAAACTGGTCAAATCCATGCCAAATCAACTATTAGAGGTCATAAAGTACAAAGGTGGTTCAACAAGATATTAACTATCAATATTTAGCTCTTCTTTTTATTTATTGGGCAGTGTCCCAATACTTTTTTGAGCTCATTTTTTGTCTTGACTTTTTTTCTTTAAATTATAACAATAATTACATTAATATTTGAGTTTTGTTTCAGTCACTGTGATCTGCATTTAACAAAATGTCATATACGTCTTTTTTGTTTCATTTGTGTATTTAAGTTATATATTATGATAAAATTTCAGGAACTTATATCGTGTCCCAATACTTTTTTGACGGAGTGTATCTCTAGAGCAGTAGCATCTTTTTAAAATGTTATTAATTGAACCTTCTTACTACAATTATCATTCCTTTGTTAATATGTTTACCAATAAATTACATTTGCTTCCATTTTATAGCTCTATTTATTTAACTAATATAATTTAATAAAATAATAACAGAAAAAGAATTTTTAATTTGACAAAATACATAAAATCATGCTTTAACAAAACATAACTTATTTTACATGTTTCAATTTTAGGTTAATAATTAGGAAAAATTTACATCAAACATACTTAAAATAATTTACGATATGACATTTCTGCGTTTAATAATCACAAATGAAATGATAGACCAATGCCAGTAGAATTGTTAAAATGACATCATTCTATCTTTTTTATTGTTAAATAACTTTATAAATTAGGCATCAATAATAAAGAAAAAGTTAAATTACTTTTATGTATATAACATGATATAAAATATTTAGTCAATACTTGTATTTTCAAATAAAAATTATTAAACTCCTCTATTTAGTAAATTCATAGTTAAAAACATCACATATTCTTAAAAAAACATGTGACATAATTGAACTTTAGAATACCTCATTATATTTCTGGTGCAAATAAACATTCATAAAACAGCAAATTCCTGAGGCACTCTAAAATGCAATACAGACAAATCAAAAAATTTTATTAATAAGACTTTGGCATAGATTAAGTGCATTTTGAATACGCTTAGCTAAATTAATCGATATATTTCTATGAAAAACTTGTAAGAATGTCATGAGCAACATGTTTACAAGAGCAACATGTGAGCAACATGTTTACAAGTTTACAACTGAAAAATATTTACAAGCATATGCATACATAGATTATATTCACGACTTCAAACTTCAACTTTAAACTTTAGATTAAATTTAAGACTTCAAAATTAAATTTAAATTTGAAGTATTAATTTCAACCTAAACTTAAACTTTAGATTGAGTTTAAAATTCCAAACTTAATCTAGGAATTTATTTTATATTTATCGGAATAAATTTTGTGGAACATGTGTGTGAAACAAGAAAATAATTAGTTTAAAAAAGAAAGTTATGCTCAATATATATATATATATATATATATATATATATATATATATATATATATATATATATATATATATATATATATATATATATATATATATATACACACAAAATCATTTACTTATGTTAGTTATTACCACACACACACCAAAATGCAATTCAAATAGAATAAAACTTATTAACTTATTCTAATTCATTTTTCCGTACTTTTTAACAGGAACCTTCAACATTTAATCTCGTGAGTAGTTCGCTTCATAATCTTTTTCCACATGAATTAGTAAACCTTTCTACTAATTTGTTGTGAACTATCTGAGAATTTTCCTCTGAAAAACTGACTAAAATTTCAATTTGATTTTTAAATGCAAAGTTGCGTTGTAACATATTAAAATAAGGTATCTGGAAGACTTGAAACAAATTTTATAAAGCTCAAATAATTTATGTTTCCACTGAGTAAGTTAAATGATAGGTAGCGTTATTCTTTAAAATATAGCTCTCCGATAGGTCGAATTCTTTGATACACTAAATACCCTCTCAATTTGCGGTAATTGTCGCACCCTTCCTCCGATGTCCGAAAAACGAGAGGGCGGACTACAATTGGCTGTCTGATTCTGTTACAGTTGTCAGTTCACCGGATACATTTTTTCTATCGATATTGATGAACATTCACTGCAAATGACTTTGTTTACCAACAAGGAAATAATTTGCAATCATCCAACAATTTTTTGATCTAAAACAGTGTAGTTTTTAGTAACAATGTGTGTTTTACTTGTGATAAAAAAATTACTTTTTTTAAATTATATTTTTATAAATAAATGATTTAATAATGCAGATCATCTGATATAGATTATTTCAATCATATGTGAGAGATGAAAATTTGAACTCTTACACAAAAACTTACACAGACATTTTTCCCAACAATGGATTTTAGAAGAAAAGCCATATAACTGAATTTATCAACAGATTTTCAAAATCACAAAATACTTTCTTAGAAATTTATTAGATAAACAAGTCTTCATGGGTCATTTCATTTCAGGAGAAAGTATAAATAAAATCGTAATATATATTGTTGTTTTTGTTGTCTTGTGACAAGTGCAAAACGAAAAGGTAAAAAGAGACAAGTCATATGGGACCAAGGGCATGGAGCACTGCCCTGGCCTCATCTTCAGCTAATCTTAATATATTAAAAATATCTTAAGGCTGTTGATACTTTAGTTAAGTAATCAGATCAGAAAATTAAATATTTTACATAGCTTGATTTGGCATTAGTCAAATTGAAATAGTCATTTAAATAATCTTAGCAATAAATATTTTAAAATCATAGAGTTAGTTTTAGAAAAACATTTTTTAATTGAACCAATAATAATATTAAATATATAGAAATTTTCTTTGGTTTTTTTTTCGTTTTTTTTTTTAAATTTATACTTTGAGGATTTTCTACTATACAATCTGTACTCATTTTAATGAGCAGAATGTAATAAAGAAATTAATCATAAAATTAATACATGTAGAAAAATAATAAATGTAAATTTTAATTTTAAAATTGTTATTTACTGCTGTATGAACTTTAAGGAATTATTTTTCCGCAAGCAATTTTTGACAAAATAAATCTTTTTAATTAGAAATAAATTTTAAAAGTATATTATAAGCATTTTAAAGCTAATGTAATCTTGAAAACTCAAATTCAAATAATTGCTAAAAATAATTCAAATGCAAATTAAGTATTTATAAATAAAATGTTTTATAAAATACAGCATTGTATATTAAATGTAATAAATAATGCTGTTTCCGGTCCATATATGCTTGTCTTTTTCGATTATGCTTGTGCGGTTGGCCTTGTCATCTGCACAAAAACAAGTTTAGAAATCCATTGTTTAAAAACTTTTATGTATTGTTTGTTGTATTAGATTAAAAATAAGTAGTAATTTAGTTTCTTATAATATAACCATCAGTAAATAAATTATAATTAATCAATAATGATATTAAGTGTTTTTAAAAGAAATATCATTTTTTTATTCAATAAGTATCATAATGAGATATAGAACATTGAATTTATAACCCAAAAGGAAAGTACTAATTTCTATAATGCCAACTTATCTACTGTTATGTTTCTTATATACGTGATAAAATCTTTCGATAAATAATAATTCTAGTAAGTAAATTATATTTTGTACTACAGAATATTAAGTTCTCTCGAGTAAACGAAAATAAATTTTGTTAAGATTCCTTCTTGTAAATAAGGATAAAACTATCTCTAAGCAAAGAAATTTTTCTGATTGAAGCAAATACATTATTCAAATTTTTTCAACTGCAATGACTATGAATAACATCACTTGAAGCTTTTCTACCGGATAAAAACCTTTAAAAGCTTCTCTCATGTACTGCAGAAACCACATTTGTTTTCAGAGCTGATGACTTATCTGTCTAAATGAATCATTCTACATTGTCAACTAATTCAAAGTTTAGATGAGTTCTACATTTATAACCCTACCATGGTTATTTTTGAGCCCCAGCTGCTCAGTAGTTTCACGCAGCTTCCGGGAAATGCAGAAAAGTGAAGCACCGTTTGCCGCATTCAGAGATTGGTAGGGTGACCACATTCTCCTTCAATTAGTTACTTGAACTCTGCGATTTCTGAACGTAACCACGTTAATCTGTGATGTCCAAAGTCCTTCCGCTGGTGAGATGTGAATTTTGGAGATGAGGATCAGTTCAGTTGTGAACTGATGGTTGCTCAAAATTAAGAAGCTCTGGGTGATACCACACGTATTTTATATTCTTCAAAAGTAAAGTACAGTACGTAGCTTGTCTTCTTCATTATAATTATAGGACTATCCACGGGAGTTTTCAGAACATTTCTATAGTAGTCCTATGATAGATAGTCTCTTTTCGGTCTAATCGGCTTGAAATTATAAAAATGTTCTATCAGTTTTAGTAAGCAAAAATATCGCCAAATCTTTAAGAACAGTCACTGAAAAATTAAAAAATTTCGTTAAGCTATCTCAATTCATATTAACTCATTTTTCAGCTGTGATCGAAACTATTTCCGCAGCAGATTACACCCAAATGAAACTATAACTTAATAAAGCAATTATTGGAGCTAGAATGAAGATAAATGAGATATTGGCAAAATATTTACATTGCTTTCATATAATAATATATATTTTAATAATGAAAGTTTCGTTTTTTTAAGTAAGCTTTTTGCACATAATTTTAGGAGAAGGTGTGGAAAATTTATTGTTTTACCCAACGTTAGTCAATTTTTCACTTAAAATTATACTTATACCGATGGATAATACTTACACCGATGTAATGAAATCATTTTTATTAAATCCTTACGTGACCCTCAGGAAACCACACAAGTTGATTCAAATTTTAAAATTTAAATCGGTAAGAACAAAATTATTATTTTGTTTATCCATCTAATGGGGAAATGAGAGCAACTGAACTGAATAGAAAAAAAAATTTAGGATGTTGATCTGTGGTCAATTTTAAAGATATATATATATATATATATATATATATATATATATATATATATATATATATATATATATATATATATATATATATATATATATATATATATATATATATATATATATATATAAACTCGTAAATAACAAATTTTTGTTATTAACTCTGTCTAGTAATGCTTATAAAGTATCTAAACCAATATCATCTGATAATGATTTTTACCTAATAATGAAAATCCTCTTATGTTAAAATTGTTAATGTGAAAATTGTGACAAATTTATTACGTATTCAGCCTTTATGTGTTTTTTATCATTAATAATTATGAAGATTTCATTACATTTATGTTAATGTATTCGGAATAAATTCCTTGACACGAATACACATTTTATTTAATTAAATGAATTTTTGGTAGGAAACTGAGTAAAATTTTATTTAATTTTATGCATGCCCTCACAAATTAATAGAAACCATTTATAAAATATGAAACTCCAAATATTTTACTATAAAAGATGTATTTAAAAATGCTGAGTTAGATTATTATGAATACTTCAAAAAGGACTCTTTATTTTATTCAGATAGACTAAGAAATGAAACAAATATTACCTTCTTATTTATACACATACATTTAACTATGTAAGCAAAAGTTTAGTGAGTTTAATAAATATGTAGGGAAATATTCCTTCATTTTATTCTGCCGTATATTGTTTTATTAAATGTTTGGCATCTTTCAATATTAAGAGCATTATTAAGAACATAATTCTGCTCAAAAAAAATTACCTTAATAGCCATACTGTTAAAAATATTTAAAATGTAAGTGCAAACAGACGTAAATAATTTATTGAAGCAGAAATACATTGAAGCTTTTAAGGACTCAAAATACATGAAAGTTTTATGATTTCTTTGACATCCGTTTTTCCAAACAACATTTCAAAGCGTTTTATTATCTAAAGTACAATTTTCCAGAACTTGAAAGCTGAAATGTTTTTGTGCAATTTTATTTCCTTTCAAAAACATTTTAGTGAACATCATTTTTTCGTTTTATGATGTAATAAGACTAAATAAAAGTTTTCGGATTCTTTGCATTATTAATGCAACTATTGGTGAAAAATATGAAAAGATATTTATTAATATTCGATAAACTTAACGCATTGTGAATTCATTGATATGACATCCGTATGAAAGTTTTTATCCGCAAAAAAGAGAAAAATACTGCTTGTAGTTTCTTTTGCTCCAACGCAGCGTTTAAATTGCATTTAATGGCGTTAAAGATAATGTAAATTGGGTATTGTGATCTCTCCAAATTTATAATTATTCATTTATAAAATATAATTAAAAGTTATTTTTAAAAATAATCTAATAATCAAAATAAGAATCTTGCTCTGCACGATGATATATTTCAGAACCATATTATAAAATTAAATTTTGAAACTATATACTATTATCTTTGACATCATAATTCCTTAAATATAAAATTTTTGATAATAAATATTTTTATCCGATTCAACTAATTAACATATACATTCCCAATATCATTTCAATCAACATTAATTTATAAATAGAGATGTTTCATTGATTATCATTTTCTTTTACAAGCAGAATATAAAAATATTTATTTCAATTTGTAAGTTATTACGATCGCATTTACTGTTATTTTGATTGTCTTTATTGATAGCAGCTATTATTATTTTGGTAGCATTATATGTGATAATCATAAGTCATTCATCTTGTAGCATTTTTCATGCTCATTTAAAAAATATTTTAATAATTAATTTAATTGATCAGAACTTAATTAAATCATTATTTAACACATCATGATTGTTTAGATATATGTCATACTGAAGAAAATTTAACTGAAATGGGGCAAATATATCAGTGAATAATTTTTGCAAAATATTAACAAGCCAATAAATAAATAATTATAAAAATATTTAATTTTTAATATTCTATTCAGTTATGAACTTTCACATGTTATGAACGAAAGTTATGAACCAAGATCAGGATATCACTATTCTCAAATCAAAACTTTTCAATTTATTTATTTTTTTCTGAACACTTTAGTTTTCATTCAATAGTTTTCGAATAATTTTAAATGAAACATTGGATACTACCTTAAATTAGGAATTAAAATTTCTATTAAGTCATTGTATTGTAATTTCAAAAGGACGTGATAAAATTTTCACAAATAGCTTCCAAATTTTAATTTACTATGGGCAGCGTTATTAAGAAACTTATTTCTGTACAACTATTTTGAAACATTTTTATTTCCTACTTAAAAACATAATGATAGAAAATCACTCTTAAGTGAAAGTTATATGAGATTAAATTATTTTATAGTAAAAATTTTAAAAATATTTAACTATAAAAACAATTTAATTGAAAATTTTGATTAATAAAACTGCTTAAATAGTAACTCATGGAAAATTCTTTATTTTCTTTTTGAAAGTTATATTCTCTGCAAGAATAATCATGCTTCAGCTTCTTACGTAGTCATGTATTCCGTATTAATGATCTTGTCTTAAGATTTCAAACATATTAAGTGAAACTCTCTTCGATCAATACTAATGAGTTATGTCGTTAACTGTACATTCCATTAATCAGAACACATATTTTGAAGCCTTTGATTGTGATTAACAAGCTATTTACCATTTCTACGGAGGGAAGTTATTTTAAAACAATTATGGAGAAGAATTCAGATTCCTGCAGGAAAATTTAGAAATATATCATGTTAATTGAGCCTAACTTTGCATGTACAAAATGTACTTTATTCGATTTCTGAATGAGGAATTATAATCAATTTTGGAATATTTGTGCTATATTTTAAAAACTATAATCTCTAATATTGTATCAATACATCGCACTTATTAGATGCATTTGCATACAGGTTCTTCTCAGTCACGAAGTAAAGTACATTCGAAGAGTATATTTCGATTTTTGTTATATTTTATTATATTTATAAGGAAAAATATCTTTCGTTTCGTTTATTTCTCAAATGGAAAATATAATTAAGTATACAAATAATATCATCCGTAATTTTTAACTATCTCACGGTGTGGAATTTTGATTCTGATCATAATAATTTCAGTGAATTTTATGAATCTAATGGAATCGATTATACTTTCATCTAATCAAGAAAATTAAAGTAATTCCATTAAGGTCTTTCATTTTTGTCTGGTTAGAAAAATGTAAGCTATTTCCTTCAATTTTAGTTTGTAAATTTTCTTCCATCATGAATAGAATAAAAAATATTTTTATTGTTTAACACAATTAGATTAAATAGGCTTTTAAAAAGTTCAGTTTATTTTTGTTACTGGAAAATGTGCATTATCAAAGGCTTACTTTCACAAAATCTACCTGAGGTAAATTAAGTTATCCCACTTCAAAGATTAACTTGAGCATTTCTATTTAATTTACTGAGTCTGCTTACCTTAAATAAATAAGAGACTATATTGACTTTCTTTTATTATAAAGGTAATTCTGACTCATTACTTATTTTGCCTTCAAGTTTGTATTACTTACAACGTAAGAAGTGTAAGTATTTCTCCAATTTTCATAAAAGATTTCATCTTTTTTAACTTTTTTAATATCTATAGTTTATTTTATCCCATTAAGAGTCTAAGATATATAAGAGAGATTCAAAAGTCTAAAAATAATAATAACGATTATTATATAATTATTTCCAATCTATATATAGCTTAAGCTAATACACATTTAAATTTTTAAATTAGAATGTGTTTATAACTTGGTAAGGAAAAACATTTTAAGAATAATACAAGCGATCAAAATTACAATGATATCTGTTATTTTATTTCACTGGTTGGTTTCAACAACAGTATGTAATAGTGTAGAAACAAATATGTATTATATGTTGATTTATATGTTGATATAAGAAATAAGTATTGATGTCAGTAAAAATTTAATGAATAGCAGTTTTTCTGTTCTGAGAGACCTTCTCTTTTATATTAGTCATAGAACTATTTATTCAAAAGCTTAATGAAAAGATATTAACTTGTAATAACTTTCAAAAATTTAATCTCATTTTTATTAAAAAATTGAGTACTGTTGCTTGGTAAAAAACCAACTTTACTTTGGTTTTTATGTGTAATACATATATTCAAATAATTAATAAATAGTAAATCAAATCAATGTGCACAAAAAATGTCACAACTATTAAAAAAAGGGTGCATAAGAGAAAAAAAAAACAAACATGCTTAGTCGCACTTCTTTCACGTAGAACTGGTTCTCCAATATCTTTTTTCAAAGAATTAAAGTCAATTGGGAAACTAAGAATGAAATTAAAATAATGATATGTAGCTATAGTATAATATGTCAAAAAAATAAGATATTGATATTTCTTAATGATAATGAATTACAAAAATGCAAAATTGCTCTGTCTGTAGGTGCAATCAAAAAATATTCATATAAAATAGATAAATAAATTATGAAATATTTTATATGCAAATTATTAAAATCCTTAAGTGAAGTATTAGGAGCTAAAACCATCAGATATATCAAATTTCTTTTCCAAAAGACAAATTCATAGAAATACAATTTCCATTACCTATTCATAGTAAAATAAATGAATATAATATTCCTTGCATATTTTCTATCAAATAAAACATGCATAACTTTTTTTTCAAGTTTATAAGTTTAAAAGCTAACAAATAATGATATTATTATTACTTTAAATATCTTAAATTTAGCGTATGTGAAAGTAATTCATTTAAACTATTTCGAGGATAATAAAAATTATGCATTCTATAAAAAAATAAAAGTTAGTTTTATAAAATTTAATAAAATATACTCTTATGCTTATATAAAAGAAATTTCTAATATATTTCAGTTCAAATTATGTATTATATAAAAAAATTAAGCTTAGTTTCATAAAATATTATGAAATGCATTCTAATTTAATGATTTTAAATTACAAATCTAATAATCAGCAACAACAAGCGGAAAAAGATGCTTTGATTTACATAAAAAGTTTTGGGAAACTACCAAAGAAGAATAACTTTCAAAATATTTCATATGTAGAATTAAAAATTTTCTGTAAATTTCATATGTAGAATTAAAAATTTTCTGAAAATACGCAAGGAATATTATATTCATTTATTTTACTATGAATAGGTAATGGAAATTGTATTTCTATGAATTTGTCTTTTGGAAAAGAAATTTGATATATCTGATGGATTTAGGTCCTAATAGTTCACTTAAGGATTTTAATAATTTGCATATAAAATATTTCATAATTTATTTATCTATTTTATATGAATATTTTTTGATTGCACCTACAGACAGAGCAATTTTGCATTTTTGTAATTCATTATCATTACTATAAATCAACATCTTTGCTTACTGCAGAATACAAAAATTACACTTAAATGATTTCTCTGATTAGAAGTCGAAGGAGCATTCCGATTAAGTTAGTCACACAACAACTGCTTATCGTTTCCTTTTATAAAAATTTCATTCAAAATTAACCTGCCTCATTTCATTTTTAAATAAAATATAATGAAAGTAATTAAGCAAAATTCAAACATACGCAACTAAAATATAGAATTTAAATTGAACATTTTTTGAATTACTGGAAACTGGTATCAGATTTATGCAAGGGAAATTCGATTCCTCTTGCAAACATCCATTTTAAGAGCAATTTTCATTTTCTATCCTACAGGAGGAGATTGTTAAATCAAAATTTTGATTATTGTAACTAAACAAAATTCAAAAGGGTAGAAAAAAGCATCTTTGAAACAAAATAAATTTTAAATTAGTTAACTTTTACTTAATTTAAATAATACATATTAAAAATTTTGCAAAAAAAATGAAAATATCTCTTTATTGAATTTTACATAATGGAAAAGTACCATACATATATTGCCTTTGGTTCCATATAACTTGTCTTTTTTTACCTTTTCTTTTTATTTCCTCTTTGCACTTGTTGCACGACAACAACATATATATATATATATATATATATATATATATATATATATGGTACTTTTCCATCATTCCCTTATGCTAATCGCCGAAACGTAAAGAAACAAATCGTAAATTGTTTTTATTACATTTGCAGCTCGAATTGCTTAAAAACTTTTATAATTTTAGAAGTTATTAGAAGGAAACAAACATTTTACTTAAATTTTATAAATTAGAAAATTATTACTTATAGATAAAACTTATTTAAGCGACAATTTTTATTTCCGGTCGAAACTGCTTAACAATTGCATCGATGATAAATTTCTTACATAAAATGAAATGCAGAGAGAAAGAACCTCCATGTCCAAACCGGGGGATTTGAACCCCGAACCAACAGTTTAACCTCTCAGTCATCGGTTGCCACACAAATAAAGAAATAGTACTTTCTTTCAAAATAACAAAAATAAATTTTGCTATATTTAGCAGTTTTTCACCTTTGATGACTTGTAATGCTCATTTTAAGGGACAAAATTATCACTAAGCCATTTTTTCCCTAACTTTGACCAGCTTTGTTTATCAGTGAATTTTTTCAACAAAATATCTATTGATATATATATATATATATATATATATATATATATATATATATATATATATATATATATATATATATATATATATATATATATATATATATATAATTATATTTTTTTAAATTCATCACATATCATTTGAGTTTTTATAATTTTTCTATTGATGATATAAATAAGAAAGTTTTTTTAAATAACCATAAATTATTCAAAGAATTTAGGTATTTAAGAATTTTGTTTTAGTTTTTAATTTAATCAATTGTCAAGTTATTTATTTGCTTTTTAAAAAGTAAGCAAAACATGAAATTTAATTGTATTTAATCAAAGCATTTAAAAAAACTGCAGTAGATATTTCTTCACCTTTAATTATGACAATCTGAGTTTAATTATTTATTCTAATTCCTGATGCAGATGGCTTATTCTAATTTTGTCCACTAAATTATATTTTAATTCAAGACTTTTTGTCCTATTTTCAGCATAATTCATTGCTGTACATTTAAACTATGAGATGATTTTGTTTATTGAGCATGTAATAATATATGATATTCAAAAACCATTTCTAATTTCAGTAATATCCTATTTTTGAATCAAAATTTTTTAATTTTCAAAATTTTAAAATATTTATCTATTTAAGAACATCAATTAAAATAATGAATAAACTGCTTTATGATAGTAATATTTTTAAAATCTTTCTTGAAATACATTGAATATAAGTATAAATGACAAACTTTTATATGAAAGCCAAAGATTTTATTTATTAATTATTTTAATGTTCGTATTCTTTTTATTCCTTACTTAAAACAACAGATAGTAATTCTTCATGTGAACTCATAATTTTTCTTTGTTAATAATACATTTGTTGTTTATAAGTTGAAATATCATATACTGTTTAATCTTTAAACAATTCAAAAATTATTTCTGATAAATAGTTGTTTTCATGCAAACACTTGTGACTGAATTCGAATATAATTTAATAAACCTTAAATGAAATAAAATTAAACAAAGTGAATTTTATTTATACACTTTTTAGGATAATATAAGAAAAACTTTTTTCAAAAATACATTAAATTTTTGCCTTTTTTTACGGTAGATATATTTTTTTTCAAATTGAATAAAGAACAAAATACTTTTCCTCTATTACTTAATTGAATTTCATTTTCTTAGCAAACAATTTCCGATAAAATTACTTATAAATTTTTTTCCAGATCAATAAGATGTATTCAGATTTTTTATTATAAAAAATATTTGATTAGTTAATGCATGATATTTTATTCAATTTTCTTAAGATTTATTTAATCGATATTCACATTGGTTTACTCAATTCAAGGAGAAAATATCGCTTGTTGATTCTACACATTGCTGTTTCTTACTTTTAGAACTTACATGCTTATTATTCCATGTAATTTACGATTTATGAATTAATAAGTTAAAGATGATTTTTGAAATTGTTCTCTCGAAGAACCATGATTTGTTACTCTGTGCAATTTTTTATTCATAACTTATAATTGAAATTCTATATAAATTTGCTTTCATTTACTCCTTTCATGGATGGAAAAAAATTCGCTTTTTGGTTTTATATATTAAGTTTTTTTTTTTAATTTTAAAACTTATATATATTTATTATTCCATATAATTTGCGATTTCTGAATTAATAAATTAAAATTGTTTTTGAAATTGTTTGGTCTAAAAAACAGAATTTGTTATTCTGAGCAATTTTTTTAGCTATAATTTATAATTCTATAAAATTTACATTTATTTGCTCCTTTCATGGAAAAATTCATTTCTTGATTAAAAATATTAAAATTTCTTACTTTTAAAATTTATATGCATGTTATTAAATTAATTTATGCTTTATTGTTAAAATAATAAGTTAAATATGATTTTAAAAAATTTGTTGCACAAAAACAATGAATAGTTGCTCTGAACCTATTTTTCTATTCATATAATTTAGGTTTACATAATTCTACATAAAAAATATTAAACTTAATCAAACTTAAATAAACTTAAATATACAAACCATTGCTAATAAAAATATACAAAAATTAAAATATTTAAACTGGATCAGAAAAATTGTAATATTCTCCATGAAATTAAAAAAAATTTCATTTTTAATTTTAAGAAACTTTAAGAATTTACAATTTTTAATTATTAAACATATTACTTTTTATCGTAATATAATTGTTTATTCAATGCTGAACGATTAATGCTGAGTTAATAAATCTTTACTATAACTATAATCAACATTAAAAATGTTGTATTACAGTTATATTAAAGAAAAAATTACCTTGGAGTGCGTATATTTCATAGTCACATGCACGAAAAATCTTGCACATTGATCAAGAAACAGAAAAGAATTTCACAACATTAAAATGGGATATCGTACTTATATTTACTTTTGATTCCTTTAATATTTGAAGTTAATTTCGTTTGGAAATATTTTTGTTCTTATTTACTTGAAGCTTTCTTGAAATTTGTTATTAGATTGAATATTTATTCAGTTTGTCAAGAAATTTAAATTAGTTTAGGTAAAAAAATTACTCACAAAAGGTAACGAAACTTTATTTTCTATGTTATTTATCTACTTTATCTGAAATCCCTATATGCCCAGAACTCAAGTGAATGAAATCCCATTACCTTGAATTTTAAATCAAAAGTGAAGGAAATATGCGTGATGGATTTCAGAAGAATTGCTTAGTAAAGATGAGTTTCTTCGAGAGTTTATTTGAATAATTGATTTTTTGATGCACTCTTTTCAAATTAAGTTCTATACCATTGAAATAATATTTCTTTTTGATGTAAATCTAGATAAAAGTTACTGAAGTTTATTCTAATACATATTAATTAAACTTCTATGAAATAAAGGTGCTTTTCAGTAATGCAAATTATACGTGTTTACATTCAATGTGCACAAAATGCATGCTTAATATTATACTTCCTGTAACATTATATATATATATATATATATATATATATATATATATATATATATATATATATATATATATATATATATATATATATATATATATATATATATATATATATATATATATATATATATGTATGTATATATATATATATATATATATATATATATATATATATATATATATATATATATATATATATATATATATATATATATATATATATATATATATAGGCATTTTGATAAAGAGTTGAACTTAGATTCGTTGTTGCATGAAAAGATGTAGACATACCAGGATATTTGTGTCTGACAAATTTAAAATAATTTAAAATAAAAATTATGTTAAAGTTCGAAATATTTATTACGGCATTTGTAAATAATTTAAAGCGTAACAAATGATTCTTAAAACTATCTGAAAAACGTGTTTCAATGCAACATATTTTATTTAAGTTATGTAACATTCCGTACCGGCTTAAGCTATGTCGTTTCAAAACTATTGCTAGGCAATAAAAATCAATAAAGATATTTAATATTTTTAAGAAGTATGTTTATTACCCATTACAACACATTTGTTGAAATATTTATTACTATTCCACTGACAGGGTACACGTTAGAATGCGTATGAAAAGAATCGTGATTTAAATAATTAATTATCATCTAACTAAAGCGATTTTGTAAGAAAAAGTTTGGTACAACTTCAAAATACGCAAAATGACATTCCATGCCGAAAAGCATGGCATTCAATAATGCTTAATAAATACCAATTAAGGTATTTTTCTATATTAAGTTACCCCATGTTAAATAATTTTTTCCACATTTTCCACTAGAAGTTAAGTCCTGAAAACCCTGTGGTCTTAAGCCTACTTGTGTATATATATATATATATATATATATATAAATATATATATATATATATATATATATATATATATATATATATATATATATATATATATATATATATATATATATATATATATATATATATATATATATATATATATATATATATATATATATATATATATATATATATATATATTTATATATATATATATATATATATATATATATATATATATATATATATATATATATATATATATATATATATATATATAGAGAGAGAGAGAGAGAGAGAGAGAGAGAGAGAGAGAGAGAGAGAGAAAGAGATTATTTTTTAATATTATATTCACACAAATTTGTGACCCTTACCGTGGTCAGCAGATATCTGTGTGCTGTTTCTTACTGAAGAGGGTTTATATAGGGGATGCTACGGGGTTGTTAACTGTATAAGAAAGGTCTTAAGAATTCACTGGCACCTGTGTTTTAATACTTCAGTACAGGGTTAAAATAAGGGAACATTTATAAATTTAGAATTGTTTTAAATAGGTTACATTACTAAAAAACACATATTCTATTAGTTTAACTTATCTTAAAATGTATATATATATATATATATATATATATATATATATATATATATATATATATATATATATATATATATATATATATATTAATTACATACACGCACAGATATGTAAATAAATATGTGTTTGTGTGTGTGTGTGTGTTTATAAACATATACATATATGTATTTGCTAACTACACTGCTTGCCACCGTAATTATAACATCCTGGAGGTAGCATGCAGAGAGCATGAAATTTACAACATGCATTGGGGGAGGTGAGGTATGCAAATGGTTATAAATTCAACGCAGACGCACATCACGCACGCCTTTAGCGCTACTTGAAAGCATTATTTATGGCTTGGAGATTTCAACAATATCTAATTCGGCAATTATGTTTTTCTTGTGTTATTTTTTTAATGATCAATTATGCCTCGTAGAAAACAGTGATTATTTTTCGATCAAGTATCCGAATTCGACAGATGAAGGAGAGTAGCCTACTGAGATTGGGGATGATCTTTTCGGGAAATCGGTAGTCGTGTTGAACGAAACCAAACAACTCTAATGCGGATGTGTGATCGTTGGATACAGAGGATGGTATGGCGGACCGACTTTTTCCATCGCATCCACCTCAGGGCACCACTTGACTTGATGACAGGTAAATTGTGCGTATGGCAGTGATGGATTACTCAGCCACATCACGAACCATAGCACAGCATATTCAATCTGTAACGTGTCATCAAATATCTGTGCTTATTCAACGGTGTTTATAGAAAATAGTCTGTCCGCAAAAATAAGGATCCCAAGACGTCCACATCCTTCTTTCAAGGATGCAATGAAAGAAGGATGTGGACGGCAAAATTCAAGGAAATTGTCTTTATTGATAAGTCACGCTTCTTTCTACAAAACCACGATGGTCGCATTCGAGTCTGGAGACACCGTGGTGAGAGGATGCTGAACAGCTGCGTTATGCCCCTACAACTGATCCTGCACCGGGTATTATGGTATGGGTTGGTATTGGATATCACTCTCGATCTCTTCAAGTATACATTGCTGGTATTTTAAATAGCCAGTGCTGCATCTCTGAGGTGTTGGCGCCTGTTGCTAATCCTTACTTTCATGGCTTGCCCACAGCCATATTTAATAAAGATAATGCGTTACCACATGTTGCATGCATTGTTCAAGAGTTCTTCGTCAATTGCCAGATTGAATTGCTTTCCCGTTCGGCTTGCTCTCCGGATTTTTCACCGATAGAAAATTTGTGGTCCATGATTGCCCAACGATTGACCCATATCACATCCCCAGCTGCCACACCAGATCAAATTCGGCAACGTGTGGAAGTTGTTTGATCTGCTATACCCCAAGAACACATCCAAATCCATCATTTTGAATCAAAGCCGAGGCGTGTGGCAACAGTGGTCTCCAACAATGGCGGCTACTCTGGCTACTGATTATAGCAGGAATTTATAATTTATGATTTATTTTAATAAAGTCAAACATTAATATTTATTTTATCTGAGGGTGTTGTTACAAATGAGAGAAATATTAAATTTCTCCTAAAAGATTGGTGATTGGGATAGTATTTAAAATTTCAAATTTATCCTTCAAAATGTATTCATAAAAACTGCATACAGAATTTTCAAAAACTTATGAAGCATAAAATGTTAACTGCGCTTCAAAATTGTATAAAATATTTCTCCTATGTTCCTGTATACTTCCTAGTTAACTTGTATTGACTTCGTAACAGGAATCATATGATGAATCCAAATATAATTCTAAACAATGAAATCAATCAATCTATCAAAATATATGATGAATGAAACTAAAAATATATTTTTATACAACAAAATCAATACATCAAATAAGAGTCATATTTTATTTTCTACCTCTGGTTTCTGAACAAAAATAAACATGGCGATTGATTCCTTAAATTTATTGTAAAGTACTGTAATTTGTAATTTTTATTGAAAAGATAAACCAGTGAAAAAATTCAAATGTAAAATTTTATAAATGCACACACACACAAGAACTCTTAACAACTTAAATAATTTAAATGATGTTGTGTACAGTTGGAATTGCGTAGCCTATTCTGGGCTGAATACTTAGTAACATTATAAAATATTGAATTCCTAGTTCAGAAAAAATAATGAAATATTTTTGTGCAAACTAAATTAATAAATTAAAGTACCTTATGGATAAATACCAAAATTCTGCTTAATAATTACATGTAATCAATTGGATGGGAGACTGCCGCCTGTTTTTATTCCAAAATAGAAATTATTAGGATCATTTGTGCTTTAATAAACTCTTTTGTAAGTTTTAAATAACATGTTAATAAACCTTAATTTTAAATAAAAAAACGTTAACGTGAATTCTACCAGCTATTTACTTTTACTCTAAAAATAACTATATTCTCGAAGCAGTAAAAAATGATATCTTTAAATCATCATTAGTGATATGACTAGTTACCCATTGATTCCTAAATTTCATCATAATCACCATTTGGAAATAATGATTAAACACTTATAATGTGCATAAACTGCTCTATCAACTGAAGCCATCATTTAGTTTCATCGTTGTTCCTAATTTTCTGTACGTTATTCAAGGTTTTATTATTCATTCCTATTAATGTGATTTTATGTTTCTGTCTTATTTCAATTCATATTTTCATTTACAAATTATTTAAAATTTTCTGAAAACCATTTGAATACATTTTATCCATTTTTAATTTAAATGACAATTTTAAATACTATCATTAAAAATCAAAATAAAAATTCTGAATCATTAAAATAAGTTGCTTTGTGACGTGATAGAATATTGTGAAGGGATTTTATTTTACGAAGTGAATAATTCAGTAGAATAATTCAAACATTATCAATATTTACAATAAAAATCGCAGCAAATAAGAATATAATTAATATTTACTAAATACAAAACTTTCAGGATCAAATGTTTTTTGGCCAAGAACTACTGGTAATAGTTGAAATAATGCATTTTATCTATATGCCTTGGGTTATACAAATGAAGGAGAAAAAGGAAAAGAAGAAAAAGGAAATTTTTTCATTTCTTTATCGTATGAATGTGAACTCGATCTTGAAGATAATTTTGCTTAAGAAAAATATTTCTGTATACCTTTTGTCAGAACTAAGCTTTTGAAAGAGAAAATATACATATTTACATATATATGTTCATACATATAAGATTCATATTTAATAATGCATAAAGGCTTTTTATTTGCAAAATTTAAATTGTCTTTATTTCTACTTTTACATTTCCTCTAATAAAAAATATTGTGTCTTTAATTTTTTTAATATTTAAAAAAGAAGCAAGAATTTTTCTGTCTCTTAAACTTATAATTTTCAAAACTATGCTAAAAACAAATTATATTTAATAAATTTGCATATGGAAATTTTCGGATTTTAGAAAATAATTTATAGATTTGTACACATCTAATATATTACTAATTATGCAGGAAAATTTCTAAAAACCATTTTTTTTCATCTTTCTTTACAAAAATATTCTCATTTTACTAATGTCTTTCGGATATGTTGTTTAAATATTAGAGGCGTTTGAAAATGATAATAATTGTTGAATCTGAAATGCAAAGTGTAAAACATTTAATGCTTCAAAGGTACTATTTTAATAGTTTTCATTGAAAATAAACCTAAGTTTAAATTAACATAACTTGAACTTGTATTAATAATTTATTATTTATATTAATAAGTTAGTATTTTCTGTTTCAATTTATTAACCAGCGTTAGATTACATCAAGTTAACAACCAAATAACATCACTGAATTTTTATGTTTTTAAGCGATAGTTCAATGAAAAGAGAATATACTATGATTATATTTATTATATTGTTATACGTTTTTGGTCTTGGATAGTCGATTAGTAGAGGAATTAATCTTTTTTGAGCTTTGTTATCTCACAAAGATTAGCAAGAGATTTCGAATATATCTAGCCAATATCATGAAGATATTTCTTCAAATATCTCATTGTGTCTTGCGTTTAATACATAAACCATACAGTACATGTGAATTAGAGTCATGGATTCTATATTCACTCTGTAACTCAGAATATAATCCTCTTCCATTTAGACATAATAATAATACTTTTCGATGAACTGTTAGTAAATATTATGTAGATTCCCTGCATCTTATGTATGGGATGGATGATTATAAGATAGGTTAATATTTTTAAGTGCTCATTTTGTAAATAAAAACCATTATGTCCTTATATATATCAAAATCAAACTAATCGAATATATATATAGTCTACAAAGTATTACATACTATTGCTTTAAAATAACAAAAGTGTGAATTTAAATTACTATGATTTTGTGCACATCGTGATTCATGAATTATCAACAACTTTACTTGTAATATAAGGAATAAAATTAAACAAATGAGTATTATGGTAATACAAACTGGTATCACCCTATAGTAGCTTAAACTGTAAATTATTTTTAAAATTCGAAAAAATTAATAACAAATCTATTAGAGAGTACTTTTTGAATAGATGTAACTTCGGTTGATTTAATATTGAAACAAATCAAAAAGTGAGCCTTTCTTAAAATAGTCACTGATATTTATTTATAAGTTTCATGCATTTCTAAAGGTTTTATTGAAGATATTTATTACTAAGTCACATTTAATATTATGATGCACTAATTATATTTTAAACTATGTATTCAATTATTTTATTCGCAAATGAGTTTAATTTCGGACAAAATCTAAATTTTTATAAAAAATAATATTAAAGAATATTGTACAAATATTTTAGGCAGTAAATTTACCTTTTTTGCAAAAAAAGTATAAAAATAAAACAATACGCTTAAGTTATTTTTTTATTTTATGTTTGGTGAGGTGTAATTCCTAATAATATGACGTTGGAAAAGAACATTTGGCGATAGTTATCTTTCTTTTTCTTTCTTTTTTTTCTTGGGAATTTATTAAAATTTTACTAAACTTTTAAACGCTTTGCCACCATTTAATTAAAAAATCTAAGACACTCTAATCGAAAGTTTGAAGAAGTCTTTCTAAAAATGTATCTTGCAAAACATATTAGATGCATTTTATAGACTATAATACAATCCCACTATTTAAACAATTCTTTAAAGTATTATTGAGCAACAAGAGATGATAAAATTACATCAAGTTACTTTAAATCAAGAAATACATCACAAAAAAGTTAAAGAAAAGTTTCATATTTTTATTTGTATTACAAATAAGGGAAACTCAAAAGTACGGAAAACTTGTAAATAAAAATTTATATAGAAATTCAGTTTTGGTTTCAAAACAAATACTTTTGTCCTCAAAATGTTTAAATGAATAGTGTTCCTGACTAATATAGAAGTTAAATCTTCTATAATAAAATAGCGCCGCCCAACTTGTCTAGTGGTCAGCATGCCTGACGCAGATAAAGAGGTCCTGGGTTCGAATCCTGGTTCGGGCATGGATGTACTTTTTTTTCTCTCTATCTATCCTGTCTTTGGCCTTTCCTTGTATGAATGAGGTGTGAATGGTTGCCTACACTATAAATGGGTACCTATGGCATGTATGTAGAGCAAAGTCGTACTTTCACCTTCATGGTGCTCTTATTAAAAACGAAAGACGCTCCCAATTGACTTAAATTCGCATTGCCAAGGCATAGCGAACTTGGCTTGTCTAAGTGTCATTAGTAACAAAAACATAATAAAAAAGCTGATTTTTTAAATAAAAATAGAGTTGTCAATGCAATGTATTGAGAAAATGGATGGTCTTGAACAAACAAAGATGTTCTGAAGTTTCATTTTTCGTAAAGAACAGTGGAGTTCTTGAGTTTTAATATTTTAAGAAAAAATGAAACCTCGAAAATTTCATTATTAAAAAAGATTTTCTATTTGCAATTGCTTTTGCTTCTCTCAAAATTTGACTACATCGAATGTTAAGTAAAATATTAGTCATTCCCTTATAAAGATAAAGTATATGACGCACGTGGGGTTTCCTTTGTTTAATATTTGATATAACTTTAAATTTGAAACATATACATGTAAAAATTGTTTTCATACGTAGATATTTTTTGTAATATTTAATTCAAGTAATACCTAAGTTTCAAAACTTATTTAAAATATTTAATAAGAATATTAAAATATATGAATAACAAAATGTTATTTTTTTTACTTTAAGCGATACAAAATAAAAATATCAACGTAAATTTCTATCAAGCAAATAATTGGTTTTGCTGTTAATGTTTTTTTAGGTTATTATTTTGAATAAAGCTGCAAATTCTTTGAATTTAACTTTACTTTTCACATTAACTTTAGTTTAAGATTTAGTTTTTGAAATGTTGTTTTAAGTTTAAAATTGTTTTAAGACAATGAAAGTTTGAAATGTCTTAAAAATAAATATTTTTAATGCAGTAAGATATGATATAAATTAAAAACAAATTAGTTTTTGATTTTTACAACTTCTTATACATTTTATGGTTTTAATTTTAAACTTGTGTGCTTAGTAAACCCAACCAATGCTAAAAGTAATGTTATAAAGAAGATAAATTTATATTCCAAACAATTATCTAAACTAGAAGTAAGTAATTTGAAATTTCAATTATTTCAATTTATATACTTTTCATATATTATAAAAATTTTACTTTTACATAGTTAACATAGTTAAATGTTTTTAAAAACATTATATTAAAAAGACACACACACACACCAAAATTTTTCAATAATCTCTTACTTTTAAAGTGATATATTGTAATATAATCTAATCAGTTCTTAAGGACTGCAGGACATTTGTAATTTGAATATATAAAATATGTCTTTTTACTTAATTTATTTTCTAACATTTACAATATTTTTAAAAACAAACTAAATAGAATTTTCAGCATGAATTCTTTAGGAACTTTTTCTTTTACATAAGCAATTCTATAGAAAATAAGAATATGCAGTATCGACACAATGCATTTACTAAAGACTTGTATTGAAACAGATAAACCAAGTTTTTATAACTGTTTCCAGGAATTAGAAATCCAAGATGAAATCCTTAGGAGTATAAATGAGATTTTCAATCTTTAAGTTTAAAATTAGATTAAATTATTATTCTAAAAGTAATGTTATGATAGAATGGTGAGAACCCCTGATTTAAGACTGGCTTTTCAAAACGTATTAAACAGATACTGCTACAAAACAGTTAAATTTTCAAACGAACTAGAGAGAGGTCAATCGTATCATGGTAATTGAAATTTACCGCTTTGTCTTCGAAAATGTCTTTTATATGATATGATTTTGCACGTGATTAGGGATTTTGATTTAAAGAGAAACGCAGTTGTTCTGAAATGTTTTGTTTACTTAAAATCTTTATTCAATTGTTTCTTAAAAATAATCTTTTCGCGTAAATAAATGTAATTTAAAGTGAGTTATTTATTTGATCAGATTTTGTTGAAAAAGTTTATTCAAAATGTATAGAAAAATATGTATATCGTTTAAAAAACCAAAGTTTCTTAAAAATATATGTTTTTGCAAACATATTTAATACCTATATTATTGTAAAGACAATACAAACATTTACTTTGACTTAAGATTCAATAATCGAATTTTTCGATTTCCTTCGGTATCTATTATGATGTAGAAATATATATAATTATAACTTAATATTTATGATTTACTGAAAAGGGGGTGCTTCGATAGCCTTGTTAAATGCAAATAAAATTTTCATTTTACTTAAAATTATCTGTATACACTTGTAAAAAAAATATAAAAATACTATATTCTGGTTTATTGAAAAGAGCAGAAGAAAACGTTAACCTATCGTGCTCAATTCAAGTTAAATTAAATATTCGCCTTAGTGCAATATAATGTTAAGCATTATTTTCTTGTGTTAAATATTCAGATTCTGGTAGAATATGCTAAATATATCAATAGTTTGATATCAATTATTGATTTAGTTTCCAATATAATATTATATAATAATTAGAATAAATGTAAATTTTATGATATTCAATATTATATAAAAAGCAAATAAAATATGTGCATAGAAAGTTAAGAAAAAATTTAATCAAATATATTGATACAGGATCAACAATGATGAAGATCGAAACAAATAACGTGTATTAATAAATCCAATTATTGATATATTTTAATTAATTACTGTTAAATAATTAAGTTATTTACAGTAAACTATGTATCACTCCTTTTCTCAGTAACTCAGTCTGTGTAGTTATAAATGTATTTTAATGTCAAATCTGGGAGAATGATTGGAAGTTTATTAATTCATTCGCAAACATAATATGGGATGCTTGGATCAAATATGAAGCTCTATTAATGACTTCATATTGTAACCATGGATATGATGAAAATGCAGGAACATGAATTATTGGGTATGCATCATATTTTCCGATAGCATGCATATCCAATCCAAATTCTTTATTTGGTTGAATGGAAGGTGATATAATAATTCTTTTCGCGGATAAAATTAAGTTTTTCTTTTGGAAATACTAAATTCTGTATCTGATGTTATTGATTGTTATAAAAATAATTTTTCGAAACATGAAAGAAACTTTCAGATGGCTTTTATAACACAAGACAATATTTCTGACGCAGTGAAGGTGAAATTGTGAAAAATCACAAATTGCTTTCAGTTTTCAAATAAATTTACTTTAGACAAGCTAAGAGAATTTTTATAGGTTGGTTACTATATAAACATCGTTTTATGCAATGAATTTCAAATTTTTAATCAAAATAGCTTTTATCGGAACATGAATAATTTATTCCTAATAATTCATCAGTATCAGCCTAAATAATTTAGTATAAATTCATGTTTGAGTGTGAAACTAATTTTACTTAATTAAATGCTGAGATTACTAAAATTAATTTGACAGAACATTTAATTATTTGATTTTTCAATCAATTTTAGCTGTGTTGTGGCTTATCATTCCTACTTGTCAGCAACATCAAACCATGATACTTATTCTGCTTATCAACATCGATAGAGAAATGATATCCAGGAATCTGATAATCGTGATAGAATAATTTAGCTAATCTTAGTCTGCCCTCTCGTTTTACGGCAATCACTAGAAGGATGATACCATTTCCACAAATTTAGAGGGGTGTAACGTATTTAGAGTGTGCTACAGAATCTGACCCATTGAAGAGCTGTATTTTAAATAATTGCTACCTACAACTAACTGACTCAGGCGAAATTGGAAACTTAAATTATTTACGCTCTATAAAAAATTTTTTGTAGGTCTTCTAGTCCCCTTTTTTTAAAATGGCACAACGCAACTTTGTATCTAAAATCAAATTGAAATTTCAGTCGGTTTTTCAGAGGAAAATCTTCAAATGGTTCAGAACAAATTAAGAGAAAGATTCACTAATTCATTTAGAAGAAGATTATAATGCGAACTAATCACAAGAATAAATGCTGAAGGTTCCTGTCAAAAAAGTGCAGAAAAATGAAATAGAATAAGTTATAGATACTTATTCTATTTGAATTGCATTTTGTAATAACTAACAATACTAATTGCTTATATATATATATATATATATATATATATATATATATATATATATATATATATATATATATATATATTCTAATCTCTTGTTCCCTAAAATTTATTCCAATATATATAAAATTTATTTATAGCTTAAGTTTGAAATCTTAAACTTTCTAAAGTTTAACCTTAAATTTTAAACTTTAGTTTAAAATTAATATTTCAAATTTAACTGTATGCTTGAAATCCCCTAATGTAAAGTTTAAAACTTGAAGTTAAATTTGAAATATTAAAATTAATCTATATATTTAAAAATTTAAACGCATGCAAATATTTTTCAATTCTAAACTTGTGAATGTGCTTCTCATAATTTAATCTAGAAATCTATCGATTGATTTAGTTTAGCATGTTCAAAATGCAGTTAAATTATTATTATAAATTCAATTCAATTTTTATTAATAAAGTTGGTTGATTTGTCTTCTTTCCATTTTAGAATGCCTCAGGAATTTATTGTTAGTATGAATGTTTGTTGCACCAGAAATCTAATAACGCATTCTAAAAATTGAATCAATCACGTGTTTATTTTTAAATATATATAATGACTTTAGCTACAAATTTACTAAATCAAGGAATCTAATAATTTCTATTTAAAAATAATTTTGCTTTGAAAAGTGCTTTTAATCACAAAACACTTTACCTTAAACTTATGATTGTTCAAAAATCCAGGGAGGTATAAATTGACAAGTATAGACTGGATATTTTATATTATGTTGTGTAAATGTAATCTAATTTCCTCTTTATTATAAATATCCAATTTTATAAATTTATTTAATAATAAAGAAATTAGTTAGGGGTCATTTTAAAATTCTACAGGCATATAGGTCTATTATTTCATCCTTTTATGATATTACAGCTAAGCAAAAAAAGTTTAATTAGTATTTAATTGATTACACAAATATGTTGCGGAATTAATAATTTTCAAATGTAATGATATTTTATCTAGAACCTTCTCATGTATACGAAATTAAATTTTTCTAATATATATAAGAGATGAACTTTGAATTTTTATGATATAATTTTATTAAAGCACATTCAGAAACTAATTTACAATCAGATCACTATATATGAAACAGGAAATAAAAAATTGCTTATTATAATTAAAAATTGATTTCAATCACATCATACTGTGGGAAAAAAGTAGGACAGTTCTAAATAATGAAAGTAAAAGTTTGTTAACAAGGAATTCTTCTGTCATTTGCTTCAATTATTTCAAAGACTATTCGTCACTGAACCATACAAATCTCGAATTTTGGTTTGACAAAAATTGTCCGAAACAAAGTTCAAAGCTTCTCGTAGTTCAATCAAAGATTCATATTGATTTCCTCTGTCGTAAACATGCCCAACAGTTACTGACCATATATTTTAAACAATATTGAGGTTGGTACTTTTAGCAGGCTATGGCAAAACCCGAACATTATTTGTTTCAAATCAATTTTTAACACCATTTACCGTTTGAATAGATGCTCCACATTGCTGAAATATCCAATTTTCTCCACCAAGCTCAGCGTCATAGGGAAGAAGCTCTGAATTTAAAATTTGAATATAATCTATATGTTTCTGTCTTTTATACAGAAATACTAGATTGGTCTTTCCAACGTAGCCAACTGATATTCACACCATTAAACTGTCCCCTCCTGTCTGTTTCAAGTAAAATAAGTTTCTTCTTGTGTACCCAGACAATGCCAATAATATTGACAACCGTCTGGGACATCTAAATTGTTTTTTCACTAAGAAAAAATAACTGAAGTCCATTCGAAGTTCCAAGACATGTGCTTTAAACTCACTGTAGCCGGTGCTCAATGTGCCTTTCATCCCATTTAGGATGGCGCTTTCTTTTCTTGAATATGAACGCATCCGATCTTCTTATGTAGTTGTGAAGTATTCTTCTGGTTATACGTGTGAAACAAGATGGGTCTTGTGCTTTTTCAATGCTTCCACGCTTCTTATAAATTCTTGAAAAAAAATTTCTTGATTACCTAGAGTCAATTTTTTAAGTCTGCTAATCTTTGCTTTCCTTTGACTCTTTAGATTTTTCAAGAAGTTAGAAACAGAGCGTTTGGACTGATGTGTAGGTGCTCTGAGATTTCTCTTATACATTTGCCCACATCTTTACATGCCACACACTTAGGCTTTTTCGAAATTCACTTAAAGGTTTTTCCCTAGGCATTTTAACTATGCAAAAATTGAGGATTTTTCAACAAAATATATCTTTTGAAAAAAAGACAGTTTAAAAGAACAATTTTTTCGAAATATTAAACAGCTATAGACTACAAAATGAAGCTATGTTTGCAGGTGTCCTTCTTCTTTTTTCACAGACAAAAAGTCCTTAAGTACTGTTTTATAATATTTTCTTAGTTGTACGCATTAAACTCTCATTCACTGAAAATAAAAAAACTAATTTAATAAAATAGAAAAGAAAAATTACATTAATTGCGATAAAATTTATAGCATAATTTATAAAATATGATTTTCCTTTTTTCCCAGCAGTGTATGTGAATAAACTTACTTTGAGACATTATATTGGTATCAAATAATTATTTAAAAAGCATATGTATTTAAATTTAATTTTTATGTATTTTTCAAATTAAAATATATTGTATGATACTTTATATATGCGTAAATAAAATTATAAAAATCTTATTAATATTACATATATACTGAATTGACTGTCTACAGTTAGAAAATTCAATATATATATATATATATATATATATATATATATATATATATATATATATATATATATATATATATATATATATGGTGGAACACATTTTTTATTATTTGCTTTTAATAAGCTCAAGTGTATGGGATTATTAAATGCAAAAATGTTAAAGCATGATTTTGTTTATTTTGTCAAATGAGAAAAATTCATTTTCTGTTATTTTTTTATTAAATTGTGTTAGTTAAGATTATAAATAGAGTTATGAAACGGAAGCAAATGCAATTTATTGGTAAACATAATATTATCAAAGAAATGATAATTATATTCAAAAGGTTCATTTAATAGCATTTTTCAAAGATGCTACTGCTCTAGAGATATAGTATTTTAATTTAGTTTTACCTTATAAATGGAAAAATTTATTTAAACATCAACTGACAATGCGATTGCTACTGTATTGTAACAGTGGTGTAGTGGAAATTATTCGGTATAAATTTCAACTAAATGTTTAATCTATACAAATTTCATCCAGGAGAGAAAATGGATTTTCTGTATTCCTGTAAATCAACCAACAACTTGAATTTATCCATTTAATAATTTCTTGTAATATAGGCAAAGAAATTAACGCTACCATTCTTAATTATCGATAATTATTGACACCCAAATGCCTGTTGATAAGTCGCAACGACTAAAAATGTTTGTCCTCACCGATCAGTAATTGCAAGAAACGAAATATTAATAACCTATCCCTGCGCCAGTTGATGGTCTATAGGAGAACTCCAAGCGACTATCGCATCGACAGAGCGGAATACTTGTCTAGGTCCATGAGCCCGAACGCTTTCAACAATGGAGCGCAGCCTCGGAGTTCTAGAATAGCTGACGCGTCGTTTCTGTAACTTAATCTTCTTTTCGATAATAGATATTCTTTTTTAGTTTATATGCAGAATTCATATCAATAAGAAACATTTTCATTTCTACTTTTTATGCTAAAAACCCGGATTTGAAATATGGAAATTCAAGCACATGAATCAAAATTCTCTTAAAATCTACACAAATTCCACTGATTTTATAATCTTTTTTTCGTGATATATTTATCTTTATAGCAACAAATGAATAACTTATTTTGCTTTAAGTAATAATATTTCATGTTTGACATCATTGTATCTTTGATTGATTTTCGAATTTCTTTATAAATAATCAAGTTTAAATTGACCTAAATTTATAGCAGTAACTATATAAAATATAAATGCATTTTTTAAATTTTGGAATCATGTATAATCCTATTTGAAACTATAAATTGAATTAAATGTTCATATTGCTTTGGTTTTTTTATGTTGCAATAAATTTCGATATATTCTCGTTGATCTCAAGCCATACTCAGAAACAAATTTAACAAACAAATACAATAAAGATTTGGTTTACTTAGATCAATTTTGCGCGCAAATGTTAAATTAGAGAGTGACAAGCACACACACACATTCTCTTATAAACTTCTTTCCATTTCGTACAGTCAATCTCACTTCGACCACAGGCAGAATGATTAGAGGACATTATTTAAATGCTATTAGGATTTTATTAAAATAGATTGAATGACGAATTATATAAATTTTGTACAATTAAACTTTGTATTCGCTTGATTTTCATTCTGTAATGTAAGAATTATAAGTATGTTTTGGCTAAAAATATCATAATTATATTTCTGAACATATCAAAAGTTTTTTTCTAGAATAAAAATATGAAACTTTGAACACATTTACAGATTCAGGACGTAAGCCATACGAGTTACATATTTATTGAAAAGCTGTGCTTAACCAGTATTTTTTCAACTATTCATTATGAAAACATTGACTTTTGGGAAACTTTTAATATTAAATTGATATTTACCTCAGAATTTTCATAATTATTAAAATACTCTTTTATCGCATATGTGAAATTGAACATTATTTATAATCATAGACAAATTATTGCGGAATTCGCATATGGTTGAAAAACTTTTATATGGTTCTTCTAAAGACTACATATAGAAAAATCCAAATCCATTACTGGTCAAAGTTTTAGTGATGAACCCGAATTGTGCTTTGTAGTAATCCCTCCTCCTTACCAATGTAATGCATGTAGAGAATTCATTTCAGTAATAAACCGATGCAAGATTTTAAATATTCTCTCTCTCTCTCTTACATATATATATATATGTATATATATATATATATATATATATATATATATATATATATATATATATATATATATATATATATATATATATATATATATTATATATATATATATATATGTATATATATCATCACCTGATTGTATTTTCAATATTTCTTAGTATATTTATCCGTAAAACTAATAAACGTGAACAAATGATTGTATACATTGCGAAAAACAATATTATTCATTTAAATAACGTCACTAAAACTAACAACAATTTAAAGGAGAAACCATTGAAAATAAGCTAAATTAGATCAGAACTGAAGTCATATAAAAGAACAGATGCATATATCAGACTGATGATTTGGGGTACAATTTTTTAAAACAATAAACATTCTTCTAAATTAAACTTGCTTTTCATATACTCTGTTTAATTTACATAAGGGGAAATTTCATTTTTACAGTTATTTTTAACTACATTTATCTCTAAAAATTTTCTAAAGCTATTTTCCCTAAAAAATTTATCAGGAAAAACACTTGTTAGATTCTTCAAGAATGGTTACAGCAGAATTTTGAAATACACTACTGGCTATTAAAAATGCTACACCAGGAAAGCGGCACACCACACACGTGAAATTTGCATGGCTGGTAGAACTTGCTGTGATATGCAAATGATTAGATTTTCAGCGCATTCATACAAAGCAGGCGACAGTAGCGACACCTACAATGTGTATAAAACCAGAGATTTGACAGCAGTTTTCTCATACTCAATTTCCGTTTTAACGTTGTTTTTGGCAAAAAAAGTTGTTGTAGTGCCTCGTGTAAGAAGAAGAAATACCTATCAGCACGTGTCTGACTTTGATCGAGGAAGGATTATAGCCTACCGGGATTGCGGTTTATCGTACCGCAATTTTACTGCTCGCGTCGGTCGAAACCCCATGACTGTTAGCAGAATATGGAATCGATGGGTTCAGGACAATCATACGGAACGTCATGCAGGATCTCAGCGACCCCCATCACTAACAGCAGAGAAGATAGACATCTTATCCGCATGGTCATAAGGAATCGTACAGCCACGTCACGAACCCTGAGTCGAGAAATGGAGTCATTTGCAAGGCAACAAGTTTCTGCTCGAACAGTTCGACGACTTTTGCAGTAGCATGGATTATCTGCACGGCGACCATGGCTTCGGCTACCATTGACGCTGCGTCACAGACAGGAGCGCCTACAATGGTATGATCAGCGACGAACCTGGACGCGGGAATGGCATCACGTCATCTTTACAGGTGAATCTCGGTCCTGTATAAAGGATCATGATGGCCGCATCCGTGTTTGGAGGCATCGTGGAGAACGCGCATTGCCAGCTTGCATTGGATATCGGCATACTGGCCCATCTGCTGGAGTGATGGTATGGGGTGCTATTGGATACACGTCTCGATCACCTCTTGTTCGCATTATCGGCACTTTGAAGAGCAACCGTTACATTTCCGATGTGTTAAGGTCCGTGGCTCTGCCCTATCTTTGAGGCCTCCCTAATGCTTTGTTTCAACAGGATAATGCACGACCGCATGTTGTCCGTACTGTTCTGAACTTCCTTGATACAGAACAGGTTCGACTGTTACCCTGGCCAGCACGTTCTCCTGATCTGTCACCAATTGAGAACGTGTGGTCAATGGTTGCCGAGCGATTGGCACGCCATCACTCATCATCCACTACTGTCGATGAACTGTGGCATAGTGTTGAAGCTGCATGGACTGAGATCCCCGTACATGCCATACAATCTCTGTTTGACTCCATGCCTAGGCGGATAAATGCTGTTATTGCAGCCAGAGGTGGCTGCTCTGAGTACTGATTTCTAAAAATCTGTACATCCTAATTTCCTGTAAATCTAATCACTTGTTCTTTCCACTATAATGTATGTGTCCAATAAATATCGTTCTGTTATTTGCATTCCTTCTTGGTGTAGAATTTTTAATGGCCAGTAGTGTGAATTTTAGATTTACAAAACGTTTCAAGGAAAATCAGTTTTATAAATAGTTTTTAAGATTTGTATGATTTTTATGTACGTAGGTATTATGTAAAAAAAAATTGAAGACTATAACGAAACTATTACTTAAACAGAAAATGATAAGATCGAATAAAATTGTAAATATCTAGTAATCAGAGAAAGAGAGAGAGAGCATGTTCAGAGTTGATTTAATATCGAATGGGTTCTTTCAAATTATGCAGAAATATAAATTGGGAAAAAATATGGTATTATTCACTTGAAAAAATTTAATTTTTCGAAAATTATACATCGAGAAACCTTCTTCATATTCTTATCTGCTTGAAATTACTAGTAGCAAATTAATAATTTAAAATTATTTAATTTACCTTTGTTATTTCTAAAATATAATTTTTGTTTTCGAATAATATTTTCATTCATATTTATTCTTTTATGCTATACAGAAAAATCACATGTAATGAAATACGCTTAAAATATAAGTTTTTAAAGAAATCTAGGTTTTAAAAAGAACATTAAATTTAAAGTTTTGTTAAAAATTTTTAATCAAGGAAAATAAGGGAATTTATAATAAGGAACACATTGTCTTTGTTTAAATAAAAATCATAGTAAATATTTTTCTATAAGAATGGTTAATATTTTATTAATATATTTGATTGCTTATTTTTTATATTGCTTACAACACAAGATTTTACAGTGATTTATTTAAAAATGGGAAGTGTCTTAAATCTTAAAATATTAAGATTAAGTCTGTTCATTTGTGAAACGTGTGCAAAAAATTAGCTTATTTTTCCATTATAATATTATTTCTGTTGTTAAATAATGTTTATAGATTTAAAGGCTTTTCATTATATAACTAACTCTAAAGTAATAATTTTCCTCTAACCGATAAAATCTTTCTTCACATATTCATTGAAAAAGTATCATGTATTTTTTATTACATTTCTTGAAAGAGTTCATAGATTTCATGAATAAATTACAATAAGTAAATGCATTCAATAAAATTTTTACTTCTTACTTAATGACAATTCTTTGCAAGATAAAATATAATGTTCAAATAAAATTTTCGAAGTAAATTAAGTGAATAAATCTTCTAAGTCTTTTACAAAGATATTAAATTGAGTAATTAATTTAAAGATCTAGGTTATTCTTTGTTAAATGATAAATGGTTTACTCATGTCTTCGTGACCATAAATGTGATGACTGTAAGAACTTGCCTAAATTTGTGAGAACTTCCATTACTATACACTTTAATGAAATCTTAAAGTTTCGGAAAATAATTATCTCATCAAAAGAAGTTTGTTTGAGGAGTTCTCAAAATAGGGATTAAAAGTTGCTTTTGGAAACCATCTTACTGAATAAGTGTAGAATAAAAGATTCAGAAACCTGTAATTTTCGGTTTCTTGGGTGAAAACAAGTAACGATAAATTAGTTATCTCTCGATCATAAAACTGATAATTTTTAAAAATTCAGAAAATCCAGAGACTTTTTGATTAAGTAAATATATTAGTTTTATAATTAAATAAATCATTTATGGGGGCTCAAAATTAACAATATTTAAGTAAAAATTCTTAAAATTTTGTTTTAAATTTCTTCATATTATTTTCAAATTTATAGCATGAAACTAATTACTTTAATGTAAATTTTTTCCAATCAGCATCAAAATTCTTTTTACGGATTTTCCTTTCTTAAAGTAGTAGACATCTATATCCATGAGTAAGAACTGAAAAGTTTCAATATTAAACTATTTTTTCATTTCTAACATTTTTATAAAACTACATTGTGGAACGTTATCTAAAAAACACCGTTTTTTAAGAGAAATATACACTGCCTGATATTGGAAATGCAACTCCAAGAAAGAGCTGCCAGAAAGTGACGAAACTCGACAAACAGAGAGAGGCAGCAAAGAACAGTAAGTGATCTGTATTTGGAAGTGATATGTATAGTACAAAGCGAAAACAGGATTGGGTCAGTAAGTTGTAGGACCACCATGGAAGGTGATACACGTCTAGGCACAGAATCAATGAGAGTACGGATGGCGTCTTGAGGAATGGCTCTCCATTCCTTGTCAATCAGTGTCTTCTGAAGGAGACAGTGGCAGGGTCTACAAATGGCCTCCAATCATATCCCAAATGTGTTTTATTGGTGATTTTAGAGATATGGTGGTATAACGGAACAGAGCAACAAATGATAATTTTATCTTATTAATCATTCCTGTATCAAAGTAAATCATGCTATCATCATCAAAAATAATTATTGAAAATAAAAATGACGTACCTACCATCAAACAATCTGAATTTGATATCATGAAAGTTTTGTCTAAGGGCATAATATCTCCAAGCATAGGAATAAAATTATAACTATCCTGTAAAAACAACATTACCTAAGTGATTGATTCATGGTGCTAGCCTAAATTTAAATGTTACAATGATCATTCAGAAAGAAAAGTTCCCAAGCCTCCAAAAGATGGCTCTGCAAAATGATCGAAATGCAAACATATTTGCTGGGTAGATTGTGGGTGTGGATGTCTCGTGTTGGAGTCCTAATTTTCAAATAGCTTATATTGAAGTCGTTATAGAGGGCAAGGATCTTATTTCTTCTAATTCTGACTGCAAGGTGCAACAGTATACTTTACTGCGCTGCTCTGAAGAACTTGTGACAAGCCATTCAGAACACGAGGTGTGGGATGCTCAATGCGGGTGTTTTGTTGCTCTACGACAACATACGACTAATTCCACAAAAAACTGCAGGAAATGTGTAGCTGACAAGTGTTTGGCCATCCACTCTATAGTCTCCCTGTGACTTCTATCTGTTCTTGCATCTGTTGTCTGCCTGCAGACAAAGACATGCAGACAGCTGTGTCATGTTGGCTCCATTCCCAGGCGTTAGACACTATGTGGAAATTTAACCCACGGTAGGACGCGTGCTACCATTCCGCTGATTCCTATGTTGAGAAATAGCTGAAATAATGTATCTTTTGAAATAAGTCTTTCTCGGTGTTTCTTTCTATGAGCCATGGGGGATAGCCCTCTGTAGCTGTCATCCGGAATGATACTGTTTTTTATTTATTTATTTATTTTTTTTAATTAAATGATGATATACTTCAAAATCAAATATAGTTTATCTATTTATTATTATTATATCTCCTGAAATTAAGATTTAAAAAATTGATAAATGAAAATTTGTTTGAATTTATTTTTAATACGAAATCACATTCGAGTAAAACTTTGTTTTTTCTCAAAAAAAAAAAATCATGTCGTATTGAAAGAACTTCTTAAATCTTATAATAAATTTCTACTTTAATAATTGATAGATATAGTTAAGAGAAAAGTATGATCACAAAAATACAATTTCAATATTTTCTTAAAAATAATTGTTTAGCACTTAGTGAATGCTTCATATTTATGCATCTTTCTATTTATTTCTATAGTGTTTTCTTGAATGTTATTGTTATGAATAATTAGTATTTCATTTTAAGATATAAGACCGTAGTAGGCAAAGAAAATTAATTTCCCAAAACAGATTAAACTGTTATTTCTTTAGATAATATGCAAAAAGTTTATTTCTATTATTTTCAAACAAGGTATGTAAAATCATTAGTTACTCTTATCAAAAATTTTAAAACAGTTTCAACAATATAACCATATTTAATGAAAGTTGTTATTTATCAAAATTATGATACATAAAGTTATTAAAATAATAATTAATCAATATAACTAAAATAAACTTTATGCTAACTTTTAAATTTAACGACATCTTTAAAAATTATAAAATAATTATTTGTTGTCAGTGAGACTTTAATTTAATATTCTTTTATTATTTTACAAGTCACACATAAATTTAAAAGTCTGATAAAAGCATTGGCTTTAATGACAAAGCCATTGTTATATTCCTTAAGGTAAGCTCTTTTCTGATGCTTGCCAATTTTGAAAGATAATTTATAACCGTTCTTAGCGGTAAATTAAGCTTAACACAAAGTTAGTTCAACATAAGCCATCATAATGAAACTCAATTATTAGGGATTTACAGCCAATAATCAATGAGTAACATTAAGCGTCAGTGAGGGAACATTCATTCGTGCGAATCGCTTCACGAAATTTATATTTACAGCATTCTGTATTTTATTACGTGACAAGCATCCGAGTCTATCCACTTCGTTGCCTTCCAATAAAACCATTTTATAAGTGCTTCAATGTGTTTATAGTTGACACCTGACTAACCATATGTTTAAATAAATTATACTTTTTTAAGAGGAAAAACGTATACCAACATTTCTCCCAGTTTCAGTCTAATTATGAGCTGAAATGTCAAGCATGAAATTAATATAGATAAACAGAATGAAAATGGTATTTTTGAATATCAAACTCTAAAATAAAGAAAACCACAAATAATCAAAAAAAACTTCTGAATAAAGTTTTCGTTTAAAATTGAAAAACTGAAATTTTGCATATAAAAATACTTATATTACAAAGTATATTTAAAACCCGAATCTAGAGATGAATTAAAAAAATTACATATTGGTCAGGAAAACTAAAAAGAAATGCACAAAATCATTTCTGAAATTTCAGTTTTAAAACATAAAATTTTATTGTTGTTGACATATATTACTGTACAAATAGCTAAATAGTTTAGTTACTGTTCCAACCTGGTACATCATTTGTTTGAAAACTCGAATAAGTTATATATATATATATATATATATATATATATATATATATATATATATATATATATATATATATATATATATATATATATATATCGTTCGATCTAATAATCAGCTGTTTATCTTCATAACTTCTGTATAAATTGTAATCAAAAGCTTGATACGATTTGCAGTTTATAACTCGATATTAAACATGTGGGATTAATGTCCTTTAGTTTGGCTTTCTAAGCTGCTCATTACCTTATATTTCGGTAAACATGTTAACAGAAAATATTAAATACTTGGGCCTAAGACCTTTGTGCAATGTAAAAAATAAAAAAATCACAATAAATTCTACACAAAAAATTTGACGCACATCATAAATATCTTGTTGCTTTATTTGTGAGATATATTGACGTTAACGTTATTATTTTCTAAGTTAGATACAACTAAGCAAATTCTAACATAATGGTATCCAATTATCTATAAATATTTTTACACACACACACAAATATTTATTTCCGTTTAAAATGTTATTCAGGAGAAATATCTTTCCTTCAAAATTTATTTCAAAAGGATGGATTATTGTTATATAAACATAGCAGGTATTTGAATAAAATTTAGTTAAAAATGTAACCAGTTTGTTCAATTTAAATTAATTTGCATTATTATTTTCATTCAATTATAATAGATTTCAATGAATTCGATATCAAATAAAGTAATTAGAAATAACATCTATTGCGTTGTGTATCTTTAGATACAATTGAGAAATTTGATCAGATGCTAACTGATTTTAATGTGTTTTAATGTTATAATTTTATGATATTTTAAGTATAGATAAATAAAAGAGACATTTCTTCATTTATAAATAAATCTTCTTCTTCTTCTTAAGTTTGGGTTTGTATGTCATTGGCACCCCTGCTTTAATCAGCATTTTGTACCATTAACTCCAAATCTCATGTTTCCTAGTTCCAGTTACACTTTATTAATGAAGTCCGATAACCCCTTAATGGAGTCTAGGTGTAACTCTCTAGTATGAATAATGCCTAAAGAAGTTAATCTAGGGAGGGCAAGAGCCTCGCATTCGTAAATGATATGCTTGGCCGTTTCCTCTTGCGTATGACATTTCCTGCAGATAGGGTCTTGCTGAAACAGTCCTATTTTATGGAGGTGTTTTCTGAAATAGTAGTGCCCAGTTATGAGGCCTACGATTAAACGTATCTTCTGCCTAGAACATCTAAGAATTTCAGAGGCAATCCTCGCTGATGATCCACAGATCATACTTTTAGCGTGGGTTTGACCAGGAGTGTTGAGCCAAGCTTCATACATCTTCCGTTTTTCCTATCTAAGAACATTGGTTTTTGTGGTCTTAAAATTGATCCCACAAAAAGGTTCTTCACCAATGGGAACAAAAGACGATCCTTGTTTAGCAAGCTCATCAGTCTTTTCATTACCTTCGATACCTTTGTGCCCTGGCACCCATAAAAGCATCACCTTGTTACTAGTTTCCAATTCTGTAAGAAGGTTTCTACATTCCAAAATCATTTTAAATTTGATTTCTAAAGAATTAAGGTTTTTTAAAGCGGGTTGACTGTCACTAAAATTGAGAATCCGCTTACCGTAGTAGCCTTTCCTCATATTTAGTCGCAGACAGTGGATAATGGCCAACATTTCTGCCTGGAAAACCGTAGCGTATCGTCCAAGGTTTACAGTCAGGCTGGTTCTTGGTGACACGCCACATACTCCCAGTCCTGAGAGGCTGTTTTTCAGTAATCCATTTGTGTACCAGATTAGATTTCCTGTTTTAGTTTCAAACATGTTGTTATCTCATTCGTCTCTAGTTGGAAAAACTATTTCAAATGTCCTATCAAACATGTATGATTTTTCCATGATGTCCGTAGGCATCAGGAAAGTAGGATCTTGAATTTTCCTGGTAATGTCCCTGTGCCCTTTGGCAACAGGCTGGTCGTACCAGTGGTTTTGCAGCTTCATTTTGTATGCAGTCATTCTGGCAATGCTGCAGATGAAGGTGTCTAAGGAAGTCAGATCCAACATAACCTCCAGTGCTCTGGTTGGCGCGGTGGACATTGCTCCTGTGATGCAGAGACAGGTCAGTCTTTGTTGACCTCCTAGTCTGTCAATAACAGTCTTCTGTTCCACCTTACGTCACCAGATCACACAGGCATATGTGAGAATGGGACTGACAATAGCTGTGTACATCCATAACATCAGTTTTGGATGTAAACCCCAGTTTTTAACCAAGCATTCGCCTGCAAATCATAGTGCTTTACTTTTCTCGGTTAATTTTATCATCAATGTGCTTATTCAAGGTGAGTTTCTTGTCTAAGTAAATGCCCAGTTAATTCACCTCTGAAGCCACATTGATTTCAACATCAAAAAGTTTTAGTATGAAAAAACTCTTCCGTTTCTTTTTGCGTGTAAAAGGTATAAGGTAGGTTTTCTGAGGATTAACCCATCAGGTCCGTGTACCATTGACCTACATAACTTAGAGCATCCTGCATGAGATGACAAGTTATGTCGAAATCTTTGCCAATGATAAGGATGACAATGTCATCAGCATATCCTTGCGTACAATAGCCCCTATCATTTAGATGTTTTTTAAGGCTATTTACATCTAGGTTACAAAGTAATAGTGACAGAACACCTCTTTGAGGACAACCTCTAGTAGTATTTTTTCAAATGATTCACCGCAGATGTTCATTTGTATACATCTATCCGAAATTAAGGCCTCAATCCAAGTACACAGGGTCTGATTAATCCCTGCCCCTCTAAGTGCATTGAGGATGGATGGATGGAAAGTGTTATTAAAGGCACCCTGGATGTTGAGGAAAGTTGCCAAGGCAATTTCTTTTTGATCCAGAGTGGTTTCCATCTTGGAAACTAGCTGATGCATAGCAGTTTCAGTAGATTTGCCGGCTTGATAGGCAAATTGAAGAGCATGCAAGGGACTATTACTACCCAAGTAATCTCTAATATGCCGATCAATGATTTTCTCCATAATTTTAAGAAAGAATGAAGAAAGACTGATTGGTCTGTAAGACTTGGCCTGGTCATAGGTATCCTTGCCAGGTTTAGTAATGAAAACAATCCTAATCTTTTGCCATGTCTTTGGTATGTAACCCAGTGCCAAGCTAGCTCTGTAAATTCTAGTTAGCACTAGTATGACAACCTTTTCTGCCTTCTGGATCATGATGGGCATAATTCCATCAGGCCCTGGGCTTTTTAGAGGTTTAAAGGCAAAGGTTCATACCTTTTAAGGAGTTTTTGGAGTCTAGATCCTTCAGAAATAGAATCTATCTCTTCACAGAACTTCCTCCAGGATTTTGCTTTTTCTAACAAGTTTATTATAATTAGTGACGGCCGTTTTTATAGTTCTCCCAAAAATGTGACTTCAGAAATGTGACTTCAGAGTTTAAAAATGTGACTTCAGAGTGATGTATTATAAATATTAACAAGAACACAGCAAATAATAAAATAAATTTTCTACCAAGAAACAAAAAGTATTATTTTGAAAAAATCTCATCTTTCAATAAATTTTGAATGAAAATACTAGAAGTTTTTTTAATATGTAGATTAATCAATAAACAAAATTAACTACAGTTTCTACACTAACGTTATGTGCAAGAAGCGTCCCAGTGAATTTCAAAGCAGACAGAATTTATTCATTGGAAGTTTGAAGAGCAGTGAACTCTGAAGAAATGATTTCTTATTCTGTAAACGAGCAGAAGGAAATACAAGACGACAAATCTTATTTCGAATTAGCATTTCTTTTAGCTGCTATTCATATTAGGGAAAAGCAAAAAGGCAATGAACCATCACAAACATTTTAAAACAGGACAATTATTCTTATTAAATTCATTGGAAACAAATTATCTTTGAAATAAAAAGGTTTCTGATAGTTTTATGTCATTAAATTCTTAGTAAATCCAGTAATCCCCCCAATAACACGGTAATTAATTCCTACTTATCGGAAAACGTGTTGTACGAGCATTCTCGTAAAAAGCTCTCGTATGGCCTCGTATAACGCGTTATGTACAAATACTTCACGACTATTTTTTCTCGTGGGGTTCAAATCAAATATTAAGGAGAAACTATGTTATGTGTGAAATATGTGTGTTTCATTAAAATCAAATTAAGACCATTATTTTAAATAAAAAATTATACAATTATAACTAAAAAACAGTTCATTTGAAATAAATAAAATAATTCTCTAAACAGTTTTATAACACATTTATTCACTGAAAGAGCTATCTGAAATGTTCCACGAGCATCTTAATTTATCTCTCAGAATGTTTAAAAATCAATCACATAATTTAATTGAATTTTATAAGAATACAATTGACACAATGTACCAATCTACGCTAGATTGATTATGGACTGTACAAATCATTATAAATTTCACAATAATAGAAATATAACTTGGAAAATCAAAGCGTTACTTGAAGGAAAATACTATTATACAAAAGACATGAAATCAGGTAATATGAAAACGCATTATAATAGTACCTTGTTATAGGAAGGATAACTGGATTACTAAAAAATTACCGTATTATATATAATTAATGTAATATTAACCGGAAACTTCCCAAGCCCCTACTTGTCATGAAATAATAACACATCAAACTTTTATTCTTTAATCTTGGCTAGAATCGAACACAGGAGCTTCAACGTTAGAGAGCATGGTCACATAAATACTCTACTGTAAGCCTAAGCATTTTTACTTTAAGTAAGTGCATATATTCACAATAAGTTTATTTAAATTTTTATTTATGAGTATACTTTTATATACTTTGCTCATTTTTATAATTACTTTTTTATGTAAGTTGCTCATTATCATAATTACTTTTTTATATACGTTGCTCACTATTATATTTAGTTTTTATGTATGTTCCTCATTATAATTGTTTTATGTATATATTGCTCATTCTTTTCCCCCAAATAATGATTTCTTACACAGTGGGATGTTTCCATCTGATATAATATAAAAAAAAACTCGAAAAATATTCTCAAACATCTCCTGCCACTGACGAATATAAAAATAGCATAAAATTTAAACTCTTTTACAAATTGGGCTTTAACTTAAAATGAGATTTTCTAAGCATTGAGGAATCTGATCATACCTCAGGGACACAGGAAATTCTACTGTGAAAATAAACTCCTAGAATATTATAAAGGAAAATGTTTAATAAGGCTAACATTTCTTTTTAACTGCAATCTTTAATACAGTATGCTTGACATCTCTAAGAAATCAATTATGTATTTTTATCGATGTTATACACTTTCAACCATATACATTTTATTAAATTACAATCAGGCTCTGACGTGACAGAACATAAATATAACTTCTCTTTTTTTAATATAGTGATCAGAATATAAAATAAAAAGTTCTAATATCACTTGAGAGTAAAATATGATACTTTCAATATCATATAAACTATAAAAATTTAACAAAAAATTCAAAAATGAATATTTTCAAGATAATAAATAAATAATATATCAAAGCTAATTATTAAGTCATAAATTCATTTTGCTGCTTTTAAAATTATTAAGTTTTGTGGAAAAATATAAATCAAAAAGTTACCTCTCCCACGCATTTTATTAAATTCGAATCAATTTATTTGAAATTTTAAGATTTTTTAAAAAAATATCTTTACCTTATACAGAATTATTTAGTTATTTTCCTAAATGAACAGAGTAGTTTTAAATAAACTATTATATTTCTCTATATTCATTTCTCTAGATAACGTTAATAACACTTAGCATTAAGACTGATTAAAAAACTGCTCTAGATAACACTTAACATTAAAACTCCTTAAAATATTAGAATGTTTATAAAGTTTTTGTGTTGACAAAATGTATAAAAGACAGATCCGTTTTTTTTTTGTTTTTTTTTACCTTTCACTTGATAGTATTTGCCTAATCATCTAAGCCATGATTTTTTTTATAAATATTACACACATCTCATCCAAGTTTCTTTACACATCGATAAGTATGATTAAGCTTTCGAGGCTATTTTGTCTCTCCTATTGGAGTTTAAAGAATTTATGCATGATATTTTAATACTTCTTTCCATTTTATGATTCACACGACTTCACAGGCGAGCTATTCGACAACTTGTCTGAAAATATTGAACACATAAAATTTATCAAGTAAATTAAGGAGTAATTGAAAATGTAATATTAAAGTTTTAAGCCCTTATGTTTTTTAAGGCAGACTGTTTTTGACATAAACAGTTAATTTCGCAAGAGATTTTTTTCGAAAGTGCAAAATAATTTTTTTCTTCGTGATTTACTATTATTAATAAAGTCTGTACTTGATGGCTCAAAACTTATTAAAAACATCACTTCTAAAACGTTATTAAAAACATCATTTTTGAAAGGAAGGTTTAAAAAAAGAAAGTGTTTGCTAACGTGAATTATTAGAGAGTGATTCTGATTAACATAGCACTTTCTATAAATAAATGTAGTAAAAACTATTATACGATATAATCATTAGTTAATAATATATCATTATTTAACGAAAACAATTTGAATAATTATGAAGGTGCTCTTGTTTTAATATTTCAAAAATAAGTTTGCATTTTAGAAACATTCTAATTCTTGAATTGTAATTCTTCTAATTCTAAATAATCATCTGTATATTAAAATTATTTATTTTAATATACAGATGATTATTTCATTATTTAAATGTTTCTCTTAACTACATTGATTTCAAACGGAAGGGAAATAAACATGTATTTCTATTCGTAATAATATTTAATAAGTTAGTTAAATTAGCATGATAAAAAATGTCTTGCATGAAATTCACTGATTATCTTCTATTTATTAACACTTTTTCATCATAGATATCACAGTTTCAGTGTTAATATTTTTCTGCAAACGTTTTCTGATTTATTATCATTTCCGGCTTTGGATCACTTACCAAGATAAATTTATTACTGAATTTCTGCTTTTACAAAAAGCACTTTTATTTGCCATTTTTACAAGAATTTGGTTTTGTTTGTCTGTCACTGGACGGACATTCTTTGCACAAGAATCCTAAAATAGATCACGACCCATGGCTGTAAGTGAAAGGAAGTTTGTTAATGAACTACATTTGAACTTTCTACTTTAAAATTTGAAAAACGAAACCTAAGCACAATCAAAACCCTTTGAATTTTGAGTGATGGTCAACATCATTAGCGAGCACCCTCTTGTTAACGATATGTCTATAAAAAGGAAATTTATCTTAGTTCTATTTTTATGTGTATCTCAACATGGTGATCATAGGCAAGACTTATAACCTTTTTGGAAGCATGTGGAGGACATCTTCTAACTTCAGGACACCAGAGCTTTTTCAAACTGAACACTGCAAATTTCAGCTGAATTATAATTGATAAGCTTAATATGTTATGAAATGCATTATTCAAATACGAGGCATAATAGTAAACTAATATAAATTTGATTCATACGGCAGAAATTAATTGAAATTTTACTATATGTTTACCATTAAGCTCATAACATTATTTTAGTTTAATTTAAAAATTATATTTTTTGTGAAAATTATTGTGAACTAATTACCACGCAATATTTTTTAATATAAATCTTAATTTATTTAACCAGTTTTTGGCTAATTGTTTGCATTTTCTATGTAATTATATAAAGACTATGTGCATTTTTTTTTGATAAAATTGTTAAATATATAAGAACAATAAAATTCAATATTAATGAGGAAAAAATATGAAGTTTTGAATAATAAATGACTAAGTTAATAGATTTGATTGTATTTCATTTTTTTAACATCAAAAACTGAAATTTAAACATCTCAAAACTTAAAGCAAGATTATTCTTTAAGTTACTATGATAGTTAAATTCAAAATGTATATTTTTATATTGAGACTATATTTTTATATATATATTTTTATATTGCGACATTGTAAAAAAGTTTTTCTTTCTTCTTAAAAAAATTCTTCATTCGTTATTTGTTTAATGTTTCAAAGAAGATATTTTAATGACTCTTATACTTGAAAATTGTATTGCTTTGTTTGCAATTTTGTTAAGCAATTTAATATATTTTTGTATTCAATACGTGTAAATAACAAAAAGATATACTTACAATATGATAAATTTTCGGATAAACTAAATTTAAAACATTTTTCATTCTGCTTAATAACTTATAAAAAATATAATTTGTTATTATATTTCTTCATTCATCTAATAAGAGATAATGGTATAGTTTTTTTTTTATATATTCATTTATATTTTATTTTTTGCTAATAATTGCCTCCCACTATGTGCGTTATTGCACCGCACTTCAGGGTTCGTGTTGATTGAAAGTCGATGATATAATCACTTAAAAATACGAAACTTTTATTCAACTAATTCAACACGATACAGGAAAATTTCAGCTGTGACAATCACACTTATAAAGTTCCCATTCAGCTAATACAACAGGAAGCAATTTCAACCAAGAAGTCTCTAATATTTCAAACAGACAACAACTTTTATTCACTGTAGAATTCAAGACTGTCTTAAAAAATTCTTCATTCGTTATTTGCTAGCTTTTCAGTAGCTTTTCTGTTTGTGTGGCGGTATTTATACCTGAATGAGTGTGTGAACATCTGAGAGTTTCGTCAAACTTCTTGAATGTTCTTGGATATCTCGCTTAATGTTAATCCTCGAACTTCGGTAACGGAGTTCTCCAGAAGTATCTATTTTTTGCAAGTAGCCAAGAATCTCGACAAGAGTCGCTAAATCAACAAATATCTTACCAAAAGGTCTCCAAATCATTAGAAATGACGTTTTTAACTTAAAAACTCATAAATTGCTCACTTTTTGCTCAAAATCTGAGTATTTCAGGTCTGCATGACGTATTTTAAGACAAATGCGGGTAATGTTCATACACTTGTAACATTATATTTCTTTGTTTACAGAAAATTTAAGCAAATAATTAAAATCTGGTCGAGGGAATAGTATAATTAAATTGGCTTAATGTATAATATTATATTAATTTATTTTTAATTAAAAACAGAAATACAAGATTAACTATAATACTTTGAATTTCATGACATTATTCTTAAAAAGATACTAAACCGAAAGAATAGGAGAAAAAATTTATTTCAAAGTAAATATAATTTATTTAATTTTGTATGATTTTAATTGATAAATGAATAATAAAAAATATGGGTTTAAAAGAGAAGCTATATATATATATATACATATATATATATATATATATATATATATATATATATATATATATATATATATATATATATATATATATATATATATACATGCAAATAGAATTATATGATGAACTTTCCGCTCTGTGTGGAATGGTATTTAATAATATGAATTAATATCACAGGAAGACTTCTTTTTCTTATATTTTGCACACTACTAAGCATAATTTTTAGAATTTTATTACTATTTGAAGAAATTTTAATGAATCTAAAGAAAATTTATTGTTTCATTTTCTTATTTATTTTATTATTTTACAAATCTAATAAGATAAATATCAATCCACTATTATTTTAGTTAATTGCACCAATATACAGGTTCAAATGTCAACAATAATAACATGTAAAGTACATGTACAGTACAACAGTAATAACATGTCAACAATAATAACATGTAAAGTCTATCTCCTCAGATTCTGCAGAAAATACTGTGGAAAAACGTGCTCTATCCCAATTAGACACCAAATATGTGTTTCAAGAGAAAAACAACGCAATCCATACTAAAATTTTTTGCGAGGAATGTTATGCACATGTTATGCATCGCACACTATAAAATATTCAAAAACATTTTCAAGTTTGATCAATTCCTTTAATTTGATTATTTCGCTTAATTAATTTCGTTTTTGTTGAAAAGGAAAAATTGCTAACTGCATTAAGCAACTCATAAATATTTTGATGAAGTATACCCTTAGTGAGTATGTAAATTAATGATTTATATTTTGCAATATTTAAAATCTAGGTATTACAACATTGCATTTGAAGTAAATATATTTTGCCTCTTTTATTTTTATTATTCTTTTAAAAAAATACAAAAGTAAAAACGAATCCAAAACAATTTTAAGGATGAAAAATAGTGACTTTGCTTAAAATTTGGATATTTAATTTAAATAATTATTCAAAAATTGAAAATACGACAAGAAAATTATTTATAAGAAACAAGTGTTCCTCTTATAATAAAGTATGATAAATTTTGTTCTAAGCAGTTACATTTTTCGGAAAACATTGGTTTAAATAAGAGGAATAATTTTGAAAATAAATATGTTTTCAAATGTATATATAGATTTCTATCATATCCAATTCCCTCTGATGTATAAAAACCATTACAAAATTCTAAGCTTCGTTGAAATGTACTTTTGAAATAGATATAAGCTTCAAGAACAGTATCAAAGTTAAAATCTTTCAAAGTATATGAAATTTTTATCAAATATATATTATAATGTGAAACATCTGAAATAAATTTATTTTAGTAATAAATTATCTAAATTATTATGGATAAAATATGCCTTAGCTACTAAGTGTCGCAATCAAAGTTACGTCTCTTTATTTGAGAATAAACACTCGTTCTACTTAAAATCATGAAAAATTATGAAAAAGCGTTCTAAAGTTATATTTTTCTTTCTATTTTTAACATTTTTTCTAGATAGAAAAAAATTGTGTGTCGGAAATATATGTAGCTGAATTTATAAAAAGTTTACAAATGTGAATTTATCAAGAAATCTTTTTGTTACATAAAAATTAAATAATTTGAAATCAAAAAGCTACTTTAATGATTTCCTTAATAAAAAATATTTTAATTACAAAATTAATTTTTATTTTTTGCAATTTAATTTTTTATCTGTGTAACACTAAAGTCCATATTAAAGCATTTTTTTCAATTATTTCTATATTATCGTCAACAATAACTGAACTTAAAGTACATAATTTACATAAATATCAAGCTTTCCTTTTATATCAAGCAAGAGATTTGAATATTTGAATCTTCGAAAAGATTTGGTTTGAGTATGTGTGAAAAATATTGGTTTCTTAAATCCGAGGTATAAAATATTTCATGCCTTCTTTCATGAATTCTTAGGTTTTCACACTCAAAGAGCTTTTACCTTATAGAAATTTCACTGAATTCAAATTCTATATTGTGAATAATAAAAATTAATATTACAAATGAATATGAATCAACTAAATTTAAAATCAATTAATTTTTTAAAATATAAGAAATCAAGGTATAGCAAGAATGTTTAAATATAATCTCATTCTATTTTTGAGGGATGTTATTGACATTTATTAATATCTGATAATATTAATTTATATTAACAAACTTTAATTTGAAAATTTATATAAACTTATCTTCAATATTTTTGATGTTTCTCTCTTAGAAATCAATAACTATGGTTCAAGAATATTTTTTTATTTCTTGCAATATTAATTTTTCTTAATATAAATTAACTTTTTAATAGCAAAATGATTAAAGTGTGGATAATTTTAAATACAATTAGTATATTTCCAGATTTAATTTCTTAGAAATATATTGAGAATTTACGTAAGAATCAATTATTTAAACATATTTTCCTCTCATATTCAATAGAATTCAAATTCTTCGTCAATTTTAGAATCCAATATTATTGCTGACTTTTACTTAAGCAAATAATTTCCAGTATTCAACATATTCATAACATTTAAATGAATACGCATATTAATTTGACTTATTTATTTATTACGTATGAACAAGGCTAATTAAAATAAAAAGTATTTTAAAATTTAAACGTGCATTCTGTGTAGAAAAATTGTAATGTCTTAAACGATTTACTTATACAATTAATTACTTAAAAATGTTCTCCTTCTTAAGCAATTCATAATAATAATTCAGTTAATTACAATTTTACTTTTGTTTTAGGTAAACCGTATGATTAATAAATATTTTCATTAATTTATATAGTTTCTTTATTAAATACTTTTCTCTAAGTTATACTAAAACGTTTTTATCGCTGTCAATCTTTTTCAAACTTTTCAGAATCATCATATCATCAACCGTTGTTAATACAATATTTGTTGTTTTATAATAAAAATGCTTGTTCTTATAAATTAATTAAATTGTTATTTTATTTTCTCCTTCTTTATTGGTAATGTAGACCAGGAACCTTCTGCATAATCTCCCTCCAGACAACAAGACCTTAAAGAAACCAGAATTAGAAAATGAACTTTTAACTTAAACCTCCGGACAATTTCGGCTCATTCGAAAAAAAATTCTAACTTATCCGAATGTTTTTATGTAAGTGAGGCTGTTAAACTAGCCCTTCTTCTCCCCTGAGTTTGTGTTAATTAAACTATAAGTTGCAGTTCTCCTATTACAGAAATTTTTAAGATACAGATTTTTTTTGATAAATGTAAGATATGGACTTAACAGTTTCGAAGCAAGAAGTTGTTTTGTATAAGTTGTATTTTTAATATTTGTTCACACCAGATACTTTCATTATTAAGGACACATTTCTTGTTTAAAGGTAAAAGAAACTTAAATCTTGATTGTTTCTTTATCCTATATTGATTGAACATTTTTAAAAGAAAAACCATTCGATTACATGAGCTCACATTTAGTAAAATGTTCACTACTCTACTGATATTGAAAAGAGTATTCCTTGAGTAAAAGTCATTGATATCGTCACGATATTAGATCATATTAATCCATTGAATGTATATTTTATAATTTTAATAAAGTACATATTTTAACATAAAATTTTACTGTAATTTAATGATGAAGGTATCCTTGTTAAAAATGTAACTGTAAAAGCGCAAGGTCCCGTAAATAAAATACAATACATTTTAGTACTTTAAAATAAAATTAGTCCATTCTAAAAATAGCTCAACATAATCATGTTATTTGTAATTTTTAACAGCTTCTTCAAAATTGCCTAGATATTGCCTAAAAATTTTATTCTATTTGAACAAACATGGCTTCTTCTGATTTTCACAGCTCCTATGATAAACAACCAAATTGAGGCAATCATAAATATTAGTTCTATCAATTTCTAATTGATAAATCAATTGAAGTAGTGAAAAAGAAAAATATTATAAAAAATTGGTGATTATAGTAAAATTCTAGCAAGAGAATAACATGTTTCGCTTGATTTTCAAAAATGTTGCTCAGTAATGAAATGATATTTTTACGTTTCTTTTATAATGATATTTTATAATTGCCAGAATTAAGATGAGCAAAAAAAAAAAAAAAAGAAAGAAAGAAAAATGTAATCACAAAATTCCAAATGCGTAAACATACCATGAAAAACTTATAAGAAAAACATTTTAAATATGTGCCCTCAAAATTAAAGCATTTTATGTTCAAAGACAAGTGTATTTTGGCTAAATAAATTTAATGAAAGCTCTAGAGTTCCATTTATTCACATTTAATAAGTTATATAATTAATTTCATTAGATATGGCATAAGGAAAACAAGTCAAATCAATATGATTCTTAGTAAATTACGAAACGATTTTTTTCATTTTTCCAATTTCTTCAGTATTTGGAAAGATGAAAAGTAGTAACAACCCGAAATCGTGAACTGACGAAAAATATTCAGTTTTCCGAATGAACCAAAAAGTGTTCGTAGAATTCAGCGCATGCGTGGTTTAAGGTTCATTTTTGTAACTCTGGTATTTTTAAGGACTTATCTCCAGACAGCTCTGTCCTCGACTTTTGTTCTTCTATTGGAGACCTTTAAAGATTTAAAATCGTTTAAGACACCAACTAGTCACGTGTCCTTGCTCTGTCTCTTGGACATGAACTTCCAGGGCTTAACCACTTATCTTAACCACTCGGTTTGAAGGAGATTTTTCGATCTTCCTGAGCCATGAAAGTTCCTGTGCTTGCATGAATTTTACTATAATTTCATAAGTGATAAAAGCTTTCAATTCATTATTAATTCTAATTCTATTTTTGCAAGTCGTCGCGTTTCACTATTTTACTCCTTTAAATATATGATTGTGTCATTTCAAGACAATTACGAAATGAAAAATAAACTGCAACTTTTACAACTATTTTTTTTACAATCCTTTATTTTAATTTAAGTTCTAAATTAATTTTAGAGAGTTATTAATTTTAAAGTTTTATTTATTTTTTGATTTTCTTATATTCTTTATTTTATGCTTTTTGATTGTTATCTATAATTGGGTATTCCGAAACCTTATTGCCAGTCAAAGAACCATGATCGCCAGATATGTGAAATGAAATAGTAATTACCACTTTAACCATTACTCTTCCTCCTGAAAACAATTTTCTGTTAGAATTTTAGTTAAATAAAAAAACTTCAATACACAATGAAATAGCAATATTAATATCGTTTATTTTTAAAATGGTTTTTAGAAACTAAATCTGCAAACATGAAGACGTAAATATTTGTTTGAGGAATGCAATCGAGTTTGATTATAAAACGCTATAATTCTTAGAATCTTTTTTACATTAATATATTTCTGAAATTCCGGCAGAATTGAAATAGCTTTAAAGCACAAATACAGCCATTTCACAACATTGCAAAATTTATGAAAAATTTATCAAATTGATAAAAATATTGATCGTAGAATGGTTGCTAACAATACATTTATTCCTATTTTATTATGAACAGAAGTTAATAAAAATTTTCTTGGCCAACATTGCAATATTTTTTCTGTATATTTTAACTAACTAAAAAAGTATGAATTTCAAATATCGATTTAATAGCATATGACTTTTTATTTTACGACTTTTTTATTTTTAGTAATAAGGCAAACCGTACTAAAGATATTTGTACGAACATAAATAATTTTATGTGCTTATTCTACTTTGAAGTCCATAAAAATGCAACGGAGAAAGCATTCAATAATAAGAACTCAAAGTTTGCTTACAATATTGATAGATTTTAAATGAATTACCTTGCTTTTTAAATGAACAAAAATATATTTATATCTTTTATATCAACAAGAATTATATCATACTGAACATTTAGTTAATTTGGATGTATGTTCCTCATATAAAAAGAATATCATTGATTTTTGTGATATTTTCCTTCTCAGCATTTTGTTTAGCTATTTTTATAATTTTATTAATTTGTTTTATTTCTTACGGAGAAGCGAAAATATTATAACATACATACTATGATTTTATTTACTCAAATTTTTATTTAAAATTTAATAAATACTAAATCGAGTTTTAAGTATGAAAAAATTGACTAAAAATTTATAAACAATGGTAAATAAACTGTAACTAGTTGGTGCAAGAGATTGCTCGGTGATAATTTTGTCGGTTAAAAGAGGCATTATGGTTACAAATCACCAAGTTTAAAAAACAACTAAATACAGCAAAATTTAATTTAGTCTCATTGAAAAAAGATACTATTGCTCAACAGTTTCCGTCAGATATAAACATTGGCATTTAAATAAGTTTTATGAATAAGTGATGATTGCTTAGTTTATAAAATGCAAATAAAATGTTTGTGTTATTCTTTAATGGTTTCTACAAACGTAAACCTTTTTAAGCAGTACAGGATGTCAGTGGGCTTTTTATGACAATAAAATGAGTTCTTTTCTTTCCCGTTACAGCAATTATCAAAAGCAGAGGTGTAATGGAAAAGTGCCGTATTTTTTTATATATGTTACAATTGTACATTTTTCAGTGCTCAATTTAATCAGAAATGTATTTATAATGTATAAATGAGGTCACTATTTTATATTTACTGATAACTGACATTCAATTTATTCACATTTTATTTTACATAGTTTTACTTTTGAGTGTGTGAATGTTATTCATCAGTGTCTCTAACACAGTATAGCACAAAGAAATCGTAATTCTTCTGAAATTCCTGACTTTTAACATGAGATATTAAATTATTGTTGCAGCATTACCTTTAACAGAGAATTAAGTTAACTTAAAATTTAATTTCAAACATTTAATCACAAGAAAGATAAAGGAAAATGTTTATTTCTTCGAAGGCTAAATTCGTATAAATTCTGAACCATTTTAATTATAATTTTTAAATTTTTAATTTTTTTTACATTTTAGATTTAATTTTTTATATTTTACAAAATTAAATTGCTTTTGTCAATACATATTAATTTTTGTTAAACAGGTTATCAGTTAGTACAGATGCTCTCATAATTGCACGCAATAAAGAATAAGTTACACAGTTTTTTTCACTTTAATACATTCCATATGAACAAATACAAGAAGTTAAAATACAATTTCAGTTTCATAATAATAGATATTTCTTAACTAAAAATACAATTCTATTTTGAATTAATAAATATTTATTTTAGTTTGAAGTTAAAATTTTAATTTCAGTTACATAATAAAGATAAATATCTATTAATTAAATATTTTCTAATTCGCTTATTAATTTAAAATGATATTTGGCTACAAATTAACATCTGGAAGATGTTAAGTATTTATATAGAAAATGCAATGATTTTAGAGATAGAAAGAATAAATATAAACTGAAATAACATTAAAACAAACGAGAAACTGTATATATGCATTATATATGAACAGTACATGCAACTAATTCAATTTACAAAAAAAAATGATAATATAGTTATTTATAACAACTACCTTAACCTATTTAGAAATAAATACAAAATGTTAAAAATTGCCTGTGTTTCTGGATACTTTTAAAAAATAAAATTTCTTGATAATTCATGGATCTTATAGCTAGATGTAAATGCATAAATCTCAAGTACAGATTACGTAATTTTATTTTATTACATTCCCTTATAAAAAATAAAGAACTTTCTACCCAGAATACAAATGAAAATATTAATTTTACTACCATAAGAAAGTGATTGCGAAAGCTTAAAAGAGAAATGAAAAATCTTAAATTCTCAAAAGGCTATTAAGGAAAAATAAAATCCCATCGTGAAAGTATAGTCTGTTCTTTACATATTTACATTTCAATGAAATTTAATTTCGTCATAAAAATGAAAATATATTTCCATTACTCTTTCTTTGCTTCAATCATATCGAATTCTCTTTACAATTTATATGTTTTTGCAAAATATTTTATGGATGAAAATTGAATTTGCACGCATTCTAAAAAAGGAGTATCATGATTTTTTTAATATATTTCATATGCAATCAATATGTTGCTTATTTTAATTTAATTATCTTTAATGTTATTACTAGAAGCCAATAAAACCCCATTTAAAAAATTTTAAAATTGAGAAATATTTAAAAAATGAGAAAAAAAACTGTTCTTTGCCAGAAACTGAAGTTTTCTTCAAATGAACTCCAAGATTGAATAGAAGATTTTGCTAACAAGTTTCTGTTTATGAACTACATTAGGAAGAAAAATTTACATATTCTTTGTATCTTTAACTTATACTCTAACAGAGGGAATAATTTTCGGAGAGGAATTGAATTTTACTTAGCATTCAAAAATAATAAGAAATAGGTAATATTGTTGAGAATATAGTTCATTTTTACTATTAATTTTAAAATAAAATATGTAGAAATTATTCTCCCACTCTCTTTCTCTCGTTATTGCACTGACTAACTGAACAGCAGTAATTAATTTTAGATTTTCAAAAGTAATGTGTCAAATAACAACAGGTTAAAAACTAACCATATTAATATTTCTTACAAAAATAGACTTGTTTTAAGAATGAGGAAACTATTGTTTACCTATAAAATGTATTTCTATTTTTAGATCAAGAGAAACATAAAATTTTATTCTTTATCATACCTTCGAGTCCACGAACTACTTCGAATTATATGAAATTTTGAGCAAAAAATTTCGATAAATACTAAAACATATATATATATATATATATATATATATATATATATATATATATATATATATATATATATATATATATATATATATATATATATATATATATATATATATATATATATATATATAAGCTTAACATAAACTGAAGAATGTACATGAATCATACAAATTTTATTTGCTTAAATATTCCAAAAAACAGATGCAAATGTTTCATCTAAAATCATTAACTCATTTAAAATACCAGATGAAATACAAAAAAATTATTATTTTCATTGAAATAAATATTTCATTTTTTTGTCATAATTAAGCTAAATTACTTTAGAATTTACCTCAAATTTAAAATATAATAAATTTTTGCTATTCTTCTTGTTTATATATATTTGATAAATTGAATATATACAGGGTGATTCTAAATTGTTTTTACAAATTAAGAGGGGTTACCTTCCAGACAATACCCATCCAGACAAGCAATAATTCCATAGAAACATAGGGTCGCATTCCACTCTGAGAGTTAATAAAGAGGAATTCTCACCTGACACTGCTTGCCCAACACTTAGATAGTTTGGTAAGTGAATGAATAATACTAAAAATTTCACAATCATATTTATTGTTCAGTGAAACCCTCACAGCAAATGCTTAAAATGCCGCCCATGTGTGTAGTTGCATTGAGGACACGACAATGGAATGACCTGCGCACCCTCTCGAAGATTCCTGGTGCCGTTTTAGTTTTGTCCCCGGAAACAACGATTTTAGCCACGAGATCTTAAGTTGAGTCCACAGGCTTAACGTACACTATATACTTCATGTGCCACCAGAAGAAAAATCCCAGTGGATTGAAATCCGGTGAGAGAGGAGGGCAAGCCACAAGTCCCCTACTTCCAAACCATCGTGTGGGATATGTGGCGTTCAAAAAGTTAAAGACTGTGATGGAAAAATGCGCAGAGGCTAAATCATGCATAAACCACATGTCTCTCTGGATGGAGAGTGAAACAGCCTGCAAAAACCGGGAAGCACTTGTTCTAAGAAGATACATTATATTGCGCCGGTCAAACAATCTGGCATGATGTAAGGGCCTGCCGGATAATCACCAAGGGTATCTGCCAAGATGTTCACGAAAATTTTTCTTCTGGTGTCTACAAGGGTTCTATTCATTATTACAGCTTACGCAACACCACTGGAAAACTTAGAAGACACCTTGAACATCATCCAGAACCTTATCACTACCTATAAGCATCTCTCCACAGTTATAATGGGAGATTTTAACAGCCATAATATTATTTGGGGTTACACCAGCAATGATGGAAAAGGTATAAAAATGGAGGACTTGCTGGCCTCAAACAACTTAATTATTGCTAATACCTTTGGAATGTCCACCTACATTTGTGACAAATCAAGGGAAAGGTTGGCCAGATCTCACATTGTACACTGGAGCAAACATCATCTCAATTGAAGATTGGAAGGTAGAAGATGAACTTTCCTGTTCTGACCACCTGTACATCACCTTTACAATCAAGACTGATACTACTGTTATTACCAACCGAAGATACAAAACAAACTACAGATTGAAAGCTTTTTAAAATCGAATTAAGCCCTATCTTCTCTTGGAAATTCCAAAAATCCAGAATGCGAAAAACAGAGAAGAACTCTAATATATAGTCGAAGACATTAATAGCAATATTATTAAAACCTGTGATGAGATATTAAAAATTAAAATTGCTAAACTGAAAACTAATATAAACTGGTGGACTTGCACACTAAGGCAGATGCGTCAAAAAGTCAAAGCTTTCCGAAGAAGCATGAAATCAACACCTGAACCAGCAAGAGGATTATCGCTTCAAGCTTATAAAAAATAACTGGCTATTTATAAGCGTTCTATCCAAGAAGCCAAGTTAAATAGTTGGCGCAAATACTGCACTAATAACAAGGAAGTATATTGCACACTACAGAAGCTCGCTATGGGCAAAACATTCAAGCCAACTCCTCGCTTAACAGATAATGGTACAGGTCCACAGCGCAAAAGACAAGTCATAGCGAAAGATATTATAAACAAAATAATGACTTCTTGTTTTCCTGAAGATAACATTGAAGAAGATACACCCCACCAAAAACAAATTCGAAATTCCCTAACATTAAATACTACTCCAAATGACCAGTGGTTCACAAAACAAGAAGTCACTCACGCCATTAGAAGACTTAAAACAGGAAAGGCTCCGGGACCGGATGGTATAGATAATTCTCTTGTCACGGCTATTCAATATGCTGCACCGTACTTTTTAATGTACTATTTAATAGATGCTTGGAAATACACTGCTTTCCCTTTACTTACAAAAAAGGCCAAATCATTTCTTTCTAAAAAATGGGAAAAACAAATCAACCTGGATCCTACAGACCTATCTGTCTTCTGCCGGCAATAGGTAAGGTATTGGAAAAATTGCTGGTAGAAAGAACGAGTTACCATCTTGAAAATAATAAGAAGCTGAGCAAATTACAGTTTGGATTTCGAGCTAATAAATCAACAGAGCATGCTTTGAAAAACCTGATAAAAAAGATTGAAGAAAATAAAAACAGAGGACACTACACAGTTGTAATCTAAAAACCCTTTTTGACTAAATCTGGTGGCCAGGAGTGCTAGATAAAATGGCCAAGCTTAACTGTCCCAACAATTTATTTAAGATGTTGGTACACTTTCTCACCGATAGAAAGAGTTTAATTAAACACGATGGAGGTTTTGTACTACACCACCATAACAGAGGCTGTCCGCAGGGATCCTGTGGGGGATCATTGCTTTGGAACATATACTTTAATGATTTCCTTCTCCAGAAATAACCAAATAACACTTCATTGCAAGCATTTGCCGATGATGCACTGCTCATTGTTTCGGCAAAAACAAAACAGCAGTAAAAGCTAACAGCCAATATTGCACTCTCACAATTTGAAGATTTGTGTAAGGAGTACAAACTAACTATAGCCCATGAAAAGACTCAAGCCATGTTTTTTGGCAGCAGCAAGAAATGCTTAAAATCATATCCAAAGATTGAAATTTGTGGACGAAACATTAAAAAAGTTAAGGAAATGAAATATTTAGGAGTAATTCTCGATTGCACACTATCATGGCTCCCTCACATCAGGCAACAAAAGATAAAGACTGTAGCTATTGTAAACAGCCTAAGACGAACAACGAATAGAAACTAGGGTGTAAATGTCAGAATTCTTAAAATTTGGTATAAAACCGTTATTGAAAGAATGATATGCTATGGATCAGCAGTCTGGGTGGAACCAATAACAAGCAGAAAAGTCAGACAACTATCCAGTTTGCAGAGACACTTCACCTTAACTATCACTAGATGTTTCCGCACGTCTTCTACGGCAGAATTAAAAACCTTGGCAGGAGTCTTCCCATAACATTTAATGGTTCAACTAGAAGCTGCAAAATCTAACATCAAGAAAAAATCACTTTCCTGGATGCAATTTATAACCCAGACGACTTTCAAATTCCATTCAAAGTATTATTCCACCCAGCAACACAGATGGAAGGGATAATGGTTCACACTTAGAATCCTACACAGTGCCAAGGCATTCACCAACACTTTTTCACTGATGGCTCAAAAATAGAAGGCCAAGTGGGAGCAGCTTTCTGCATTTTCGAAAATGGACAGGAGAGTGGTTATTGGCAGGGACAATTAGGAGAAGCTAACAGTGTTTTCCAAGCAGAATTGGTTGCGATTGATAAAGCATTAAAATATATAGCCGAAAATAACTTATTCAAGGTAGTGATTTGGTCAGACTGTCAATCAGCTCTTTTGGGAATATATAATCCATATCACAGAAGCCCACTGATTCAGGACATTCAAAATTGACTCATGACATTTAGCAATAGATGGCAAATTTGTCTTCACTGAATCAAGCCTCATGCCGGACATACTGATAACGAAAGAGCTGACACACTGGCAAAGCAAGCTGCCAAAGCATGCTCAAACACGCAAAAATTTGAATTAAAATGGCCGAAATCATACTTGATTTCTAAATTACGCAACCATTTACTAATGGTCTGGCAACATGAACGGAATGAGGCAGAACGAGGTTGATGGACTTACAGCCTTAAACCCTCTGTCTCTCTTGATTTTTTAGTCAAGGACCACAAAGAAGCACAGTTTCTTTCTGGACATACTCCCACACCGGAATATCTCAATAAAAGGGGTATGGCTCCAAATAGTGCTTGTTCATGCGGTCAAGTTAGGACCATTGTGCATTACGTGTTTGAATGTGATTTCACAAAACAATGGCACCTAAAAGCGCCTTAAAACTCAGAGGAAATTACTCAATTTCTCCGCTATGCTAGCCAAATTCCTTCTCTTCTCCATAAGATAAAGAACATAATCACCTTTATCTATGAAAAAGGATCCGAACTCTGTAAGGATAATGCCCTAACTGAACAGCGGATTTCATCATAAGAACAATTTGGTAAAGGGTAAAAATCATTGTAAGGTAAGTCTCCACTTTTTGTGATAAAATATTATTAGGTATTGTATTTGTTTAGCAATTAGTTTTTATAATTTTGATAATAATAATTATTCAGATTAAGGTGCTGCAAAATATTGGTTGACTCAGCACAATGTAATGTGCAATATTAAATATCCTAGCAAAGTTTATCAATTAGTAATTTTAATGTCTTATTTTGCATTATATTTCCTCTCTCTAAACATCGTAAGCCATTATAAACTGTGAACAGACAATGCAATATGGCACAGTTAGTATATGTTTTATTTATATATATACTATCAATGTATTGTATATATTTGCGCTTTTTCTAATACAATCTTCAAATGGTACGACATGTGATATAACACTTTCCTCTATCTAACCACTATATATTAAACTAGGGATTAATATTCATGTTTGCTTTGTGCAATTTTAGTGCAATATATTTTCATTATTATTTCTAGTAATGTTAGAGTGTCTGTAAAATATTTTGCTATATATTTCATTCACTTTTTTAAGCCTTTTTATTATTTACTGTATTGTAATAATATTTTTGTTCAATAATTTTCTTAATCATTGTTACTATAGTGCACAGACCGAGCTGCTGCTAATTTTTAACTGAATCACACAGCAGATTGTAATCTGTTATACTTTAAATATTCTACAGTTTATCACCTACGACGAATGTTAAATGTTCAATAGAATACCATTCATGCATATGTAATCTTAACTATCTGCGTGTAGACAATGCAGTCCTTTGGTATTGCGAATAATGCAATGTAGGACACAGTTAAAGCATGAGGGAGTTACTAGTACTTATTGAAAATCTCTCTCTGTCCCAGTTATTTGCTCTTTTTTATACTCTTCTACTTAAACTTAATTATATTGCTTGCATATTAAACTACTTATATCGTCTGCTATGACCATCATCAAGATAATTAATTTGTATTTTTTACCAAGGTTACTTGGAGTGTTAGGATAATCTATTTTCACAATTTTATTGCAATATTTAACTCATGTCATCTCTCACAGTGAATATTTTCTAAATGTTTTGTTGTTGATGTCATATTTCTGTCAAATTATTAATATCAAATTTAAGAGACCTATTGAATTTCAATTTTGTTATCAAATTTCGTGACATTTCTGTCACACCAGATGTATTACGTAATGGAACTATACCTGATAACCTAAGGTACAGACCAGATGTTCCAATGCGTATGTCTATGTCTACAAGGGTTGTACAGTGGGCATTGTTGTCAGACCAAACATGCTTATTGAGTTTTTAGAGGACAACCAACGTCTATTCTGATTGTCTTTTTCCAGTACCAATAAGAGCAAAATTCTGCTTCATCTCTGTGGAAAATTGAATATGGTAAAATCGTTATATATTCTTGATGCGTTTCTACTTTCCTCCTTTCTGTCTCTCAGAGTGTTTCCGAATCTAAAATTACATTAGATATTAAAAACATTTTGTTAGATATAAAAAAATTTGCTTACAAAATTAAGAACCTAGTTTTTAATTTTGTAAACGAACAAAGAAAACAATATAAAATGATAAATTTATAATGATAAGCCGTATAATTAATAATTATAATAAAGAATATAATCGATAATTTATAATGATGAACAATAAAAGCAAATAAGTATCTTATGAAAGTCACAAGAGATAAATTTATAATTTTATATTTTTTAAAATTTGTTATTGAGTATAACAAGTTAAATTATATAAAATTTGAAAAACCAAACCAACAAAAGTGAAAATACTAAACATGAAATTCAAAATAACTATGAAAGACAAGCCCTTTCAATGACATACTCGTTCACGAATGGATATCACATCACTTTCAGCCGTAAGTTCAATGCCGCATCTGAAGCATTTTTTAGTGTTTCTTATTCTTCTTCATCTACAATTCATCTACGTATATTCATAGGTTTCCTGGATATGATAAGAAGTCAACTTTTTTTTCTGCGCGACATTGTTTGGATTTTTATGTCAAATCCAGCCAAACATTTTTCATAACTCCTTATTCAATCACTGTGAAGCTGACATTTCTTTACAGTATCTTTTCCTTTGAAAATCAAACTTATAGTTTAAAATGATTCTAGTAAAATACGATACAATACATTTTTCTATAGACTGTTGATTTCAAATTTGGAGAAAAGCTGAAGATTCAAGTTTATTGTTCTTTCAATTTTTTTCAAAATATTTTAAACATGCTATAAAACAAAGCAATAAAAGTATAAATGAGTATTTCGCACCTTGTTCTTTCTTAACACTTAAAATGTTTATTTAATTTTAAAAGTATTTTTTCATTCATATGCATTATATTATATATTTCTTAACATATCTCATTTTAATATTGACAATAAGTGTAGTAATTCGGTTCAAAAGTAATCATATATCTTTTGTAATTCAGGTTCATAAAAAATAATTACAAAATCGAATATAAAAATTTTCTAGCATAAATTTTTTTGGCCTCTAAAACTTTAATAATCAATTTTTAAGGGAAAATAATGAGTACAATATACTTTTGTGCATATAATATGTGTATAAATACTTGATCTAGTTGAAACGTGATTATCACTATATCATTGCTATTGTAATCAGTTGCAAAATAATTAATTAAATTTGTTACAGATTCTTTCCCAAATAAAATGAATTTTGTTTTCATAAACATGGTACTTCATTCATCATATATTTAAATTTAAGATATCTCTTTCATACATATGCTCATATATATAAACATCTCTAATCATTAGTAATGAATTTAACACGAAAATCCTTTTTTTGCTTTCAAAGCTACAAAATTTTGCTCAGCAGTCGTGTTGGTAGTTGTAAAAATTAATGGCATTCGCTGCATAAATCGCCTTCGGGAAAGATTTTTCATTGATTGTTGGAGGTATTTACATGTCGCAAGGGAGCTGAGCACGACTGACGCGCAGGCAAAAGTCAGAACATCCATATCTCGTTGTTTAATACTCAAATCCGGAACTTAATGAAATTTTAGTTTATGAAATTGTTTATGAACCAAAAATTGTTGTCGTAGTACGAGGCCATGGGGTTAGCCCTTGTTGAGTGCTTAAAATAATACAATAATCGAAATATTTAAAATAAGAAATGAATACTTATGGTAAAACATTTTGTTTGGAAACGTTTTAGTTAGATATTTCAATAATATAGTGTGAAAATTATTAAATGAAAGTGTTAATGAATGTTTATTCATCTCCTAATCTAAAATCCTGTGGAATTTTACCCGCATTTATTTCCCATTATATTCCTCTTGCGTTGTCACACAGAACCCAATGTGCTGTCATAAAACGCGACAGGAAGAAATAAATAAATGCATAATTATGTGATAATAATTATTTCCATTAAACTGATTTTGAAGACAACTTTCTTAGTAAATACTATTTCACACTCCACTCTGTTATTTACAGTTACATTCAATAAAATTTGTATCAAAATTGAATCCTTCATATAAATTCAAAATTTTCAATATTATCATGAACTCTAATATCTTTTCAGAACAAAATATTTTTATTTCTTAGCAGTTTAGGAACTAAAATAATATGCTTAATGCTGCTTTATATCCAGAAGATAGAGGATTCATTTCTAAATCTTGATTGCTCCGCCGGTTCATTCATTGCTTAAAATGAATCAAAACAGGAAATTCAGTCCATCAAATGTGTAACTACATTAGTTTTGCTTAATTAAATGAAATTACTATACCTGGCTTTTGTGACCTTAGACAAGTGTGTAGATGTTAACTTTTTTTCACATAAATATGCATAGTCAAAAAAGAGTAGTTATAAATAAATATAAATATATATACAGAATTGACTAAAGATTTATAGAAATGTGACATCATTGTGGATAGTTTTCAACGAATTATTTTATATAAGATGGTGGAAAATCAGCATACTATTTCAAAGCGTATTTCGCTCTGAAATTTGCATGTTTCTTCTTAAAGATAATAAACTTTCAAAAGATTACTCATTTAATTGTGATTAATATTTTTATGTGAAACATTATATACAAGCTCAATTCTACATTAATTTCATTGTATGCTATTTCAACAGTTTTTGAAGTTTAAATAAATAATATACCGATAAATTTTAATCCTGGCTGATTTTATTATTTAATATAATCCTTAATTTATTTCAATCTGTTTCAAAATTGTCATAGCTAGGTATTTTTTAAAATCATAGGCATTATATATTTATAAACTGAATTAGAATGAATTATTTAACTGTCAAAATTTCAAAATGAAAATGTATTATAGGTTTTTTTATTAACCATAAAGTGGTTGTTTCTTCCGTTCTGGTTGAGATCAAGATTACGGCATTTATTACTATTTTCATTGGTTTAAATTATCCATGCCGTCAGATGACGTTTCATCTACGTCACCCATAATTAATTACGACTTCGCATTGAGAAGACGTTGTAAATACGATTTGTAGATGAATTTGCTGCCTGCCTTCAAAACGCTTTCTTGAGCAGCAGCAAACCAGGTGAAGTTCGCCATCGAATGTCTGAGTGTCGTCAGCGAAAAGAAAAATCAAATCATTATTTTTACTAGTAATAAAGTATTTTTATATTATATTTTTTTCATTTGTAAGTTTACATAATCTCTTCATGAAAATTACCAGTTATTCAAAAGAATTTGTTTTCAAATTTTCAAATCTGTAGAGATATTGCTTCCAAAATTAAACACGTTGAAAACATAATAGAAGAAAAAGCAAAATAAAAAAGACCAGTCGTTTCATCCACTTCACATTGTATTGAGACGTCGTCATAATCCGACTTGCCGAAGAATTTTCTGCCTACCTTCAAACCACATTCTTCGAGCTGCACCAAACAGGGTGAAGTTTGCCATCGAATGTCTGGGAATAGAGTCGAAATCCTTTCTGTTATTCTGTTAATAAAACTATTTTTCATATAAAGACCAAATCATCAGCTTAAGAAGCCGTTTTCCACGGATGCAAGCCATTAACATATTTACAATAGAACACAAAAAAAAAATGAAATGAAAAAAAACCCAAACATTCACTTATTATTAGTTTAAATCGTCCTTGCCGATTTAAATTTTTAGAAATTTCATTCATTAATAGAATTTTAAATTTATAATTGCAAAATTTTTAAGTAATCTTTTTTTAATCTTAAGATTAATGCCTTGCTTACGCCAACATTAAATATTTTCTAATTTTTAATTTTTATTCTTTTTACTAACTTTTCTAAATCATGTACATCTTGCTATATTCATAAATATTGAGTAATCACCATTTTACAATTGTTTACAATTTTACATTATTGTTTTCGTAAGTCTGTAATTTTTAAATATTTATCCTTTTTCTTGGATTGTTATAAGGATTTTTCGTAAAATATTTTATGGTATGTATTTATTAGAGTTAATGTTAACTGTGTTAATTTTAATCACAATTTGGCAGGAGATGAAATTTCATAGGATTCCACTTTAGAACACATATTGACTGAAAGCAGAAATGCAATATCAAAATTGTAAAATTAGACAAAAATGTCAAGCCAGTATCTAAGAGCACAAGCAATGGACTATAATAAAACTACTTTGAAAAAAATTCCACACGTTCTTACAAAAAACTAGCTTAATTTTGAAGAAAACTTATTTTTGCCTCAAGACATTTAAATTCACTTGAAAAAAATTCATTTTGCCAAAAAGTAGACATTTCCTACAGAATAATTTAAATTACAATATTTTAAGCCTCACAATTCCCATTTTTCATTAACACCAGTATTTTTATTTTAATGTAAAGATTTTCGTAACTTTACCCCTCTAGGAATTTTCAGAATCAGCTCAACTTTCGGGCATGTGTTGACACATTAAAAAGATGGCAAAGTAGATATCTTCTTGCCTTAAAGTTGTTTAAAAAAATTTATCATGTAGCTTTATCTTTCAGACTAATCCACTTAAATTCTTAAGAACTCCTTAAAAAGCGTATTGATAGTAAATAAAGGAAGAGGGGCTATGAATAAATCTTCTTTATCTTTGATAAATTCATTCTTTTGCTCTCTATAGGAAAAAGGAAATTTTTGACATACATGGGAACATTAATATAAAGAAAAACATTTTAAAAGCTATGTATTTTATACATTTAACTTAATTTCGTTTATATTGTAAGTTTTTACTTTTCTAGGGAAAAATATTGGAAATGAAACTACATTCTTTTCTTAAAAAATGTTGCTAATATTTGACTTCTTTTTAAAAAAAGTTTCCAATTGAAATATTTTTTAAATTTAAGTTTATATCATTTTTGTAGTACTATAATTCTGTGATATGGAAAAGAGTGCAAATATAGTAAAGCAAACATTGAAAATGATTTTCCTAAATTTCTTTTAAATGTTAAATGAATGAAAAATGTTAAATGTTAAATGAAAAATGTTAAAAACTCAGTAATTCAAACATGTGGCTTCAATCATTTATGCAAGCATAGATAAGTTAACTTTTAGCTGGAAATTATGAATAGTCATCAAAGAGTTATCAAAAAGTATAAACGTCTATTTTTAAATATGATAATAAATAAAATTAGTCAAATTATCACAATAATATGTCTTTTTTCATTTAAATTTCAATATATATTATAGTAATAAATTTGCAAAATTCTACTGTAAAGTCATATTTGTTGCCATATAGAAAGTGAAAAGTTGAATCCGAATGGTGCGTCAGCAGAAATTCATTTCCAGCATGATCCTGTCCAGCACACACTATGCCAATGCACCTGGAACCAGTTTTCTAACTTCGAGTTGCGCTTACTGTGGTCTTGTGGTTGAACATAGAGCTTCGAAAGAAAATGTTCCAGGTCGTATCCCAACTTGGGCTTACAGTGATCTTGTAACAGGAGATCATTCTTCAGAACAAAAACCTCTAGGTCCGATTCCAGCCACTGTAGATCTAGATGTTGCCGTCTGCATTCATTACTGTTGACGTGAGTTCTTAAAAGTTTTCCAACCTTACGATCTGTAAATAACCTATCTATGAAAAGTCCTCCCGAAAAGCAAATTAGATGATTTATTCTAAAATCTTCGATCATTAGGATGTTTACTACATGGAATCCAAAAGAAACATTGGCTTACATGCATCTATAATTATTAAAGTGTAGTTTGCAAGATTTCCATTTGAAACATTGATCAATGTTTACGCAGAAAAAACATTTATGCTGTCTAATTTAAATGGGCTGGAATTTTTTTCATTCAATTTTATTAATTAATATTTGATTCCAAAACTCTGAAATATGGATAGGTGCAAGCATTTTCCTTCATCTCACTATAGTTAATTTAGCATTTTTATTGATTAGCTGACGATCTATCATTTTCCCATACGGATTATTTCATAGATAACGCTATCAGTTAGAAAGGGAATTTTTAGTTGCATTGTTTGAATTGATTTTGAAAAGAAAGATGGTTGAAATATCTTTCAGCATGGAAGAACTAGAAAAATTAATTTAAGCAGCAAAACATCAATTGCTGTTACTTGTTTTTATATATAGTTTTAATATTTCAGATATTAGAGCAAATATTGAAAGATTCTATGCAATCAAATTATGCAGAGTATACAGTAGAAAGAATAAAAATAAATATTCCTCTACAGTTTGAAATTTATCTCTAAGCATCTTTTTCTTGACGTGAAATCTAATCTTTTTCTGTCATTAAATGTATTATGTTAGCTTTTTGAGCAACAAAATTAATTTAATACTTTTGATTCCTATTCAGAATAAAAAAATTTTAAGAATAAAAAATACATTTTACTGATGTCTTGTGTGAAGAAGAATAAAAATTATCTTAATTCACTTTATTGATGGCAAAACAAAAGAAAATACTGGCTGATATTTCTTTTCTACACATCAAAACATGTCCTATATTTTATACAAAATATCAGTACAAATAATAATCATTACAAATATAATATTATTACAAAAATGTTAATATATTTTAACTCAAAATTAGTTTTGTGCAATAATTCCCAAAAAATGAATTTCATATGCATCTAAATTGATTTATGTTAAATTTGGATAATTATTGGCCATTTAATAAATTAACCAAATTTTTAAACACTGGAATCAAATAAAATTAAAAATTAATAGAAATATTAACCGCATGCTTCGTTAAATAATAAAAATTGCGATTAATGGGAAAAAGGAAATAAATTTGTTTTACATAAAAATGCAGATTAGCATACACAGCGAGTCAAGCTGAGAAATTTTTTATATTCTACAGAATTACATATTTTGGCAAATAATACTATTTATTTTTCAGTCATTAAATTTCTAATTTTTGTTAAGAGAATCAAGTGAAGAATTTTACGCTTTTCCACGAGTTGAAATAATGTTAGTAACATCTCATAAATGTGAATAAGGCATTATGATGTTTTCTTTAGTATTTTATTTATATCAGTTATATATTTTACTTTGGACGTTATTTGTTAAGGCAAGGTAACGCTTTTTTAAAAAACTAAAATGTACGTGCGAAACATATATATATATATATATATATATATATATATATATATATATATATATATATATATATATATATATATATATATATATATATATATATATATATATATATATATATATATATATATATATATATATATATATATATATATATATATATATATATATATATATATATATATATATATATATATATATATATATATATATATATATATATATATATATATATATATATATATATATATATATATATATATATATATATATATATATATATATATATATATATATATATATATATATATATATATATATATATATATATATATATATATATATATATATATATATATATATATATATATATATGATTATTTAACGAAAAATATGTGTGGAACACCAACTAACAAGTCGTATGTTCAACATATAATAGTTATTAAGGAAAATATTTATCAAACATTTTTCAAATATCTAGTTAAAAAAAAGAAACAGGAAATGTCCTTTATTGAATTATAAAACATGAAAATAACAAGCAATAAAAATTTTAATAGTATATAACTGTTCTATTTATTGACATTATATTTTATTTTTAGTCAACAATCAATTTTGTATAAGGATGATTCTTTTGACTACTATTTTTTTAATTTCCAAAAGTTGTCCAATAATTAACTTTTTGACATAAATCGATAGATTTACTTATTTACAAGCACATTATGTAAATTTCTTTAAAACCTTTTTTTATATTAACATATGCTGATTCCCCCATTATCATCAAGATTTTAGAAGTTCCCATTTATAACAAAATATTTTCTATATCAAAATGCGTTAATAAAAAATTCAATATAAATATAATAATTTAAAAAAAAACTAAATGAAAAGTAAATATGATTTGTATACTAACATTCGATTAGTTTTATAGCCGAATGAAGATTCAACTCTAATTCGGAAATTTGAAATGAGTTCCTAAATACACTAGAGTGTTTAATCTTCACCGAAATCGCCATTTATGTTGATAAGTAATTTAGATATTTTTGTGTGCTTTATAAGTTTTCTATTTCTGCTTAAGAGATTTAATCATTAGATAAATCATATATATGTTATGTAATTTAATCATTATATAATATTATATAAACAATAATATATATGAGTGAGAGAAACTTCTTAATTTTGAAAAGCATTTGTTCTTGAAAATGAAAATGCTTTTAAAAGCAAGTGCTTTTCTGGCTTAAATTTTAATTAAAAATTTATTGGCTTTTGCATTTAGTGCGTATTTGAGTTAGAGTTTACGAATTCAAGTCACTAAATTGTTTTGCACATTGTTCACCCTGATAAATTCTACATTAAGAAACACAAACTTCTTAAAAATCATTTTTAATATCCATAAAATACTCAACAAATAATATTTACCTTTACAAGTTAATGAGAGAAAAAATAACTCTGCTTCAGCCAGAATTGTCTGATAACAATAGCTTAATATGAATATTTCTACGTGTCATTTTATACATTATTACAGAATCAAAATAAAATAAGAATTTTTATTTAGCAGTTTGAATAAAAATTGTATATCTGACACATTTATATAATTTCCAACTCCTTTATAGGAAATTTAAAATCATGTACGCTTGAACGTTTTAGAAGCTGCAAATAAAAGTTATTAAATTATGTTCTATTAAAAAACGTTGGATCATTGGAAGGGTTATCAATTCCTTTTTTGGAGTTTTAACACGTGTACATTTTTTAGAAGCTGCAAATAAAGTTATTAAAATTATGTTCTATTGAAAACAGTTAGATAATTGGATAGGTTTGCGACTAATTTATAGGCGATTTTAAAACTTGCATGTTTAATATTTCTAAGGAATGCAAATAAAAAGTTATTAAAAGTTTTTTTTTCCATTGGAGACAGTTGGATGAGGCTCCCACTTTCTTTGTAGATTTTATCACATGCAAACCAGCAGGTTTTAGAAGTCGCCACTGAAAGCTGTTAAAAGTATGTTTTATTAGACAAGTTAAATGAGATGCCTCCACAAGTGTGCATTTGTAAAATCCTTTTCCTTCCACGTATTGAGAATAATCTGAAAAATTACTAAAAAATGTTATCCAGAGGCCAAAATAAATCTTGGAGTAATCACAATGATTAATATCATGATTTTGGATAGAATTGAATCGGACAACTTCCAACAGATATCGTAATAGGGTTACGCGGACGTGATCTGTTGGGAAAAATATATATGGATAATAGTTGATTCTCTGTACTCCTCAATAAACAAAGTGTGGCTGAACCAAAACAATTTTCGGATGCAAGTCCTGTAACAAACTGAGAGAGAGATAAATTTTCTTTCTATTACAAGTTTTGATTTCGTTCGGGCAAGTTGGACCAATTGAATATTTTGTCTAAACATGAAATACTGCTGTTATGTTTAAATAAGACATGTCATTTATTGATTTTCGCCATATTTCATTGAGACATTGAGGCATGATGTTTAATTTTCTTGCCTGAGATTTTTACTTCAAACAATTGAGTTTCTTTAGCATTTTTATTTAATATTACTCATAATCAGTGGATTGTTCGTTAAAATGACTCCTGTCATTGATAATAGCAAACTTCTCTTGAAATAAAATACACCTCACCCTGATAACCTAATATGTGTTTTCTCAATCAATTGTTCCTTACATAGACAATTATTCAAGTTCATTCCAAGCATTTCCCTCTTCTCAACTTATCCAGAACTTAAGAATAAGATTTTTAATATTGATTGCTACTTGGCTACCGCTCCATATAATCGAAAATAATGTAAGGATACTAATCAATAATTAATAAAATAAGCCAAGCATAATGATCGCATTTTCTTTTCTGGTGTCTGCCATTGCAAAAGTTCCGATCAGACAGAAACACATCCAAAAATTAGTAGAGAAAACAAAAAATATGGGCTTTAAAAAGTGGACTTTAGTTTCCATCAAACAGTCAATAATTTTACGTTCTCAGCAATAAGTTTTCTTTGTGCTTGAATGTCAAATGACTCAGATAGTGTGTTGAAAAGATCATTAATTAGTCTAGTAATCTGTTGGTACTGCGTCCTGCAAACTTGACAAAACAGAAAAGCAATTAAGCACGTCGACGTGGGAAACGAGCATTCCATGAAAAACACTTTGATGTATAAAATTAAGTATTTTACATCTCCATCTAAAATAAATTCTACGTAAAATGTAGCATCATGATAAATAGTGAGTGCTAGATAAACTTGTAGAATGAGGCATATGAAAAACAGAATGGTTTTATTTTCATTACTTGCTTGATGATCATTGGTAATTTGAAGTCTTTTTATGAGTTATGTATTGTCCCTTGAGTTTCACTGAAATCCATGAAAACATGCTAAGAGTCTGGTTAAGTTGGTAGTTATACAAACTCTTGCCAACTTTACTTTCCTTCAAACAAAGATAAACGATATTACGAAACTTTCCAAATTCTGCCTTTTCCTTTTTCTGTAAAGAAAGCGCAAAAGAGAATTCCAGATAAAAGTGATATTTTGACAATTTTTCTCCTGGTTGATTTAAAAAGCATGAGTTTCAATCTTACAATATCATTTATTAAGAAACACCTTTTTTAGGCTAATTAATTTAACCTCACTAGAAAGATTCTTTCTTAAAGAAAACGTTTCGAAAACAATTTTGATTAGTTTTATATATAATTAGTTCACATGTTATTTTGTAAATATTAATTTTTCATATTCTTTCTAGTTAAGTTTATTTTCCTTGACAAGTTCACGAATGAAACAAAAAATGCATATTAAGGTAATTGGATATCCATAATTAGTTGCCGAATACTTTATAAAAACTTAGTTTTACAAAGATTATCTTATACAAAATTTGCCAATGTATTAATGCTGCATTATTTCGCTGTTGTGTTAAAATGAAAGTCACCTTGACTTGAAAGAAATCTCATTAATTTATTGAATGTAAAATGCAGGAAATAATATATGATCTTGAAAATCAATATTCTTAAAGCACGTGCATGTCTGTCTGTTTTGATCTAAAAGTAGGAAAGTAATTGATGAAATTTGATGTAATTATTTTCCTTTTATCAATGTACCTTAGTAAATAAATTTCAAAAAACTTCTTGAAAATACTATTTTGTAATTAGTGTATTTGCCAATACTCTAATATAATTATTAAACTTCAAAATTTTTAAAAGACACTGGATATTTATTTCAATCTTATCAGGAAAATTAATAAAACTAAGTTACATTTTAACTTTTATTTAAATGTAAAGAGACGAATTAAAATAAATGTTAGAAATAATACTTTTTTCTTAAACTGTAATAGTTACGCTACCGTTAAAGAAAATTATATTTGAATTTAATTTCGGGAAATAATAGAATTGTATTTTGCGAAATAAAGGTATTGTTATGGTACTATTTGACATGCGTATGTGGAGGAATAAACCTATCACATTTTATCTCAATTTTTGTGAACATTCTCGTAAAAAAGTTGTTAAAGAAAAAAAACATTTTTAAATTCTATCTCTTTTTGCTAATATAAAAGTTCATATTTACTCCATGAAATGTGTTAGAATACTGCTTAGTGTGCATAACCAAACTTCCGAAGGAGCTTGTAATGAATTTGGTAAAAGTTTACACTCGGATACCCCTTGATTTTTGGTGATATTCTTGACAGCAAGATAAATGCCAAAATGTGAGTAACAAAATGGCAAAAATAAAATTATGTTATATAAAGCGCAGAAAACACCATGGTTACCAGAAATTAAATTTTATAACTGATATTTTTCGCCAAACTAATGAATACCCGCTTTTACATTGAACAAGAGAATTCATTATCATCTCCATAGTACTGCTTTTCAAGAAGACATCCCATTTATGGTGCGCCGTTTCCTCATATTGAGAAGAAAGAAACCGAGAAAACTTTCAAGCATCCATATCGACATAGGTGCATACCGGAAATCAGAAAATCAACATGCTTCTCTAACTGCACAAAGAAACTGAGATTGGTATCAAGACGCTGAAGGGTGATGTCTCACTGCCAGATCATGATCAGCTCATTAACAAATTGAAATGTAACAAACAAAGTTAGCACACATTATCTCATGGATTCATTTTTGCCATCAAATAAAATTATTAGTTAAATTAACTTTAATATTACAAATTGACAGCAAAAACAATACCTATTTTTTAAAACAAAATAAAATATTTCGATCTGAGAAATCACGTTTTGACTGAATTGCAAATTGTTAGCGATTAAGGTAAATGAATGTACACTATAGTGCGAAACAATCTGGACAAGCACAAAAAGTTTTGCATATTTTGTTTGATTGGTGTAGGTTAACTTACATGCACAGTATAGTGATCTAAAACGAAATATGTCTTCCTGCATCATGAATGAGATCTTGTACAGGGTTTGGAACTGATTTCACCCAATTAGAGCATACGTTTTTGATCTCGTCATCATAAAACTAAACTCTCATAATATTCTAAATCCTTTTCTTCCTAAGCAGTTCATTTTATTCCCACCACTCTTTACAATTCTGCAGAAAATTTCGATGGGATTTACATCAAGAGAATTATCAGGCCAATCCAAAACTGCTTATTTCTGTTCTTGAAAATATTCCTTTACTTGATTAGAAAAATGGCATGGAAACAGCTCTTATTAAAGAATACCAACATTACCAGTGAACTTTTACATTATTAACACATTTTTTTCTTCCTATTAAGAAAATGTATTTTGTAAAGTAATGATCCCTTCAACTGGAACTATCCTGCCAGGTCCATCACAAATAAAATAGCTATAAAATAACTGTTTCTGGGGTGCTTAACTGTTTGCATAAGATTGTGTTTTTCAATGGGTTCTCCATCACTTCGCCTGATAAATCTTTGTCAAAAACCTTTGCACAAAAAAATGCGTTTCGTCACTGAATACAACCTTCTTTCTATCTTGCGCAGTCCAGGATTGATATTTTCAGGCTCAATCCAAGTGTATTTTCTTCATTTTTGGTGTTAATAATTATGTTTTGAATGGTGTTCTTGCAAATCTCCTAGCTTCAATAATCCTTCGTCGAACTGTTGAGGAATGCATCTCACACCAGTAGCTAAAATATATCTCTGAAGATCTCTTCTCATTTTGGAAAGATGCATTTTAATATTTCGTTCAAGAGATTTGTCTGTTCGTGGTGTGGCCACGCGTTTGCGTCTCCATTTTCCCTTTCTTTTTTACGAAATTGCTTCAAAATTATTTTGCTGATTAATAATCCTTAAAGCATTAGATCTTCCAACTCCAACTGCTATAGGATTATCCCTCACAGTCATAAATGTATGCTGACTAACGCTAACAATTCTAATCCTTTTCTCGTGAGTGGATACCCATTTTTAAATACACTACAGAAGCAGATAATTCACACAGTCACCCATTCCTTATAGCAACTGAAGGAAAACAGTTTCGTCATGTCATGATCATGTGGTCAAACCGGTTTAGACTGGTCCAGAGCAATTGCTCTTTGTAATAACATGTAGATGAAAGCAGTTTGTAGCCAAAACTTCTCCAAAAAAAAACATTTTCTTAAAAATTATGTATGCTTCAATTAATGAGCACAGTAGTGTAAGTTATGCATAATATGATGTAATTAAAAAGAATTAAATAGACGGTGCCCAACTTTATGTCCTAAAATATTGCATAAAATTAGAGAATCAAACAATATAAGGAAATATATTATGTGAAAATTTTTATTCATACTGAGTTACGTGACTGAAATTTATACTATAATCAAGTTATCAAAGCTCAATGATTACAACGAAATTCATACAGTTATCACTATAGACTTCACACAATTTCACATAATAGTACTTAAAAAATAGTGAGTGAAATAATACAAACAAATGCAATGCTATTATGTAATTCATTATGTTGAAGTATATATTCACTTTTTGTTATATAGTTAAAGTGTATACTATAATCAAGTGTGACACATTGTTAACTAAGCAAATGCATATTAATATTCCCTAGTGCAACAATGATGTGATTCTTGAGCTCAATAAATGTTTGTAGCCACATGAAACAACAAAATTTCTCTCGAGCTAATGAACAACAATTAAAAATAATTGAAAATATTTAACATATTTACAATTCCAATATTCACCTTGTCAAAAGTTCAGATCATACAAAAATTATCCAGGAATCAGCAAATACACATTAGGTAACATTATGTAGTTAAAGTAAGTCACTATGTTTTGCGAATATAAATTATTTATGGGTTTTGAAGCCCGAATCATAGTTAGAACTCTGCTATCAGTAAATTTAATTCTTTTAGCAATACATTTTATTTCTGCTTCAAATTGAAAAGATTCCAATGATGTGTCTTTACATTCTTTTTTAATCAATTAATTTGATGATGGTACCATCTGAAAGTTTGGAAAAATAGAAAAAGTATTGAAATAACAATGGAGATGACATGTGAATTATTCAATAAAAGTACTTTGTGTTATTATTAGGTTGGTGCGTATGAAATGTCGGATACTCTTTACAAGCGGACGTTTTCCTCCCTGTTTTCGTTATACTTTTGTATTTGGCATAACCTCATTCATACTCGTATTGTCCATTGCCAGAGACTCATTTCAGCAAAATAGGTTTTCTCGAAGGTCTTCCCTTTTTATTTCTTTTGAGTTTATTGCCGATATGAATTCTGCCGACATTCGTGTCATTTTCTTATATGAGTACAAACTTGGTAATAGTGCTGCAAAAGCTGCACGCAACATAAACCAAGCGTTTGGGGAGAATACGGTTAACGATCGGAAAGTGCAGCGTTGGTTCGAAAAATTTCGGACTGGCGATTTTTCACTGCAAAATGAGCCGCGCGGAAGACCCAAAATGTCTGTGAAGAATGATGACCTGAAGGCTCTAGTGGAAGCGGATCCAGCCGTATCCACGAGGGAACTTGCTATCAGGATGAAAGTTGACCATACAACGATATTGAGACACCTTTCTGAGATTGGCAAGGTTAAGAAGATGGACAAGTGGGTACCGCACGCACTGACAGAGCGAAATAAGCTGGGTCGGTTAAACGTATGCTCATCATTGCAGCATCCACCATATTCACCGGATCTCTCGCCAACCGATTTTCATTTTTTCAAGCATTTAGAGCTGTTTTTAAGGTGCAAACACTATGAAAATGAAGACAGTCTAAAAAACTCGATATCAGAGTTTATTAATTCTAAAGAGCAAATTTTTTTAAGACAGGCATCTACGCTTTAAAATCTCGTTGGGAGAAGTGTATTGAAGCGAATGGAGCATACTTTGATTGAATAAACAGCTTTTGAAGAAAGATATGCAGTTTTATACAATCACTTAAGAATCCGACATTTCATACGCACCAACCTAATACATAAATTGCATAAACATTTCATCATAGCTGGCATATATTTTACATTGTAGTTATTTTTGATGCATTGTTATACTAGTGAAACGGGACACACAAGGACACAGATGCCGTATAACTCAGTATGCAAAGTCCTGAGTTTAGTGATAACTTTGGTGGATTTTCTTTTTATCTATTTTTATATGTGAGTTTATTTTCACATATTTATAATGGGTTGCCTATACTTTAAGTTGCACCTCAGTTTCTCTCACTTTCGGCGCCATATTGTTAGTGTTGTTGATTTATTTCTGGTTAGTCTATCATCTTTTTAGGGCTATCTTGTTTTTTCAAGCATGCACTAAGACAAGTTTGGCGAAAAATATTGCCAATCTTTACCAAGGTGCACCCTAAAGTATATTTTTCCCGTTTATTGGTAAGTTGTAGACGTTTTTATCAAAAATGTAGTATAGTTGCAACAAATAAATTGAGATCCGTGAAAACATATTATAGCTTTGAATTAAATGTATTTTAGAACACCCTCGCCAAGATTTTTATCTTCCAAACATTACAAAAAATCGCTGAACGTTACACAATTATAAAAAGCATACTTGCAGATAAAAAGAGCAAAACAATTTCCTCCCAAAATCAGCCGATTCTTTTCTCAGCAAATAAATCATAGATTAAAATTCTAAGGAAAAGACAATTTTTGGAGAATTAGTAAAAATTATTTTAATAAATATGAACTTGATGAGTGAATTCTTTCAAAGCGTCTATCTACAAATCAATGTATCTCTGTATCACGAGATAGTTTCCCACAGAAACTTATTATAAATTTTAATGCTTATTCAAATATTTTTGTCATTCATAAATTTAAATTAAATATCATTAATGTATCTTAAGACATTAAATATTGTCAGACAATTTGCATGTAGATAATTTTGCACTTATTAATTAAAGTACTTTAAAGAAAAGAATTCATTCCATTAATATTAATTATAATTAAGCATTGAAAAGATAAAATCATCTGTTTAAAATTCTTTTTCAAGAAATAAAATTTAATAAAATCTTACACTAGTTTTTAAATCGAACGTTATAAGTTAGATTATTTCTTAACTTTTATAACAACTTTTTAAAAATTATTAGTTTAAAACACACACTCATAACATGACAAAAATACATGTTATATTTTCTTTATACAGTGTGTTGTTGATTCCTGATTACTTAATATATGATAACTATATCTAACATTCAACACTAAAGTTTCCTGAAATTCATACTGTAACACATTCTTCCCCTCTAAATCATTCCAATAAGTTCCATTCTTTATCTGAAGCAGAAATGTTAAGTTAAAATGTCAAGACTTTCCTTATTACTTAACAAATTATATAAATTATATATATATATATAAATATACATATATATATATATATATATATATATATATATATATATATATATATATATATATATATATATATATATATATATATATATACATATATATATATATATCTTAAATGTATATATTTTACAAATAATATATATTTCAGATTGCCAATTTTTAATATAATTATTTATTAATATTTATTTAATAATAATTCTTTTTTTCTCATTCACTCTATAACATAACTTATGAAATTCACAAACAAAAACAATACTAATGTACAATCCCCATAACGTCAAGTAAATTTATCTAAAAATTTCAATCTCATTCTTCCCCAATTAATTCATTACTCATAAAAAATAGTTACAATAAAATAAATGTTGTACAATGCATAAAGAATTATAATTAAATTTAATGGTTTTTGAAAATTGAATTATTATCTTGGAATTACGAGTTTTAAAATAACAAATTTTATTCATTTCACGTAAAAACAGCTAAGCAACAATAATGTAATAGTCTTCTTTAAAAATGCAATTATCAAAAATTTATATCTGTTTGGGAACTGAAGAACTTGCTGATTTTATTTGCATAACTATAACGATAATTTAATTTGTGCTGTTGTATTAATATTATGAAATTTTCAGAATCTTCATTTATATAATTTGATATTATCATCAACGTGAAAAAAATTCATTTCAATTTAAATATTTCTGTTCATAATTTCATTTGTTTTCAAATGATTTCCTTTAGAAAAACTATAAAAGAAAGAACTCAATTATTTTTTATACACAACTAACATTTAAAAATATCATTTCAATTGAATAGGAATATTATTCAAATTATTTCATTAAATAGCAATTTAACAAAACTTCATTTCCTAAAAAACAAATTTTGGACACATTTCTTGGTTATGTCAAATAAAAAATGGAAAAATTTTCAAATCTGTGTATATATGAGAAAAATATGCGAAACATTTGCATTATGTTTGCCAATTTCTTTGCGTTCATTTCATAAACTTCATTTTGAATCATAAATTACTTTTATTTCTCAAAGCAATTAATGCTTTATGAATGACCTTTTCCACTCAAGTGAAAAATATTTATCAAGCATTTAAGTAAGTGAGTTTCTATTTGTTAGATATTTAAAGCAATGTACTTTATTGTTACAATATTATTCAATTAAATAATAATAAATGCATTCATCACAAATGATTATTTAGTTTGCTAAAACAATGAATAAAATATCTTTATTAAAAAAATTTAAAGCGTCCTTGCTGATTTAATCCATTCATAAGTATATGCTTTGTCTTGTCTTTTTTATTTTGCTTTTATTCTGTTTTCAACGTGTTCAATTTTGACAGCAATATCGTTAAAGATTTGAACATTTAAAAACCAATTACTTAGAATAACAGATAATTTTTATGATTTTGAAAACTTATACAAACGGAAAATAATTGTAATTAAAAAAGACTTCTTTATAACTGATAAATATAATGAATGGATTTTTTCGCACTGCCTCCGATACTCAGAGATTCGATGGTGAACTTCTTTGTTGCCGCTCACAGAATGCAATTTGAAGACAGGCAGAAAATTCGTCAACAATTTACGATGCCTTCTCGATGCGATGTGACGTAGATGAAACGCTGTCTGACGTCACAGATATTTTAACCAATACGAATCGCAATAAGATGGAGTAATCATGATCTCAACTGCAACGAAAGAAACAACCACTCTATGGTTAATAAAACAATAACAGTCAAATATATTGTTATGTTTAATAGCAATAATGTTATTTATTGTTATGTAATAAAGGCATTTCTCATTATCTTAGACAATTTACTACCATTCATCTATCCACACACACTCGCATGTGTGTGTGTGTTTGTGTGTGTGTGTGTGTGTGTTTGTGTGTGTGTGTGTGTGTGTGTGTGTGTGTGTGTGTGTGTGTGTGTGTGTGTGTGTGTGTGTGTGTGTGTGTGTGTGTGTGTGTGTGTGTGTGTGTGTGTGTGTGGTGTGTGTGATGTTTTGCTAATTTAATTATATATTACCTTACCTGCATTTTTGCTTGTATCCGCAAGATTAGTTAAATCATGAATTTAAATCTTCAAAATCAAAATTAAAGTATAATTAATGTCACTAAATTAGAATTAATTATTTTGCAACATGGAAAAGTTGATTTTTGAATACATGCGTCATTTTGTTTTATTTGTAAATCTTGTACTCATAGCTTTTCAATTTCTGAAACAGTTTTTCGCCTTATTGTATGTCAACTGGCAATCAAATTACAGAAAAATGTTAAAATACCTCGTCTTTTGAAACAATGAAACAGGAAGTTGCTTTTTAAAACTGGAAGAGGTAAATAAAAGCGTGGTATTCAGTTTTTCTTTTTAATTTTTAAACTTATATATATTACTATAATATGCTAATTGATAGCCATAAAAATGAGGCTCTTATGGCACTCATGCATTCAGAAAGAAGAGGCGACATCCTCGCTATCACAAACAAAATTATCACTTTAGAAACGATTTTCTCAAAACTTCGAAAAAACTTTGTTTTTCCCAAAATGTCGAACACAGTCCCCCGCACCTTTAATATGATATCTTAAGTGATAAAAAAGATGTTTGTATAAAATTTTTCCTGCATGTTTTAAGGACCATTATCTATGAAATGAAGCAAAAGTTTGAATGTATACAAAGACCTTTTTCATTTACAGCTATTTTCAAAATGAATGTTCAGCACAATATCATAAAATATCAATATTGCTGTACATATTTAATGTTATTTTCTTTATCACTGAATACTTTTCTTAGTTTTTGCTTCTTTTCACAAAGAACAATCTCACATAAATATTATTCTTAACTACATTAAAATGAATACATTGCAGTCTTCTGCGAAGTGTTAGTCGTTTCTTACAATTTCACGAAAATTTCCAAGAAAATAATCAATTTTGCAAAAAATATGCTACATGTTATTAAAAGTTTGGTCTATTTTATGTTTTTATATCCTAATTTTTCTAAAAATAAGATAAAAGAATAAAAATTAAAATTCAGAAAATTTTGGCTCGTACGTAGTAGGGGAGTACTTTAAAATAACATAAAATCATATTTAAAAATAAAAGGTATTTCAATTTAATGTGTTAATTTTACGACGGGTTTTGAATGAGAAGAAACTGTATTCTATTTTACATATTGCACTTTAAGTTTAAGGCGTTAACATCATATTTTATAATAATACAAAACACATATTTTACTTCATTATAGTAAATTTTACTTACATATTTTTGATGAAATTACGTTTTATCTGTCAAATGATGTCTATTTTTTTATTAATTTTGGATCATAAATATTATTGCATATTTTTTTTCTTTTACAGTCACATAGATTTTCATGCAGTGCTTATTTATGAAATGGAATTATAGTTTTACTCGAATTCTGACCAATTTAATTATGTACTACTAAAGAAATAGAGTTTAATGGCAACTTATCAGCAACTATTTTAAAAGTTCTTTTCGTTCTTTAAATGTGTCGTTTCTTGGAAAATAAGAAAAATATCATAGTAAATAATGAAAGCTAGAAAACATTTAAAATGCCTTCTTATATGCTGATAGTTGACGCAATCGAGCTTCCCGGCATCTAACTTTCAAGTGCTTTGATTCTTGATAAATATTTGATCCACATCGAAAGGTTTTATTATTTTTCCCTGTATGAGAGTCTGTAAGGTTTCTAATTTCAAATTTTATCAAAAATAGATGGTTAGTGTTCAATCAATTTTTATTAGATGAATTATGATCAGATGTTCTTTGTGATTTATTCATAAAATACAATTTAAACCATGTGATGATTTTGGCAAAAGAGACAATAAGAAGATAAGCAGCATTATTCTTAGAAGTCAAAATGGAGATTCTATATTTGTTGATTGAATATATACTTGAAGATTAATTATATACTATTTTTGATTATGTATCTTATTAGAATGAACACTTTTGGATTAAAACAGTTTTGAATTTAAAAACTAAATCAGGCAATTACATTTTTCTGTGCCACAAAATTCGTGGATTCGGATGCTTCCCGGTAGTTTTATACTTTCTGTCGCATCACTTCATGGTGCAGTTTTGTTAACTTATTTATTATGGAGGGAAATAATCAAGATACATTATGGAGGGAAGTATATATTTTGTCTATTATGGAGTGAAAAATTGATAATTACTTCATTTGATTTATATATTATTTATTATTTTGGAAAAATGAAATGATTTGTAATTAACTTACTTTATATCGCAAAAATAAGTTTATTAGTGCTGCAAGACAAGTAAATAATTTCATTTCCTTATTTAGCATCTTGTTTTTTCACTGAAAGGGGCTTAATAAATCATTTTTTAGTAATTTAACAATTTAATATGTATGTATTGTTTATCTTTCTTTTAAAATTTTATTTAAAAATTGTTTTCTTAGTTAAATTTAATTTTTCCAGTCTATTAACATACAAAATATATTAAAACTCACTAGTTCTTAAAAACATTCGACAAATTGAATACGTTTGAAAAATATTTAATTCATTTTAACTGTAACAATATTTAAACAATAACTAAAAAATTTAGTAATTATTAAATGGGAAATGGACAGCTTTAAACCTTAAACGAGATTGAATTTTTACTTCATTTCACTCAGCACAAAAAGTATTTTACTAAAAGTATTTATTTATCATGCAATTATTATATATTAATATGGAAATATAAAAATCTTTCATCATTTAATAATTTTCTCAGCAATTTTAGATTACAAATTATTTTCAATTGCGGTGATATTTGCCTACGTTAATATATTATTAACCAATAATACAACATTTGTTTAAAATAAACGTTTTTCTTTCTGTGTTTAAATTTTAAAAATTTAATTCACGAAGCACACTCAGATTTTAACAAGTGGAAGTCATAAATGATTAGCGAAATTAATATACAGTACAATTGTTATTTAGATGGAATTTATTATGCATGCATTACAGCCACATTCAGTAATAAGTAAACTTCAGTACTGTAAAAGAAAGCTTGCACGTATCGCTTTCTCCAAAGCTGGAAAGATGTATAATATTTATTACTACTATATAAATAAATTTGCAGGATCTACTCAATTTTTGTTGCATATTGTCACATGTCAAATTATAATAATGTAAAACATTCTGCTCAAGTCAATTCTTATATCAATTGTTTCATTGACATTCCAGGAAAAAATTTGTTCTTTTTTAAAAATTTCAAGCGAAGTAAACATAAATTTTAGACCAAGTAAAATTACTTTTCTCTTAAATATAGCATGGAAGTTGTTGTTTCAAACTATGTCTTTGAATCTTTGATAAAAAGCGGTTCTTCACGAAAGATTCCACTTAAAAGATTTAAAGAGTGTCATAAAAGTCGTAAAAAAACATCACATAACTGCCGGCAACTTTCACTGTCACTAAAATGACTTGCGCAAATGATACTTGAAGGAGTAACTGTGCGGTTCATTTTACAGCGGAAAGCAATATTTTTTTTTTAAATGAACGGTGCATAAATGCTTAAAATGTAGGGAATTATTGGAACCAATAATTTCTCTATGTTAAAAAATATTTTAAGGCTTAAAATTTTTGCAATCCTTTAAAATGTTTTGTATTAGATTTTTAATATAAATACTTAATGTAATTATCCGATCTAAGCCCAAATAGTCAAAATAAATATACGAATAATATATTTTTTAGATACACGCATGTAATAATAAACGCATAATATATATATATATATATATATATATATATATATATATATATATATATATATATATATATATATATATATATATATATATATATATATATAGTTATTTTGTGAAATTGAAAAGTCTGATAACATAATTTTTTCAACTTCACACGTATGTATTTATACTAATCAAACTCTTTTACTATTGTCTCTGGTAGATCCATCGATATTTTAAAAAGTGCTAAAATATCAAGAAGACTCGTCCAAAATTGTAACTTTTTTATGAAATGGTTACAAAAATGTAATGAAATTTCATACGACAAGACTTAAGTTTTAAGCCAACTTCAAGGATATTAGAAGCATGTTGTTCTACCGGTTTCGTAGAAAGTGATGTTGATGAAATTATAAGAAAGTGAGATATTTATAATTTGGAAACTATCGTCAATTTTCTGTTTAATTTTAATATTTTGTGCATTTTATATTTATTTTGATATCATTTGAAATAGGTTTATGCACTAATGAAAATTTTCTTTACATTCATATTCTTAGTTACTTTTAAAAAACCAATGAGAATTCGCATCGAAAGTTTAATGAAAGTTTATTGACAGTTTCCTTCAATAACTGCATGCTTCTAAATGGTTGTTTATATATAAATATGAATTTTATATATTACACTCACCTTTTTATGTACCTCGATTTAAGAGAATATAAGCATAAATAATGAATCTTGATATAGTATTTATAAAGCTTTATTTTAACTACCTATTTTTAAATTATATTCAAAAATCCTAAAAATAACTTACAAAGGAACGCTTTTGAAAGTGAAAAAATATTGCAAGTTTCAACCATTTTCATTGCTTAACGGGTTCATTACTTTCATATATTTTATTAAGTTTATAAAGATATTTTTTGCTATTCAGAAATACATAATTTTAAAAACAATTATTTATGTCATATTTTAGACATAGTTATAGTAGAATACATAAAAAATGGGTATTAAATATAGTACTTCTAAAATTTATAATTTCTTTTAAATATCAATATTCATAAGTTTTTCATCGTAGGAAGAAATACACAACTGCATTACAAAAAAAGGGTCAAATATCTTCCCTATTGATATAGACTTCTTACTGAAATATATCCACATGAATTACATTATTATTATTATTTGACATTACTTTTGAAAATATTGTTTTCATTTTGATACCATTTTTTAAATAAATTTAAATCCTAATCTTATCCTATTAGCTCAATACTACAATTTAGCAATCGATTAGACTATAACGCATCATATGAAAAGATATTATCAAATTTGAAAAGACGATTGAGTAAAAGTTAGTTAGTGTAATTACGTAGAATTATCATTCAATATAAGAAGTTTTTAAGTGATTTTGAAAAGTTGTTTGGAATTTACAAAAAATAATTATGACAATCAGCTATGTGAAATATAAATTAATTAAATTAAAAATTAAGTCTTTTCTAAATGATAAATGTAAAATCTAAGAAATCATCTGTGATGATAGAGTTATCACGATTTTTAATTTAAATTTAGATTTTTCCTCTTTATCAGCGATAATATTTTGATTGCGATAAACTATTTTGAGGTGAAGTTTTATAATCACATTTGATTATATTATTGATAGTTTCTTGATAACATATAAACATTCAGGTATAAATTTTGTATAAAAATGTGTTTGCTATAAATTAAACAAAGTGAAATTAGGATTCAAAAATGTAAATACTTTTATAATAATATTAATCAATAATAAAAGAATAACTTCTGGAACATTTCCTTGATATAAAGTTTACATACGAATTATACACAACAGAACAGTTAAAAGGTAACACCTGAATCAATGAGTAGAATGAGGTGAAAATTAATAAAAGGAGAAAAATAATAGCAGGCTGTGAGAGTATGGCTTATCCCATTATGATATTATGATAAATAGAATAACTATACAGTAAGCGCGGTAATTTGTTAGGTTACCTTTGGTGGGAAGGGATTTAGCAATATTCATCGGTACACACTTAACAAGTTTGTGGATCGTCACCAGCATAGTTGTCCATTATCTCTCCAAAACGTCGCTTTGTTCATCTTCTGATCACAGTGAAAGAACCAATCAAACAACTTCCATTCTTAAACCAAGTATTTTCGATTGGTAAATAATCCGAAGAAACTGTTGCTTCGAGCGGCATTAGGACATCTAGCAGAGCATGTTGGATGTTTCTCTCTGTCAAAGATTTAGCGTTGTCCTACTGATCAGTGACATTCCAGCATCTTTGTAGAAAAAATTTTGTTATTGGAGGGAGTACGGGGTCGACACGCAGTTAAGGCATCGTATTGCCACAATAAGGATTAGACGTGACTTGCAATTCTAGACAGTGGCAACTTAAGTTATAATGCGGACATGAGACGCAGTACTGCTCTTTGCAGTTGCGGCCAAATTATACATGTCCCAAGAACAGCCTATTGGAAAATGATGATCTATAAAGAGTCACTTGCACTTGATGTATAATTTCGACAGTAGGTATTTGTCCTGTTACTATACCAAACTTGTGGCTACCCCAGTTCACGACTGCTGATGTCACTCGACAAGACCTTCCTTTGTTTTGAAATATCCCTTTCCCTTTTTTCTATCGATCTTTACTACAGCTTCTGTTGCAGTAGATGTATGTCGGTGCCTGTTTGCAATTCGACATCCTGACCACTGCGTCCTTTTCAGTCCAAGCAGCTTACGCTTGACGTATGTTTCACTGATAGAAATGCCTCAATCATCAGCATTCTGACATTCACAGATTTTCATGGAACAAAAAATAGCTGGAAAATAGATGATTGCATTCGTTAAATCAACTCAATTAATTTCGATTTCACAGATTTGATATATTGCAATTAAATCCCCGATTGCATTTCCTTTTTGTAGTGAAACTATCCTGAACTAACATATAGTAATATATGTTTTTTATTATTGTAATGCATTTTTAATGCAAAAAAAATACTTATTGAATTTAATATGCAATGTTTCCTGTATAATCTTTTCCAAATACAGTGCTAAAATCTAATTTATCATATGCATTAGAATACATGTTGTACGTGTGTGTTATTTTCAATTATGTAAAATACATAAACATTTGCCATTGATATTAAATAAAACTGATCAAAAGAATACATTTTGAATTGTCACAAAAATGAGTTTATTAAAAATAACAAAGGAAACAAAATTTTAAAACTTGAAAGTCGTTAATATTTCTTTTGAAGTTTATATTATGAATTGCTTCTCATATTTGATTTTTTTAATGCTAAAACGCTTTTAATGGAGCTCATATTTATCAGTGATTTACTATCGAGGACTAATTTAAGCACAAAAGGATACGCTTTAATCTCTTAAAATCACACTATTGCTTTAGTTGAAATTTTCAATAAAGTGCTAAAGATTATTTAATTAAATCTGTTTATCATTCAATAGCCAATTTTTATAGAAACATAATTTGTTCACTAATTAAAGCTTAAAGCTGCCCACCCTGTCAAGTGATCAGCGTGCCTGATGCAGATAGGGAGGTCCTAGGTTCGAATCCTGGTTCAGGGATGGGTGTACTTTCTCTCTCTCTCTCTCTCCCTCTCCCCTGTCTTTGTCCTTTCCTTGTATGAGTGGATTGTGAATGATTGCCTACAGTATAAACAGGTGCCTATGGCGTATGTGTACAGAAAAAGTCGGACTCCACACTAAATTACGATTCAGTTGGAAAAGTGGAGTAGCGCATGCCATGTTGCCAGCCTAGCTGGAACAAAACAACAAAAACAATAGAAACTTAAGTTGAATTAATAAGTTGGAAATATGCATGCATAAGATAAATATGAAACCCGTGTAATTATAATATACATCTTGTCAACGATGGTTTGAAGTTGGGCTTGTAATTTGAATGTAGATGAATATAATGGGGAAAGCACAAATATTTTCAATAATACGCTAAAACAATTTGCTCTAATAACATTATTTGATTGGATATTCATTGTATAAGATACACTTCAATCTGAATTTTTTACATTTTAATTAAAAATATTATTTCTTAATAGTTGAAAATAATAAAGATTTAATTGTTGAAAGGCACAAGTAAAACAAAAAATGTAAATTCATCGATAAGAAAAATTTTTATTTTACTTTAAAAAAGCAAGAGATTTGTGCAAAGTAAATGATACTTTGAATACGATATTTTATTAGAATTCTTAAAATAAATATTTTGTGAAATAAAGCTTATTACAATCGCAAAGGAAAGCCGAAAACCATAAATCTGAAGACCATTAAAGAAACCATTTTTATTGAAAATGCTGTTAAGAGGATACTTCCAAGAGAAAGCGTGAAATTTATTTCAGACTCCTAATGGAAGGCAATAAATTATCAAAACAAACCACGCAATTGAATTTAATGTAGCTCCTGAATTCTTAATATATCAATAGATCAAGGAAAGTTATTTCCACAGATTATATTTTAAAAATTATTAGCTTTATATCAATTGTCATAAAGTATGATTCTGAAAATATATAACTTACTCTTTGCAGTAAGATATTAATTACATTTATATATATATATATATATATATATATATATATATATATATATATATATATATATATATATATATATATATATATATATATATATATATATATATATATATATATATATATATATATATATATATATATATATAAATTATGGAAGACAGTATGTTAAAGGGCCAAGAAATAATCATGATAAATCAATGTTATATGCATTTACAGATTACATAATGATAAAACATTAATTGTGAAATTTTAATATACATAATAAGTGGATCAAATCACCATTCTTTTGTTTTTTAAAAAATATATTCCTGGCTAATATTTTTCAGGACAAAATAGAAAGTTTATAATTAAATTTTAAGTTCACATAATCAAAGAAATAGAAAGGAATGATACTTTATATTAATAAGAAAAGTATTTTTTATCAAATCCTATTTATTATATGCATATTCTTGTTTTGTAATCCATATTTAACTAATAATTTTAACTTTTAAGCATAAATTAATTTTTTAAGAATTTATATTTATCAAATTTTTTATAGAAAACTTGGTCTCACAAATAGCAGGCATTTAACCTAAATATTATTAATTACAAGAGTTATCCAAAGTAATAGTAAACCCTTGCTGAAACCATTGATTTCCATAAATGACAGAATAAAACTTAATCAAATACGCAAGTTACAATTTTTGCATGGTTGCTAATAGTCTCAAAATTTAATAGTTGAGTATACACCTAGCTACATGGAACTTTATAAGCTTATTAGGAATTACTGGAATATATATTTAAATGTAATAATAGAGTAAATGTTGTTGTAGTTGCATGCCTCCGAGGTCAGCAGCGCTAGACCTGGTCCATGACCTCGTACACCTTCAAAAGACCAATTAAGACCAGTAGCCAGGGAAGCGCCTGGACGCGTGCAGTGTTACCAATGATGCTCAGGAGGGACAATCCAAGTGGCTTCATTCTTGTGTTTAATCTTTGAGTGAATCTCCTGAAATGTGAGAGGTGGTGACGGGACACCTTCCTCAGCCACACCAGTTTTGGCCAAAGTGTCCGCAATCTCATTCCCCTCGAGATCCACGTGGAAAGGAATCCACTGTAGGGGAATATAACGCGATACGGACATCTGTTTTAACATTTGAATAATTGAAACCCCAGTCCTGTCTCTCATTTGTTGCCAACTGGCCAAATGCTGTATTGTACTTTTACTATCAGATAAAATCCAAGTTTCTGCTCCATGAGGAAGTGAATTCAGGAAGTCCAGGGCTTCCTCTGTGGCAATAAGCTCCCTACGGAACCCCGAGCAATAATCAGGATTTCTCTTTTTCAGCCTTAAGACTTATTGCTGTTTGATGTAAATTCCACTGCCAGTACGATTGAGTTCATCTTTACTGCCATCCATATAAACCTGTATGGCATCGCTCGTATTTCTCGCAAGGCCCAACTGCCTCAGATAGTCAGGAATATCAGATCGTTTATTTACATGAACCGTCAAATCCAGATGGAAAATGGCACCATCTAGATCGTCCGATGGGTCAAGACATTGCTTCAGGTGATGTGGTTCCACGGCAACTTTAACTATGTTCAGAATGGCTATTTGGCATCAGGGGCTACTTCTCTTGAGTCTCTTACTATAACCCCAACCCCTACAATAGGTTGAGGTGCGATTATGAGAGCCCAGAGCACTGAGTGTATTGTAATATTTGGTTAGGTATGCGCGTCTCCTGAGGCTAAGCGGTTGAATACTTGCCTCAAAAAGTACTATATCTCTGGCACAGGAACAACCTGAAAGATCCTGAAACTCTCAGAGAGAGTATTATTAAACTTTACTCTTATACATATATTTTTCAGAAAATCATATAGTTAGTGGGTTTCCTATTGTGAGCATCTCTTACAGAAGTAAAGCAGTTGTAAAGCAGTTGAACTGTAGTGCTATGTCCCTATCTGAAGCCGCACTGTTCATCCGGAAGAGGGTTGTGTGATTGTAGATGATAAGTGAGAACCATTTGTTCCATAATTTTACACGTTATACTGGCAATTTACCTAAAGCTCTCTGAAGTACCATCAGATTTACCAGGTTTCTTAAACGGTATAACGGTCGCTCTCCTCCAGTCTCGAGGAAGTTTTCCTCTGCTCCAAAAGCTATTTATAATATCAAGTAATCTTTGTCTACCAATCGAGCTTAGCTTGTCAATCATTTGACCATGTACTCCATCTGGTCCAGGAGATTTATTTAAATTAGTATCTAGAGCAAATGGGTGATGCAAACGAATTTAATACATTACAATTTTAGTTGTAGAACAATAACTTAAAAGAACAGAAAATCTAAGAAAGAAATAAAAACTAACTTAAACTGACTAATAAAAATAAAAATAAATTGCATATTAAAGATCAGCTGATGATGGTATTGGAATAGTATAATTTTTTTATCAGTAGAACAGTGAAATTAACGTCGATAGCAGGAAATAAATTAAGGATTAAATTATAGTTAATAATGTTCTTAAAACACTAGAACTGGAAAAGTGTTACAGTATAATTAAAAGAAATTGTAAGAATTTCATCAAATTCAATCTGAATTAAATATTATCAAAGAGTAACTGATAATAATCTTATCTGTAGGAATCTTTTAAATTATGTTGAAAACTGAAGAATATGTGGGCACTGAATTTCTTTGGGAATTTATTTACCATTATCATTATTAGACAATATATTATTCTTAATTGTTATGCTCAATATTATAAGAACTTTATTTAGTTCACATCATCTCACTTTCTGTCCTAGACTTCATTCAAGTGTATTTTGGAAGTTTCACGTATTCGCCAATGAATTTACAATTCTTCTACACTTTTCGAGGAATTTTGCTCAAAATATTCTATAAAATATCACGCTCCATAGTTATACATTTACATTCATTAACACTGTAAAAGTAAAACTTCAAAAAATAACAAAGATAATTTAAAATTTTATACGCAGATCAAAAAAATAGATTTTTTGAACTATTGGTTTCACGCAGGGAGAAAAACTGCATCTTTACGTTTAGATATTTCTATTTACTTTCAAATTTTACAGATTATATAAGCAAACAAGTGAATTCTTGGAGAAAAGTTTCTTCAATTTCTAAAATTTTAATATCTAATTTCATTGAAAATTTATTAAATTCAGAATTTTTTTATAAAAATTTCAATTTGTTTTTTATTTTGTTAATTCAGTACTCATAATAAGTTTTGTATAACCTTTTAAATAAATTAATGTTATCCAGTGAAAACATTTAATTTTTTTCACTTTGCCATTTGAATTCTTATCGATAATTTAAATGGAAAAATATTAGAAAAATGTGATCATAAAAAGTTTAATGAAGTAATGGTATCTACCATTGAAATTTAAAACTACATTTTTCTGCCATGTAAATTGCTTATCTATTAAATCATATTGGTGGTTTTTAAGTATTGTTATAAAGGAAAACGATTAAAATGGATTTCAAGCAGATCTTGTTCTGTCATTCTGGTTGCTCGGGGCAAAATTTTTAATTTATAAACCGTTTCTTCTATCAAGAAGCCTTATTATCCCACCTAAACTAATGGTTTGCATTCGTCGATATCCTTCTAAATACTTGCTTTTAATAGTTTGAAACTTCGTTGCAGATTTAACATGCCCTGAAAACGGTGGTAAGGCGTTAATAAATCCTATATCTTTTAAATTTCAATAAACCTTACAAAGATTTTATGCTAAATTCTCGTATTACAAAGGAAAAACCAATAAAAGGCCCACTTATATTCACAATGATGTATACATGCAGAAAGCCGAAATACAACGTGTTTTCATATAGCGTGTTTTTCCTTATGAATATGATTGGAACTATTTTCGAAAATACAAAACGTTTACACTCACAATCAAAACTATCATTGCATGCATAATTTAATGCTTTTTTAAAAACCAAATAGCTATATTTTTACCATTTTTTCTGAAGTGGTCTGAATGACTCATAAATGTGAAGAAAATCCTTAAAAGCTTTGCACATGATAAATAATTTTAGGACAAAAAATTAATAATAAAATGGGATTAAAAATGTACGTACTTAGGAAAGAAAGAAACTGAGAAAAATGTGAATTTTTACGAATCTAAAACGGAAAATTATTATATGTATTGTACATTCATATTACATTATGTTTTCCTGTTGCTAATAACGTTGCTTATTACAGTTTACGGTATTAAACAAGCCTCTTCCGGTAATAACGTTGTTGCTTGTTACTATCTTAAGACTATCTTGCAATCATCGTGAATCCAAAAATATCCAAAATGTCTAAGCCAAGAAGAAGGTCCCGCAGGACCTAGTCCTTGCTAAAATTTAAGGAAAACAAAATAAGAGCAAAGAAAACCATGTCTTCTCTGCACCAATGGCACTACTGATATATTTTTGGAGTTTGCTTAAAAATGAAGGCTCTTGTGCGGCCTCTCAAGAAGCGCGAAGAAAGCAGATTTATGGGATCTCGGTCCTAAGGTAGCACTGTAAAAAAGTGCAGTTACCGTGGATGAAATGCTCTGGAGGAAACTTTAAACCTTCAGCTCAATGTCAAAATTGAGGGAGTGGATCCTCTGGTGGTGCCATCTATCGGAGGACTATTAGAACCAAGATATAATTTCACATTTGTCGTGCTCTGATTAAACAAAAGACGTACCCTTCAGACTTAATTTTGCATAGCCAATGGCATAGCGAGCTTGACTTATCCAGGTATTATAAGTAACAACTACAAAAGAATTATTATGCTTCTAAAAGGAGAATGTATATGAAAAATGCTTTTCCAAGTTATTCCTATGAGTCCTCTTTAGATCTTTTCATTATACGGCACATTGATATTCCATATTTAAAGATAATAATTCCTAGGTTAAACTTAATCAAACGTTCACTTATAATTTTGGTAACATAAAATTGGGGGGGGGCTCACCTACCGTAGACTGCCCATTCAACAGACGTAAACTTCAAAGAGCCCATGTGGTCATTTTTGGATGAAATAGTGAGATGTCAGTATTCTCTTCAAGTAACCCTCAAGGGTTAGAATAGTTTCTGCATGAGAAATTGTACAGTATCTCATTTATTGCCATGCGAAACTTGAGTATGTTCATTTCAAGCAGGATTGAAACAAAGATATTTCCAAGCAATATTAAGGACAGAACACTTATTTTTATTTATTTTCCATGAATTTCAACAACCTATGTTTAATAGTTCACAAATTATCATTTAGTGCTATTATAAATTCTGTTCACATTTTTTGTATTTTGATATATTTTAATGAGGATTTCAATAATGTTTCAATGTAAATTTAACATTATTTAAACTTAATTCACATTAATAGGTGGTATAATTTAAACAACAATATCTATTTATTTTATAATTGGAAGGGTCGTGGCAGGCTAATGGTAAGGGCATCGGCCTTCTATCCGCAAGGAATGGATTCCATTCCCAACGCCGTCAAAGACCAAAAAGTACATGCAATATACGTGCTTCTTAAATCTGTGGAATCGAAAGTCCTGTGGTCGGTCGTTGAGCAGTTACCACGGGTGTAATGGTCTGGAGAAAATTTCCTCTTCCTCTAGATCAAAGTCAAAATTGAGGAAGTGGATTCTATGTTGGCACCATCTATCGAAGGAATCTTAAAGCAAAGCCGTAATTTCACTTTCGTGGTGATCTGTCTAAACGAAAAACGTACCCTTTTGACTTAATTTCGTTTATCCAACGTGTTGGCGAGCTTGGTTTTCCAATTATCATAACTAACAACAACAATAATTTATAATTTCAGTTTAACATTTTTGATCCCGTGTCTGTCTGATACACTTATTGAAATTTTAACATAGCAAATTTTAAAAAAATGACGATATTTAAAATTAAATAAGCAATTTACATTAAAAATATCATTCAATATTTGTAAGGTAAGCAGTATTCCTAAAAACCTGTTTTCATCATAACGGTTTTCCAGTTATGTGTCACAGCGTGATTTTTATTTTGAATAATCATTTTTTGTGAAATATTGATACTTCCAAGAAATTTAATTTATTTAAGACATATGATAAATAAAACAATTTTTGAAATATAATTATTTCAGAAAAAATTATGCATATTTAAGAAATTCATAGTGCAAAACAGACTTTTTTATAAATTTCAACATTTTTTTTGTGGAAAATTGCGATATTTCAAAAGAATATTTATAATCTTTTGAAATTTCTATGATTAATCTTATTGAATTCATGAATTTAATATTCAGTAATATTCAAATACTCTTGAGTTATTTTTAAAATAGTAGAATAAAAGTGAGGACAATTTTGAGCATTCTGGAAGTGTGTACCAATAATTTATCCTGAATATATACAATCTCACCTACAGCAACTTATTAACCAATTCCACAAACATATTTTCATATTGTTACCCAATAGTTTTCATATTGTTATATTTCAAATTTTCAGGAAAATATCAGGTATTTATCGTTTATTACTTCTTAAATAGCTATTAAAGTTTCAGTGTTACTTAAGATATTTAATTTTATTTTAATAGAATTTTAAAAAAAATACAAAGCTAACACAACCAGATAATGAATCTCCCTGAAGCATGAATACCTTCAACAGCCTCAAATCACTGATGAAATATTCTGTTCAGCTCATAATTCTTGATTTATACTACAAGCAAATATGATAACTGTTAATTTATAAAAAAAACTCCAAAAAATAAAAATTTCAGAATTTCCAACATTGGAAAATACTATCGTTTATCAAAGATTGAAACACCTACAACACAATCAACAATGTTAAATTATTTAATTTCAGAAATATTTTTTTATCAACATAGATTATCAATTACTTAAATGAAACTATTTTCTTAATTTTGGTAAATGTAAAATATTTAAAAAGTTTTTTAGTAGAGTATATTTAACTGTAACTTTTACAATGTCCTCATATACACATTATTAGATTTTACAGAATATATGTTACATCTGTTAAATTGCATTGTACAATATAAAAAAACAACTGAAAGATTAATTTAAGATATTTAAAAATTAAAGCATAAAACATTAAGCAATTCTAAATTAATGTCTGGAATTTCAAAACTAATATTTCCATGCAGACATTTCCAGTATTTAATTTTACTTATATTTTATAATATTTATAATAATCGATGATAAAGCAAGTTTCAAATGTTACTAAAGTTTCACATTGCATTGAATATTTCCCTTTTAAACCTTCGTAAATGGTTAAAATGGCAGCAATGTGGTTAAAAAAAATATCTGCAGATACAAAATTAAGTAATTATCCAGAAAACTAGATGAAATTATGAGTGATATAAATCTCCAATATTTGGTTAACTGTTAAGAAACTATAAAAATACATAAAAAATTATAGCGAATGTAGAAATATATTTCCATGCCAAAATATAATATTCACTAATGTTCTTTTTTAATTAATATACTTAGTTGTGTAAATCAGTAGATCACACATCTGGTTTCATCTGATTGAAATGATTATGATTTAATCCGATCTTTTGATTTCATTGATAATAGAATTGTTCAGGCGTTGTATTAAATTTGTGCCATAAATTTATCACACGACATATTAGCAATCAAGTATTTATTTTCTTCCGTGATTGCAGATAACACAGCATTAAATTGGCAGGAACATTTTATAAGCGGAAACACGCAGCATTCTCAACAGGCCAGTTCTGCATCCTAATTTTTTCGCTCCGTACCGCCATCTCGCGTCGTCGAAATCATTACAGAATCTTTAATTAAGCATTATGTAAACTGTGTATTAATAATTTCATTTTAATCTATCTGTTTTAAACTTCAATAATAAAACCTATTTTTGAAGTTTAAAACAGATAGATTAAAATGAAAACCTATAATAAAACCTATTTTTGAACACAATACTCCATAGAAAAGACAATATTTTTGGTACCATCAGGAAAATTACTGAGGAAGTAATTCAGCTTTTCCTATGTACATGTACGTGAAATGTATTCAAAATATTCTTTTCTTCAAATACCTATGAGTGAGTTGAATAAAATTCAATTTTATCTCTCAATAGTCTACAGATGAGTTTCTGAAATAAAATATTTTTGTAATTTAATCTTTGTCACCCGTTATTTAATTTGGTTTTATTTTTGGAATAATTTTGCTATGACATGAAAATATTAAAATGTATTTTAATATCCACTTTATATGATGATGGTGATTACATACATTGTCTTTTTAGAATAAGTATTACTTCATAAAATAAACATGAAACAACAGAAAAGGAATTGATTTGTCATATTGTCATAATTGAATTTAGAAGGAATTTTACATGCTGGAACCGGGAAAGTATGAGACGTGAATGCTGAAGCTTGTAATGGGATTTTGTGTTCCATAAAATTCTCTAATTTTCTGAAAAGAGCATCAATTATGCGTTTATTCTAAGAGCTTTGAACTATCATAAGTACATTTTGGCCCTCATATGTATTCAGCGGAATGGAACTTTTACTGCCATAAAAAAGAATATTTGTGTCGTTACCTTTCGGTTTCTCGGTCGTTTACTTTATAGCTTTGATGTACAGGGCTCCATTTCAGAATGTAAATATTTGAGCTATTCTAATATTTTTGCCTTTAAATTGAAGTTGTGGAACATTGTATAAGTTTAATGCAAACTGAAACACAATTCTATCATTCGCTTAAACACATTTGAAGTGTATTCCAAGACGGAAATTTTACCTTCAATTGCATGAGAATGAAGCATAATATTTTTTATTGGATGAAAATTTATTTACATTATTAATTGCACTTTTCCGTGTGTTTTAGAGAATAATTTTACATTTTTGCAAGTATTTTAATAATTTCATTTCACGATATTAAAAAAAATGTTTGATGATTCATTAAAGTGGAATATTCCTAAGAATTAGAAGTTACTGAATATATATCAACAGATTGATATATAAATTGTTATTAAAATTCACATAAATTAAGTTTATTCCCACATTCTTTTTATGACTTTTATCTCCTGCTTTTTGACAAATCATTTTTATGTTCTTCAATTAAAAACTGAAGTCTTTCCGTATTTTGACATATATATATAAACTTTGTAAATATATTAATAAAAAAACCCGTAATAACTACTTTCCTTCATACACTATTGAAATTCAAATTTTAATTAATATCATAATAAATGTATTTTACACGCGAAATACTTTTTTATATATTATTATTTAAACAACTAAGAAAATCAAAACCACGAATATTATATTTATTAAGAAAGGCAAATGTTGCAGTAAATATTTTATTACGATATATTAATTGGGAATAATTTGCACGTTATAATATGATTATGTTACATGAAGAGACAACCATTATTTAAATAATTTTAAACATAATATATATTGAATTTAAAATTAAATAGTAGTTGCTTATCACACAAAAAATTATTTTTCAAACTTATCTACTTATATTGGCGTTTCTAAGAAATGAAAACAAGAGGGTTAAACTTTTAGATTGAATTTCATCTGGTTAATGAGTATGTTAATTTATGTATCACCCATTAAATGTATGAAGCAACACATTTAATTTAGGTCATCATTTAAATATTTCATAAAAGATTATATTTTATAAAATAATATAAACTAATATAGTCAATAATTTTAAAATGTATTTCTCATTCTTTTTTAATGAGGTGAAATTTAATATAAAATGTTAAAACATATATTGTTAAAAATCATTAAACAGACTTCTTTTAGTAAAGAAATATGTTTAGAATAACAAGCATATTAAGATGATTAAGATGATTTTGAAATTTTTAATCTGAAAAATTCCTGTAGTCTTAAATAAGGGTAAAAAAATCAAAGTAGAAAAATATTTTGTGTACTGTTATACATATTTGAATTCCATACCTGAATTTTTATCACAATAAAAATTTACAAAGTAGAGCAGTCTTCCACTCAGATTTTTGCATCACTCATAATTATTTTTTGGTTTTTAAATTCAACGCATCAAATATATTCTGTATTTCTCTGATCTGTGTCTTTTCCTCTAACTTTACGATCTATCTTTGATTTATTTTTTTCAAATTTGTCAACATTTTTCTCATTAGTTTTCGATTTTTGACGAAAGCGCTACAATTTTAATCTTTATACCCTTGAATCTCAATTTATAATCTGTTAGTTGTAACACAAATCATTATCATGATAACATGTTTTAAATTCTGTGTTTACGCATCCATTCTGATGATTATCGCTGTTTTTAGAAAAACATCTGGTCACAAACTGAGTTCCAAAATATTTATCCTATTTCTCTCTCAAGTATACTTGAATCTCTTTTGGAATAGCGACAAACTTTTCAACTTTAGCTGTCTTAAAGAGTTTACAAAACATCTCCTTGAATAAAAATAATTAAGTTGTAAAAGTAGAAATTTTAATACGATGATACTGTAATATGCGATTATACGTTTATATTAAAATAATTATTGCCGACCGATTGGCTGAGTGGTTAGCGTTCCTGACTACTGAGCTGTTGGTCCCGTGTTCGAATCCCGGTTCGGACATGGATGTTTCTTTCCTTCTCTGTTTTCTCTGTCCTTTCTTCTGTGTTGTTGTATGAATGTGGCCCGCCCTATAAACGGGTTTGTGGTGGTATGGCGCGGGTAACGCTACTCGCCTCCGTGACTTGGTTCTCAAATGCCCGCTGGGTAACGAGAAATGAGTAGCAGTTTCTGGCCATGTTGTGGCATAGAGTTCAGTCACCCAAGTGTGCCCGCCATTGGAAAAAATTAAAATAATTATGTTAGATATCACAATGACTTACATATAAATGAAATATTTAGAATAATATTAACAAAATTCAAGAGCAGGAGCTAAAGACTTGTATATGAATAGTTATATATGCAAGCATACTTACATATTTTACACACACACACACACGCTGTAAGTAAAATAGTTGTCATAAAATCAATAAAATAGTTGTACTTCTTCTAAACATTTCAAACCTGTCAAAGTGATGAAAAACATTTCCCATTATTTTTTGAATAGTTAAAGTACGTTTCATACTGTTTCTAAAAATGTTAACTATTCTAGATATTTAAATTAGTTTAAAAACTAATTTTTGTAACTATCAAAATATTTTATATTGAAGAAAACAAGTTAATATTGCTTGAAACAAAAAGGAGAACTATATATAACATCCAGAAATTCTTTTACTTCTGAATAAATATGAAGAGTGGTAAAAAATTATAAATAGCAATAAATAACATTCGATCAATTTCTTGTAATTTAATATATTAAATTTTTTTAGCCATTTCTGAAATGCCATGGATATAAATTTGAAAGTTAATAATTAAAAAATAAAATAGATATACTGTAATAAAGCAAATTCATTGTGTATATAATAAGCGCATGGATTGGCTAAGAATTCGTTACACATTTAAAATTGAATTAAAGAGAAGAATTTAAAAATGATAATAACGATGTGTGGTTTTTTTTAAAAAACAAGGGTAAAAAAATTGCATTTTCTTAGTACCATCTAGCTAGAAAAGGTGCACAGTGACCGATGAGCAATATCTCCCTTATTTGCACGATTGAATATTCCATGCATTATATGAAAATTCCCCTAATTAGTTTTGAACTAAACGTTCCTGATGATGGAAAAATTAAAGGCTTGCGACATGAATTAAATGGTTATTGTTGCAAACATTTGAAGGAAACAGAATGATTAATGAGATTTCAAAATCGCATACTCCTGCGATCACCTACCTCAAATTGGGCGATATCCGAATGAGGGTTATTTGAAAGCATTTGTCTGCTATTTATCTCCTTTAAAATTGGCTGAATATAAAATCTCCGTCTGTCGTGAAACTCGTGCAACTCATTCCGATAAGTTGCTTATTGTTGTTGCATATCTCCGGTGTTTAGCAGTGCTAAATCAGATGTATGAAGTTTGTCACTCTAAGAAAATCTAACACTAAAATTGAACTTATGTAAGATCAATTCTGGAAAGACCCACGCAATCCAGAACATAGCCAGAAGTGACCTGAAAGTCAGCACACTTCAAACAGGCTGAGAAAATCTTTTTTTTCCATAAGAATAGAACATAAATTTCAAGTGTCCACCAATAAGCCTGGTGATGGCCGTCTGGTTCCGCCTACAACACTTGAGTGATAGTACACCCCTGGTCACTTTCTTTAGTACCAATCGTGAACAGGTGGGATTGTCCAAATAGCATTAACAGCTTAGTTGCTATTGAGAACAGCTCCAAATGTGTCAGAGACTCAGGTATGTCTAACTGCCCACCAGTAACCGCTTTAGTCCCTGGAACCAGGGGGTATGCGTACCCCTCTGGGGCTTGAGCTAGCCACCAGGCGCGTCGGCAGGTGGTGGATCGCCGAACGTCCTGTAGGAATGACAGGATAGCCTTGAATATAGAATAAGAGGCCACAAACCAGCTCCCGTAAACCCTGGTGTTATGCGATCCGTGCCTAGGGCTAATTGGCACCGCGGTATTGGTGTCTTAACGGAGCATCTAGTTGCCTGGCAAACTTCTAGAGTAATTTGCCTTGCCCAGTATCTCAGGCAATGCTGGGTGGACTTATATTACCTGAGCTTATAAATTGTTATCTTGTGGCTGAAAAGACACAAGAAATAACAATCCTTTCTGCATCTACAGGTGATGCCTCTGAAGTTGACCTTGCGGAAAAAGACAAGTGAACTCAGAGGCTGTCTTGTAAAGGGGCAGTAATTAATCCTTCACTTGAGGTAGAAATGACCTCCAAACCATCTTCTGGTGAAAGTCAGGAAGCTATCCCTTGTATGACTGACTCTCTGACCACATGGGACTATTTCAGCAAGACCCTATCTGCTGGAAATGTCATACGCAAGAGGAAACGGCAGAGCATATCATTTATGAATGCGAGGCTCTTGCCCTCGCTAGATTAACCTCTTTAGGCATCATCCATACTAGAGAGTTACACCTAGACTCCATTAAAGGGTTATCGGACTTTATTAATAAAGTGGGTGACCCGAGTAACTGGAACTAGGAAACATTGGGTTTGGAGTTAATGGTACAAAATGCTGATAAAAGCAGAGGTGCCCAATGATATACAAACCCAATTCTAAGAAGAAGAAGAAGAAATTCGTCACTCTAAGAAAATCTAACACTAAAATTGAGCTTATGTAAGGATCAATTCTGGAAAGGCCTACGCAATCCAGAACATAGCCAGAAGTGACCTGAAAGTCAGCACACTTCAAACAGGCTGAGAAAATCTTTTTCTTCATAAGAATAGAACATAAATTTCAAGTGTCCACTAATAAGCCTGGTGATGGCCATCTGGTTCCGCCTACAACACTTAAGTGATGGTACACCCCTGGTCACTTTCTTTAGTACCAATCGTGAACAGGTGGGATTATCCAAATAGCATTAACAGTTTAGTTGCTATTGAGAACAGCTCCAAATGTGTCAGAGACCCAGGTATGTCTAACTGCCCACCAGTAACCGCTTTAGTCAAAATATCTACTGTCTCATTGCCATGTATGTCAACGCTGAAAGGTATCCATTGAAAGCGAGCCTCACGAAAGGATGAAAGATCCACCAGTTTGTTAATAATTACCTCTCCTACACACTTTATGTCAATTAGAAAGGTGCTGAATAGAGCTTCGGCTGTCAGGCAGGATCCACACGGCAGATGAGTAGGTAGAGGACGAAATCGGATCGAGCCCAACATCAATGCAATCAATGCAAAATCTGAAAACTAAACAACTGTCTTATTTTACCTAATTAATATTGCTCTACATTTTTGGGATAAGATATAAATTCCCCTTCCGGAGCACTCACATTTATCCTTACTTCCGTCTGTATATATTATTGTGAAATGTTCAGGGATGTTTTTAATGATTTCAAGGGCGAGAATCATTAAAGCAAGACTGGAGCATCGAAATTCTTGTTCACTTGGGAAGGAAAATCTGGTTGGAAGAGTAGACTATTTAAACCAACTGATGGGTCAATGCTCTGTTTAAAACTACACAACAATTTTTGTCGATTAAATTGTTGGAATCAGTCAAGACAAAAAGGCTACTTTTCTTTAATCTTTGATTATTGCACCACTCTCTCTTTCTTAAAAACCACACTTTTACAATTATTCCTTCCTTATTAATACATTTTGATATTTTTAATGAACTTCACGCTCAGCTGTATACATTATGTGTTATGAATCAAATTGATAAATATTGACCATTTATTAAGAAATTATAAGTTTAAAATATTAATTTATCTATCAATACATAAATCTTTTTTAGTATATGTTTTTTACAAATTGAATATGCTACAAAAGTCAGACTTTAACTCGAAACTATTCGACTTTAACAAAAAGCATTAAAATTATGCCCAGTATTCTAAGGTTATATTTTGACTTATAACATTTATATAATAAATGTGAAGCCTTTTTTTATTTTAAGTACTTATATAAAATTTGCTCAAAAACACGTAAGATAATATATTTAAAATAGTTCTTCCGTTTTTATAATTGTTACTAGATATTTATTATATATTTTATGATTTGAAATAGTATAATTCCACCTTTAAATGTGTTCTGGGATTTTATGTTTAATGTCTCTGAAAGTTTTAAATTACCACTTAGGTGCATTAAGGATCTCTCATTTCCACATTTCAAGTATAACTCTTAAGGAAATCTAACACCACTCCATTTACGGAAATGAAAACTTAGACATTTTTGCTCACTTTAATTTAGAAACACGTGGACAGTTAAATCAAATTATTTATATGAAGTACTTTGAAAATTAGCCTTGAATTCTCAAAATGATATTTTTAATAGTATGAAGCTTAGATACTCAAATAAATTCCAGCTGCGCAATAAAAATCTTCTGATTATAAAGCTGATTTTTATGATCAACACGAATCTAGAAATTTTAATCTTTTAATTACGTGTATTCTTGTAAAACCTCACAATTTAAGTATAATAATAATTTTTCCTTATGAAACTTTTATCGTGAATTATCTAAAATTTATCTTGAATGACTAATTTTAAATGTACAACTAAACAAATTATATTCACCCTGAAAAATTAAATTCTGACTGTGAAATTTCAAATACTATATAATATAGTGTAATGGAGTTAGTACTTTAACAGCAACGATCAATAAGAAAATTATTACTTATTATTATTACTCATTCAAACTGCATAGCAAGCATGATTTTAAATAATCTGTTTTTGAATTCGTGGATAAAAATTCTTATAACAATTTTCAAAAACTTGGTGGTATTTTTAAAACAGAAGTATTTAAGATTCACTTAACAGTACTATGAACAGTTGTCACACTTTGAAAAATGGGCATCACCATAAAAATCTAACAAGCATTGGAGAAAGGATTCAAACAAAATTTGATTGAATTGAAATGGTAATCGAATAATTCTACCATATAATATAGAAGCCTTACAAACGATGACCTCAGTGTTTCAGGATCATTCGAATTACATGAGAAAGAGATATGAAACATGAATTGCAATTTTACAGCAACATAATTAGCGAAGTCATCCTATAGTGGGAATAAGTCTACAGGAGCTGTGGTATCCTAGTGGTTAGGACATCAGCCTTTCGTCTGGAAGGGCTGGGTTCGATTCCCATTGCCGTCAAAGACTCACCGGGTTCATGCAATATATGTGCTCATTAAATCTGTGAAATCTAAAATCCTGTGGTGTAATGGTCTGGAGAAATTTCCTCACCTTCCAGATCAAAGTCAAAATTGAGTTCGTGGATCCTCCAGTGGTGCCATCTGTCGGAAGAGTCTTAGAGAAAAATCTTACTTTTACTCTCGTGGTGATCTGGTTAAATGAAAGACGCGCCCTTCTGACTTAATTACACATAGCTGTCAACTAGTAAACTTCACTGGTCCAAGTGTCATAAATAACAACATCCTAAATCTGCTTGTATAGTATACAATAAATTACAAAGCATACTATCCACCCTGCTTGATGAATCTGGGCTCATTTACTTCCAGCTCATAAAGTTGCCGTTGACTAATCAACTTATGTTGTCTGAACTTATTAAATGAGGATTTGGAATTTGAAAAAATATGCTAGATGGAATTTGATCTCTGTGACCTTAAAAGTATCAAAATAAATTCATCAGAAATACTCAATCATTAGTTAGAAATTTTAAAGCACATTTTTGTAAATAAATTTTTTTAAGAAAATCGTAACTAATTCTTACTTAGAAAATTATTTAAATTGTTTTCAAAGAAATTATAGAATTTATGTTTGTAAGTTGAAAAATTAGGAATTTTTTATAAATGTAGTTGACAAAATCGAAAATGTAAAAATAAATGTGTGCCTGGGGGCCGATATCCCAGGCTAGACATTTTTATATCATTGACCTCACATTTTAGATGGGGAATCAATCTAGAGTACGGACAATCATGGGTGACAAAACAATCTTATTCGAAGAACACTTGAACGTTATGTACTTAAGAGCCATGCCTTGTAGTATTGAAATATTTTTATTTTATTTTTATTTTATTACATTACATATATTCAGACTTGTATGCTTGATTCTTGAGATCCGCTTGTAAGTCTCCGTCAATAATAGGACAAATAGCACAATAACAGATGTACAACCACAGAAGAATAACGAAGAAAACACCCAGAGCCACGGTGGGAATCGAACCCATACTCCTACACTCTCAAGCGATTAGCGGTGATGCTTTAGACCACTCAGCCACGGAGCACCCTATTGAAATACAACGGCAATTAAAGCCTGGAGGAAAGGATAGATTACCAGATCCAAATCTGAAAAGATACCGATGGTAAATTTACCGATAAATGTATTTGTGTGGGCGAAAGTCGAATTCAACACTACTCGAAACCATAAAACCGATTGAAGAACAATGATGATGATACATAATACAAACTTTGAGCAGTCTCTCTCCACGATAACTTAAAATCCTAATTTGGTCTTCATAATATTGCAGTATAGGCATAATTCATCCAAAAATACAATATTATGCCATCCCATTATCTATCTATCTCATTCAGGACACTTTCATGAACATAAACTCTTGTTCATTGAGGACAAAGTTAATCAAAACAATCGATGATTATCAGACTGATTGCACAACAGATTGATATAGGATCATTTTCTCATCTAGATATCAATTCCATCTAACCGAAAAATGAATACTTAAACCCAGCTGCTTTCATTAAACTGGTAGAACAATCTCACAGCAAGGTACAGGAAAGCATACTAGTGTAACAACAATATGCTTCTGGAGTACATTTATATGCATGCATTTGTTATGCTACTATTTCAGATCATATAAATTAGATGTTAGAAGAGAGTACTCTTGGATATGAAACTAGTTTGTATACCCGGGCATATTTTAATACGCTTAGCACAAAATTGGGATCTTTCTGTTAGATGAATATCAGTAGATGGATGAGAGTCTTCATAATTTAGATTCAGGGGCTAATCAGAACCCCTAAAACTTGACCTGAAATCCCCAAGGATATCATTTATCTTGGAGAACATTGCTATCGCGATTTATTTAGCATGACACTGTTGCCCTTAGAGAACGTCAACGTTCTTCGCTTAAATTAGGATTTGTCTCACTGCCTTCCGATAATGAGAACGATGCCCTAACCAACCAGGCTCTTCCTCGTTTTGTTGTTGTTTCCAATCCCCGTGATCAGCAAAGCTAGATCAGAATCATGAGTCCATTCACCCTAAAAAAAGTCAAGCACCAGAAGGGGATCCCGAATCGGGTCTTGCTTGGTAAGCCCCAAACAAGATAAAAATGACTCATTTTACTTTATACCACCCATATTCGATGAATCACTGGTTGTGGCTGAGAAAGTTTGAAAGTCATTTTGACGTTCAGTGAATCAATTTTTAATATTTTGGGCATGATGTATAATTGCACTATCGTCCATGAAATATTCCTAATGATCAGATTAAAAATGCAATATTTCAGGTTGCACTGGATGGCTAGTATATCTAAATAATCCATAGCTACTTGATTATCCTCGAAGAACACCAGGTCACAACTTACATGCTAATAGATTATGTCCCATATCATAATACTCCAACCAGATACTTACAGTGTGAGTTAGGTTAGATGCATTCATGACTTCATGAATATCTCGCCAAAATTGCTTTCTTCCATCCTGTCAAAATATGGAGTAGAGTGATTTATCCAATCTCATTACTTGTTTCCAATCTTCGGATATCATATGTATTTTCTTAAAGAACTACTGACAACGAATTCTTTATTTCAGACAGAAATTAGTGAGTTTTTCTCTGGCACCCAATTGTGCAACCTATACTCTGTAATCTTCTGAACATTTTCTGTGCTAAATTCTGTTGGAAAGAGTCTTAGTTGACGATTTTTGACATTTAAAGCACAGTAGAGTACATATTCTGCTGTACAGTTCCTCATAAAGGAGGCAGATCACGCTTTTCAGAAAACTTGTCTCAAATTGCAATTATGTCTTTCAGACGATGGTCCTGTTTCCAACTTTTCAAAACCTTCAATATAGCGGTTTTTCAGAACCGCATAAGTTTTTCTGTCTTAGAAATAGAAGTCACTACTATACGAGAAGTGAATTCTATTTCTAAGACATATTTATATAAGACATAAGACTTCTATTTCTAAAACAAAAAGTTCTTTTCGAAAATTGTAAAAGATCTGTCATATGTCACTATTTTGCTTCGTTCATTATAAAATGTCCTTTTGCACTTTACTTATGTTAAAATTCTAACTACATGTAGTGCACGTCATTAAAAAATTTTCATATTTTGTCTCTAGTAGACATTCAAACGAAAATCTCAGAGGTTTTAATGCCAGTATATATATATATATATATATATATATATATATATATATATATATATATATATATATATATATATATATATATATATATATATATATATATATATATATATATATATATATATATATATATATATATATATATATATTTATATATATATATATATATATATATATATATATATATATATATATATATATATATATATATATATATATATATATATATATATATATATATATATATATATATATATATATATATATATATATATATATATATATATATATATATATATATATATATATTTACTGCAACAACATATGATATCTACATTAGTTTCTCAAAACAGAATTGATTTATCAACAAAAATTTCAATTTTTAATAAATACATTTTTTCAGAAGAAAATACAATATAGTTATTTTTACAATGTAATTCAATTTTAAAGAAAATTTTTAGTATCATATTTAAATAAATTTTCTGTGAAAAGTATATTGTAATCTAAAGTATATAAATCAATACAGTATTTTTCATGTTTTAATAAATTTGAGTTAATTTTATTTCTGTGTAATATATTTGTGTATTCTGGATAACTTGAGTTAAGCTATTGAGAATTATTTGTGGCAGAAAAATAGAGAAAATATATTTCTTTTCTCAATTTTATTCATATTTTATTACTGTGCATACTTTAATTCATTTAAAAATGTTACTTAATAGTAATCCCATAGAAACAAGGAAGCAGAATAAGTCCTTAAATGTCAAAATGGATTTTCTACAAACTTGAAAAATCTGTTAATATGCAACATATGACCCATATATTTATGATAGGATATATATAATATTTTGAATATTTTAACGCTTTTTGTAGGTTTATTTTAAACAGTTGAGTTTTTATGCGTTTATTTCCCAATTTCAAAATAAATTCCGAAAAATTTTTTAACATGTAACTCAATAGCAAACTGAAATTGTCTTATACATTTTCAGCATTTTAAACTGTTTTAAGTTCCTTATATTGTTTCTTTACTCTAAAATGAGTTACATATTTACTCTTTCAAATATCTATTTTGTGAACCACTTCAGTAAAAGCGCTGAGCCCTTTTTACGTATTTCGAGTTTTATGAGTTTTATCCTTCTCTTTTAGTCCGTTAAGTGGAGTCTTCCGTGAGAAACTGCTTTTTATCTCGGCTTTAGGCAGACAACTAAAACAATAACTTCATAGAGAATTAACCTTAAGTTTCCAACAGTTTATATGTATTTTGTCTATTTTCAAGGGAAAAAAGTAGTTTGGATATTTTCTAGCGAGATGATAAAATAATTTGTTAAACTGAGAATTATGTCATTAAGCAATATTCACGTATTACCTAAGTTTCTTTGATAATTATAATTTAAAAAAACTTTTTGTAATAGAGTAATCTTTTTGAATTTATAAGTATTCTTGCTACATTTATAAAGGAAGAATAGTATTTTCAAGGAGATTCACATCATACTTATTATTGTAAAATTTCAAGGCCTAAATAATTAACTCAATCTAAATGATTACACTGAAGGCTCGCTATCATTGTTTTTCATTTGTATTATCATTCAAAGGAATCTCATTAGGCTTAAATCATCATATGTAGTAGTAGATTCTTAAATTTATACAGAAATTACTATAATGGTTCATTTAAATTAAATAATATAAGTTTGACAATAAATGTCAGATTACGGTTTAGAAATACTATTGATTTAGGAAAGAACTTTAAAATATAATTTAAGACTTATTAAAAGATTTTCAAATACAAATATTAATGCTTATTACCATAAAAATAAATGTAAGACAATAACATAATTTATCTGCTGAGCCAACTTTATATATTGTAACTGACAAATTTATCAAATTTACAAAATATATACGCATTAAATACGATCAATAATAGCATTTTACCTTAAACTCAAATAGCGTACTTAAAATTATCTTATACAATGGAACAAAATATTATTAAATGAAATTGTTTGCATGAGAACATATTAAAATTAAAAAATGGCTAAAATCTAATTTTTAATAATAACGTAATTTTGAAAAGGAATAAAAATTGGTAGTACAATTTCTTTAACATAAATTTCAAATTCAAAAATTTGATTGTTTTAGATAATCTATCAACAATTTTTTTTATTAATTTTGCCTTTACTGAGAAGGAAAATGTTATTGCCCATGTGAATTAAAATTTTATGTCCTGTATGATTGTTTTCAGAAAGAGTACTATTCAATCAATATTAGCAAGCTCGAATGTCAATAACATATTCCATAATTGCAATTAAAAATTTTGTAAATTTTAAAAACAATTAGAAAGATATGTGTCACTTATATAGATAGATTTATATTTATTGTTACTGTACATAATTTCTGCATACATTACATGAATTTTATTTTAAACTTTCGATTAACAGAGTATGTTTTATTTCCAAATAATTCAAGTCATTTGCTACCTCAGAAATCTCTAAGTAGAGTTCGGTATAGAAGCGGGTATCCCTTAGTTTTCCAAAACTTTTTGGTCATAAATGTTAGCAATAAAATTTAATTTCTGGTAATTTTAGTGCTTTAACTAACGTAGTTTTAGGGTTGTCACTTTGTTATTCACATTTTGGTTCCTATCTTGGCATCAAAAATATGGAGGAGTACCTGTAAGTACCATTTACCCTCGAAGTATAGCACAACTAATGGTATTACTAAACCTATATTTGACTCAGCAAACTGTACCAAAAGCTAAACAATACAGAATTGACTGGAATTCCCATTTAAATTCATAGTAATTTTTTTTATTTTCGTCTAGAAGAGTTTATTAAGGAGTGATATTATATTTTTCATGAATCTAGAATATATTTAGACATATTCAGTGAGTTCCCCTAATTAATTTTTAATTAATTTATCACATAAACAATATTTTCGCTTCTGTATAAATATATAAAGTGAAGTTTGCAAACGAATTAATATAATCACGAACTTGTACAGTTTAAGACACCGATTATTTTTTACCAAAATAATGTATTAGTAATAAAATTCTATAAAAATATTATTCATGATTGTAATTTTTATTTTTTAAAAATCGTATATTAAATAATTTGAAATTTTACATATGGATGTATGTATTTTATTTATATCCGTATTAATTTAAACGTTATATGCGCAAATGAACTGCAAAATGATAAGCGTAATTGTTTTATTGAAAGAAGAAAATTTCTTTTATATATTACGTTTTGGCTGAAAATTAAATAAATTTTTGTTTTTTCAAACGGAAAAAATATTTTAATTTTGCAAAATTTTAAGATACTACTTTATATGCTATACCATCTTTATATCTTCTGACTAATATTTTCCTCTACATTTCTTTTATAAACAATTTCTTTGAAAAAGATTTTATATATAATTTCAGTGAATAATTTATTCAGTATATAAGGTATGATTAATTTCATACCATCTTTAAGTACTTTTATTAGCTTCTTCTTTCAAAATGAATAGCAAATTAAAAACTGAGTTCTAAATAAAATATATATTGAATACAAACCGAAATTATAAAAATCAAAGTTTTCAATAGAAAGAATATAAAACAGGAAAGTATACAAAAATATTTTATTTCAAATAATATTCTGCTACTAAAAAATAAGAAATTTTAACAATGAAAAATAATACGTGTAAAATAATTTTTAACTCACACTGAAGATACTTAAATTTCTTTTGATTACACTCTATTCAAATGAACCCCTTTCACAGCAAGTAGACGAAACATTTCACTGTTACAACTAATGAAATAAATGAAAATTCTGTCTGAGTTTTCTAAATTCTAACAAAAAGAATATAAATACGAAAAGAGACTAATATTTTGTTTTAGTTAAGGAGATTGTTAATAATCAAAAATAATTAGTGAAAATATGTGTTCCACTTTTTTCAGATTGATCATCTAAAGTGAAATTTTAACTTAACTTAGTCAAATAACGAAATGAGAATTGTTTTCTACCTCCCCAGTTCTGTACAGCTTGAATAATTTTAATATTATTCATTCATTTTGTTAGAACAGTTGACCACTAAATGCTTAGTACTCTAACCTTCAATTATAAAGTTCTTGGTTTTGATTCCTACTTTGATTACAGATTTTTAATGCATCCGCCACCCATCCATTGTGAGCATGGCATTCTTTGGCTGCCCAACTTTAAAGGCCATGACTTTTCAGTCATGAGCCTAGTTATGTAAAACCATTTAAATCGTCCTTGACAATTTAAACTAAACATAAATGTTTTTTGTCTTTTTCATTTGCTTTTTCTTCTGTTCTGTTGTCAACGTGTTAATGATTTGAATCGAAGGAAAAAGGATTCTCAAACCAATGTTTGGCCTTGACATAAGGAATCATTTTACAAACAAAATGAGCTTCGACAATATTTTTAATTTTGATTAATACTAATTGAAGCCCCGGAGTCGCTACTCAATATGTTAGTCATGTACAAATCATTTTGACCATTGTTAAGTTTAAGTGTCAATGTGCGCATATGGCTCAAAGCATTCAAAATGACTTCTCGAATCATGTTTTTGTATGTGCAGAACAATCAATGTTTTACGCTCAAAATGTTCTTCAAAATCTTTTCAAATTCAAGTTGAGCGTCTCATCAGGCTGGAGAACGTGAAATGACACGAGGCTGAGAGCCTGGAAAGGAAACTGGAATCGGTCAAAGACACAATCTGCAAAAGACAACAATTTCAGGAAATTTTCAAAGCAAAATATCTAAAGTTTTTTTTTTTTTAATTTGAAATCTAATTACTAAGAACAACAGGTTTTTGATTTTGAAAACTTTTACAAACGGAATAAAGTAAATTACCCATGATCTCAACTGGAACGAAAGAAACTTCTAATCATATCATGGCACACGCAATTTTGCAGACAGTTCGACTAATCAGTTTTCAATTAATTACAATTACTTAAATCAAAAATGAAAAAAAAAATCAAGGTTTTTTTTTTTACTTTAAGTTCAACAGCGAACAAAATTTCGGTGGAATTTATGTACATAAATGAATGTGATTATTTAAAGTTTTGTTTCACCGGCATGCTTCCTGTACTGAGTCTGTTAGCTCTATCAGTTAGATAGAAGACAGCTGCGTGGATTATTCGTGATTTTGAAGCAGGGACCATACAGAAGACCCCTGATACTTGACCTGCAACCCCATGGGTGTCATTTCAATTGGATGACATTGCGATCATTAGTGAGCACGATGGATCTTTGGTTAAGTCGGGATTCGAACTCAAAACTTTCCTATGGTGACAACGACTCCTGATAGCCTAGTGGTTGGAATATTGGCCTTCCATCCGGATGTACTGGGTTCGATTCCTAATGTCGCTTCCAAAGACCCACCGAGTACATGCGATATACATGCTCGTTAAATCTATGGAATCGAAAGTCCTATGGTCAGTCGTTGAACAGTTACCATGAATGTAATTGTCTGTAGAAAATTTCCTCCCCCTTTATATCAAAGTCAAAATTGAGGGAGTGGATCCTCTGGTGGTGCCATCTATAGGAGGAGTCTTAAAGCAAAGACGAATTTTCACCTTCGTGGTGCTCTCATTAAACGAAAGACGCACCTTTCTAACTTAACTTCGGTAGCCAAAGGCTATGCGTAAAGCCTTTGGCTAACGAGCTTTGCTTATCCAAATGTTAAAATAACAGCAACAACATATGTGACCTCCTTAAATGGAATTTTAACAATGTTATTATTTCTGGAGATTTTACAAATGGAAAATCACACAACGGAATGAACATATATATATTTTTTATCTAAAATATGTATATAATTTATTTAAACGTTGGCCGTTGTAATCTTGTTGGCTGGAACGTCGTTCTCGCTATCGGAAGGTAGTGAGTTTGACTCCAACAGATTATCCACGGTTTTCTAAAATGGTTGCTAGGCCACATAAAATGTATCGCGGTCGCTATGTCCTCCAAGCGAAATATCTGTCTGCAGGTGTGGGGAAAATATGGTCTCTGCAGGTGGCAGGCCAAGTACTGGAGAGAGGATTTCTGCTTGGTCTCCGCTTCTAAATTAAGATCTCTAATTTACGATGGCATGCCTACTTGGTTCCCTAATATGTAAAAAGCGCCCTCTCTTTCGCCCCTCCAAGTGCTAAAAGGGAAAGAATCCAGTAGCTGAACATTGAAAAAATAGTTAATCTAAATGGGTTCAATTAAAGATAATTTAAAATATTCTTGCTGTTTAACATTAAACACAATAATTATGCAAATTCCTATTTAAACAAAGTTTGTAAATTGTAACACAATTATTATAATTTTTTTAAAAAAATTTCATACAATTTTTAAGTTTTTTTCTTTGCCGCCCACCCTGTCTAATGGTCTGCGAGCCTGACTGCGGATGAGGAGGTCCTGGGTTCGAATCCCAGTTAGGGCATGGGTGTACTTTTTTCTCTCTCCTTCTATCCTGTCTTTGTCCTTTCCTTGTATGATTGAGGTGTGAATGGTTCCCTTCCCTATAAACGGGTCCCTATGGCACGTGTGTAGAGCAAAGTCGTACTTTCACCTCCATGATGCTCTGATTAAAAACGAAAGACGCTCATAATCAACTTAAATTCGCATAGTCAAGGCAAAGCGAGCTTGGCTTATCCAAGTGCCATTAGTAAGAACAACCAGTTTTTCTTTTCTTCTGGATTAAAAATTTAGCTTTAAAGTTTCTTTTTTTACTTTCATTTGGATGAAAAAATAAAAAAAAAAGAAATGTACAAAACAATTAAAATAAGAACATTTGATTCTATCACATTTTAACTTCATAATATAATTTTTTTCTTCAGTGTGTTATGATCTTTCTTGACTAGCATTTGTCAAATCAAAAAAAAAATTTTATTGAATAAAATCGATAAAATGCTTCTTCGTGTAATGAATAAAAAACATCACGACAAAAAAATATTGATTTTAACAAATTTGATAAAATTAATGTGAAAATTGTTGATTAATTACTTCTACACAACACTGTTTTTTTTTCAATTTTATCCCAACATAATAGTACTTTTTAATGAATAATAGTGGGGACAACTATATAAGCGAGTTCATTACGTAAAACTAATTTCCTTGTAATGGATTTCCAATTAACACTCCCACATTGGCCTATTCACTTCATAAATAGCACTAGAATCATACAATATACTAAATTACTGACTTAAAAAATTTACAAATTATGTAAAATAGCATAGATAAATTATTTCTCTGAAAAAAATTAATAGTTATTTCAAAAAATGAATTTTAATAGGCATTATATTTACGAACTCTTTTCCGAAAGATAAAATTTATCTCAAAATTTAGAAATACAATTTCTTTGATCAGAAGTATTCATTAGCACAGAATTTCATGTTATTTAAATTAACATCGACAACTTTTTATCAAAATACTTTCTTTAAAAATAACTTTTCTGTGATTTTTTCATCGAAAATTAAAAGGAAAAAGTTTAGATAAAAATCATTTTATTTCTTACAGCGATAATACTTTTTTTTATTTGTGAAATTTTATATGTTACGCACTCCCTTTAAATGCAATAATTGATATAAGATCAAATATTGCATTCAAAGGGAGAACATAATGTAGAATATTTCAGTTATTTTGTTGTAATGTATAACAATAAATAAATTTCAGACTTTTACCCCATTTTCTGAGAGTGAATCTAATTCAATTTAGAAGCAATTATTCTTATGCTCAAAAAACTTCAAATTGTCAATAAGAATGGAGAAAGGATTGAACACATTTTGATTCTTGTGTGTCCAATAATGTTACAAACATTGTATATAAACATTTATTAAAAAATGAACTTTTTAGCAATTTTGGTATCGATGCAGCACTTAGAGGAAACATAAGATAGATGATTATAAAAGTTGTAAAGACAAAATTAATGTAACGTAAGGTATTTTAATATTATAACTTTTCTTCTTATAATTTATTCGTTTTCACAACAGTGACTTGCTTAATAATATTTCGGTTTCTCCAAATTTCCAGATACATTTTTATCAGATTAATGAATTATGTAATGTTCTTCATCACATTCATTTTACACAAAAATGCAAAGCCCATGAGGTGTTGGGAAAAAACGAGAAGGCAGACTTGCTTGCAAAACAAGCAGAAACATACAGTATAATTCCCTTTATTGAAATCAAACGACCAAAATCTCATCTGAAACGTGTTCTTTAACAGCATGCACTCAATCAAGGGAAAATTTATTGGGACACAACAGAACAAGGGTGACGGTCTCATACTCTCCTTCCTAAAGTACCCCCACCAATTATTTCAACATTAATCCTTTCCGGCCACGATCTAATAGTGTTTCATTATTACAAACGAATTGGTAAAATTGAAATCGCCATATGTTCATGAGGTAAAGAGGATTCGCCAATACCTACATCTTCGATATCCCCCTCACAGCCAACAACCTCATAAGATCTCTATCAGACATCCTGCCTAACCAGCATCTCCAGTTTTGCATCAGACAAAGACACTCTCAAAGTCCCATAACCAGCACAATGAAGACCCTCATGGGCTTGAACGTGCGGCAACTGACACCAGTCACGATCTGATAACCTGACAGACTGCATCTGAAATCATTTTTTTCTACCAGCCAGTTGACGAGGAATTGCACATGCTCACGAACCTTTGGGAAACAAAAAGCGCCTTCTTTCTTGATCCCCCGCCACTGTAAAAGCATTATTTTCTGTTCAGATAACATCTCGTTGAGTTCCTTTATAGTCGCAAATTTAGCAATGATGAGACACTGATAAAGCAGCTGTCATCATAATTTTCAGCTCTATTTGGTTACACTATTTTCATTTCCATGATGTAATTACCTGAGATATGCAAGACATAGTTCAAAGTTGGAAAAACCATACACCTCTCCATCTTAAAATAGGTGGAATTTCACTGCAGAATGTTCAATCGTTTAAATTGATAAAACTGCAGATTTCAAAAGCTGTCAACAAAATTTTAGAATGAAATACAGATTTCAAATTAAATTAATTATGGACCAACATTTTGATATGTTTCATTTGTTCACAACAACTACTTTAAATTCAACACTGGATCAAAATTTGAAGGACAAATTAAAGGCATAAATGCCATATAATCCAGGATGACAAATTCTGAATATTTTTGGCTATAAAAAAATTTTGCCAAGATGACGTATTATGCATGATGACGTGATGACGAAAATACTTGAGTTGCCAAAATAGAATTCTCTGCAAAATTCTTATAGGTTTAAGTATCTAAGATGTAATAAAAACCAGGTTGCCAGATAAATAAGAAAATCCATCAAAAAATCACCAAGCTCAGAATTGAATTTAGTATCCTGGATTTTACAGCATCTGTACCAAAATAAATAAATAAATAAATATATATATATATATATATAACAAACAGAAATGAAATATCAATGATTTAAGCATTGAATTACATTTGAAAAATTAAAAATTGAATGGACACCATCAGCTGTTAAAATGAAACTAACTTTATTTTCACGTTTTATGTCCTAACCTTTTAACAATTAAGCAAATATGATAATAAAACACATCTACAGATTCACATCTAAAAGTAAATGGATAAGTTTTTATATTCAGTGATATATAACATTTAGAAATGTATATATGTGTTATTTTTAATCAATAAAAATATCTTTAATTTAAAAAAGCTATTTATATTGTTTTCAGATATAATAAAAGAAAAATAGGCAATAATATATGATAACTCAAAAGAAATGATAAATGATTTTAAAGTGCAGCATTTATTATAAGCTTTAAACAGCTTATCGAAATTTAGTTTTACAAAAAGGCTACCTATATACTTTCAAAATTTTTTAAATGTTTGATGATAAAAAGTATACATTCAAAAACACTCTGTCCATAAATTAAGGATTATGCAAGTTCAGGTAAAGAAAGAGACATAAGCAAAATAAATGTGACTTATTTGTGAAGTCTATTCATTAAACAAAAGGTAAAGAGCAAAAAGATGCTATACAAGTATGTTAGATATCATTTAATAAAAACTGTGATTTTTACTCTCTGGAGCGAATTTCAAAAAAGAACCTACTTACAAAAACCAATATAATATGGTTGGAATGATGGTTAATACATAGTATGCCCCCAAACGGTACAACGCCTAGGCATGCTGAGTATCAAATTATCGATAGTTCTTTGGAATATTACTCCACTCACATTAAGAAATGCTCTCCAAAGTTCTAGTAGATATGTGGGAGTAAGTTGACGGGCAACAATTCATCGGCCAAGCATGTCCCACACATGCTCTATTGGATTCAAGTCCGGTGATTTTGCTCGCCAGTCCACACAGGTAATATCCTCCAATTGAAGGCATTCGTCTACAATGTTTGCACGGTGAGGGTGAGCTGCGTTGTCATCCATAAACAGAAATTCTGCGCCCATGGTGCCCCGAAACAAACGTACATGTTGTTCCAGAATGACATCCCGATCGATGTGGCTTGTCATGGTTACATTCTGAACATGCAGGTTTGTACTGGAACCCAGAATAATTCCTCCCAAAACGAGCAATCCTGCACCACCGTAACGGTGTCGTTCAATGGAATTCTCTTGGTAGTAACGGGTACCTGGCCTTCTCCATGTGAAAGTCTGCGAGAATCAGAACTGAAAGCTAAACCTGGACTCGTCGAAAAACATCACACAAGACCACTGTTACGGTGTCCACAATGCATGCTCTCTATTCCAGGCTAACCGCAAACGACAGTGAATTGCTTTATCTGGAACACATCTGACAGGCCTACCAGTTCTCATTCGGCATTGTAACTCTGGGACGACCTGTGCAGTAACGTCTATTCACATTACAATCATCTTGGAACCTCTGCCAAAGCCTGGAGATGAAACTCTGGGTAATTCCAAGTTCCTCGGATACTTCCAGCTGGGTACGTCTACATTCCAGACGACCGATACTTCTACCACGGAAAATATCATCCAAATGCTTCTGTTGTGCAATAACTATGCGGTTATTGCACTAAAAGACTTTTAAAGCGCTTGTGAACAATTTTACTTCTTAGCAATTAATTCTTATATACCCCTTTCTTACACTCTTTTCATTGTGACGTACTATTGGTGCCATCTAATGATGGTTTCTTGTATTTCGCATATTATTATTCAAGATGTGTTTGATGATTCTACATGTGAAACTTTTATTTTAGAGTTCAATTTCTCTTTGATTCTGAATTGTTTTTAATTTATGGACATGAACGTTTTTAAACATATGCATACTAATTAAAGGAATTAAATACAAGCTGAATAAAATAATTTAAGTACTATTTAAATTAAATAGTTGCAGTTATGACTTTCAGTAATAATTCATAATTTTTATTACTTTTCTTGTTCTCACATTCTATTAATTCATTTGAGAATTATTACTATAACACAAGAAAATATAATGCCAGCCTTTTAACTTCTATTAGAAGTTTTTCCTTCTACATAAAAAAATTGTCATAAACTATTCACAATATAGGATATAATAACATGTTTGCAAATATTCTAGAAAACTACTAATATAATTCCCCCCTGAAGGTACTTGCCCAACACTTATAGCAGTGTTGGCTAAGCGAATGAATCATACCAAGTGTTTATTGTTTAGTGAAAACCTTACAGCAAATGCGCAAGATGCCTCCCATGTGTGTCGTTGTACAGTTGACATCCGGCGAAGGAACAACTGACGCATCCTCTCGAAGATTCCTGGTACAATATTAATTTGGTCCCTGGCAACAACGATTCTAGCCACAAGAACTTCAATTGAGTCCACAGGCTTCTTGAACAATAAAGATTTCAAGTGTCTCCAGAAGAAAAAATCCAGTGGGTTGAGGTTCGATGAGTGAGGAAGCCAAACCACATGTCCACTTCATCCACTCGATCTTGCAAGATATGTGACATTCAAAAATTTACATACCACGATGGAAACATGTGCTGGATCTCGATCGTGCATAAGCCACGTGTCTCTCAGGATGGGGATATAACAGCCTGCAATAAACTGGGATGCACATGTTCCAAGAAGATACGGTATGTTGCGCTGGTCAAATGGTCTGACCTGATGTAAAGGCCTACCAGAAAATCACCAAGGATACCTGTCCAGATGTTCATGGAAAATTTCTGCTGGTGTCCACAAGGGGCATTGTTTTCAGACCAAACGTGTTGATTGCGTTTCAAAAAGACAATGGTCTACTCTGATTGGTTTTCTCCTTTAACCAACAAGAGCAAAATGCTGCTTCTTCTCCGTGGAAATTTGCATATGGCAAATTCGTGATAGATTCTTGGTGCGTTTCTACTTTCCTCTCATCTGCCTCTCAAAGTGGAATGTAACCTTATGTTCCTATGTAGTTATAGCTTGTATGGATAGCTACTATCATCCCCTTTAATTTGTGAAAACAATTTATAATCATCCTGTATATATATATATATATATATATATATATATATATATATATATATATATATATATATATATATATATATATATATATATATATATATATATATTTACAGAGAGGGGGAGGGAGAGATATAAAGATAAATAGTTAAGCAGAGGCAGATAGGTAGATTTTACAATTTTTACAAAAACATAATGTAATTTAGTGATTTTATAACTCAAATAAAGTAAAATTTTATGACCTATTAATAATTTAATTCATAATAATTAAATGTATTTCTGAATACAGTTAATACTAAGGAGCTCTTCTCAAAATTGATATTTAAGTAATACAAGAAACATATTTTTATGTGAATTTAACGATACTAACTAGCTGTAAACACATAAATAAAACACAATTTTACAATTTATTTATTTATAATTTATTACTTTAGCTTTTTAGTGGTAAAATATTCTCTATTCAAACGATCAATAAGGTCATAAATATTTTTATCACCAAAAAAGTGCAATTGGAAGAGCAAGGAACAAAAATGCAAAACCTTAAATTCAAAAATAGACATTAATGATATAAAAACTTCTATCATAAAAATGCAGTATCTACTTAAAATATCGATGTGCATTTCAGTGCCTTCTCGCGCTCCATAAAAGTAATATATTCATATTCTCCAAGTTAAAGTGAAACATACAGCACAGAGAAAAAAGGAAATACAATTCTGTTTCCATAATTTGATATAAAAAAGAGTAAAAACTTAGTTTGTACTTTCCATGAATCTGCCTTCTGATTGTTCTATTTTATAGCTCCATTTTTATTTTTATTAAAGCGAACAGATATAATTCTGTCTAAAATAACTGAAGTGATATTTGAGAGAAAACCACTCATATCACAAAAATATTATTTCAATATTTATACTTCATTTATATACATTTTATCGTACAAAGTTTCCAAAAGTTTAATTGAAGAGAAATCATAGATTAATAGCTACTTTAATTTGTGTACATCAAAATCACAAATTACTGTTTTGCTTACTATAATATGAATTGGCAATGTAATTTGCTGTTATATATATATGTTACTACATTAAACTGCAATTAAAGCTCTGCAGTTAAAGATGTCCCATGTATCTAGAATAATCTATTATATTTCCTCATCTTTATACCATCTAGCACGAATGCATTTTACGAAATATATATATATATATATATATATATATATATATATATATATATATATATATATATATATATATATATATATATATATATATATATATATATATATTTGCATTTTAACAAACAATTATTTAACATATTTAAATCAACAAATGGAAGGCACAAAATGTTTTTAGATTTTCAGAATAAAAATAGATATTTATTTTATCATGTGGGAAATTAAAAAATAATTTTTTATGGCAAAATTTAACAAGGAATAAAATTGTTTTAACAAGGAATAAAATTGAACTTTTATCCACTGAAATTGAATGATGCAATTGATGACGGATAGTCTCTGAGATGTCCGGAAGATCTTTAACTTTACAATCATACTTTCTTCACCCTTAGAACAAGTTCCACTTGTAATATTTTTGGCACTCTTAAAATACTTCCTGAATATTAGCAAATTAATAATTATAAAAAATTAGGAATTTTTTTTTCTAGTGCGCAACCAAAAGCAAGCGATACTGTTATTTAGTGTCAGTTGTGCTTTCCTGCCGCTGACACTAAATAAAAAAATGAACGAGCCGCAAAACATCTTGAAACGTTTTAATGACTCTTCACAACAGTATAAGTTATCCACAACAATATACGTTACATTATGATATATCTTTCGGATAATTATAATGAGCATTAAAATATGATTTATAAAACTAAAAAATAATAGCAAAATATCGATACGCTTTTAATATTATTTAATCTGTTTTTATTGTTTATTATTTGAACTAATAATTAAAATAGGATGTCTTGTATGTGTTTTACCAACGCGTTGCCTATTTTTGGTTACAATACAAAGAGTTACTAATTAATTAAAACTAATTATTTGTGTAGTGAAGAACATGTCCATTTTAAACATTTTTAATATTTAAACAAGAAACAATCATATGATATGATTGTCGCAAAGATTCAAAAGAATGAATTTGATATTTATTTGCAAAAATCGAGAAAAATAAAAGGATGTTCATTTGCAATATTCCATTTATGATTCATAGTTCTTTCTTAATATGATTCGTAGAAACTTTAAGTAAAAATTATAGTTATTACTTTATATAGCAACATACACAATTTTCTTTCTCAATTAACCTTAAAGTAAAATAATTATATTTCATGATTTTGAAGTGTTACAGACTTTATAACAATTAATGACAAATAAAATTGAACTGCAAAGTTTTTGTGTAATACACTTTTGAACACTTTTATCATACGACTGGCTCGAATTTTGGAGATGAATCCCAACTACTGCTGAAAACAAAGGCAGGTGGTATGACGTTCCTGGTTTTTGAATGTAGATTTCTCAGTGATTGCCTGGGAATTTTCAAAAGTTTCTCTCTTATACTTCTAGAATGCAATCCATGACTTTTCGAAGTTTAACCTGAAAAGGTTAAATAAGCCATTGATCATTTAAAAAGAATCATAACGGCAGCTAAGCTATCTTTTAAGTGACGCCAAATTGTCATTCGTAAAAGTGTATCCTTTAGTTGTACAGAGAGAGGTGAAACATTCGCGAATCGAGACGCTTAGGACTCGATCTAACTGTTTCCATCTCTCTCGATCTAGTAGTTGTAATCTGTTTGTGTTGAACAATGAGATTTGCATCCAATTTCTCGATTTCTTCCTTTGCATTGGATTCGGTTCGTCATATTTGAAATGTTCTTCAGGACAGCGAATTAAACAGTAGATTCTTAAAGAAATCTGAAGACTTTTTCCCAGTTGTTTGGCTACCCAATGTGCAGCGTCAGTTTTTTAATCTTGTCAGTCTTTCCTTGAACAATACTGCAATCTCCACCAAATTGGAAACGTAATATGCATTTAATGAATTAACATAAATTTCATTTTTGTAAATTACAAAGATTTCAGTATAAAAAAAAATCAGCATGTGTTTTCATAAGAATATTTTCTTTTCACGCATCTAAACTGTTTTTCCCTTTTTTTAAGATTTATTTTCTCTTTAGTAACTTAATCACAATTTCTTGTAAGCCTTCAAAGTTATATAAATTTTATATATATGTATGTATAAAACGACATCCGAGAAGATTTCTAGGTAGTACTTTTTTTAATATTTTTAATAAGATCCTTTGAAAATAAAAAAAGTATTAAAATGTAAATAGATATTTATTGCTTTTTGGAAGCTTCTTATATTTCCCAAAAATTTATTAAACTACTATTATAGCTGTTATATATTTATTGAATGGAAAAACGTCTATAATTAAATTTTAAAATATATTGTTGCCGCCGAGCCTGTGCGGTGGTCATGACCTTCGGCTCTCACTGAGTGGGATTGGGTTCGAATCCCGAGCAAGGCTTGGATATAAAACTAGTTAGAAAGTCGGACTTTCCACGTGTAAAGAATTTCCGCCTAAAAAGAAAAGAGTGCAGCGCTCTTCTTCCTGTTTGGAGTCAATAAATGTTCTCTACTTCAGCTTCTTGTTGACCTTTCTCATGTATATCAGATAGAAAATAAAACATATTCATAATAACCTATAATCAGATAGAATAACTAACATATTATAGTGTATATATATATATATATATATGTGTGTGTGTGTGTTTGTGTGTGTGTGTGTGTGTGTGTGTGTTCGCAAGAGGTGGAAACGGGGGACAATAGTGTGTATACACACCTTCTAACCGAGGGCGTCAGCAGATCCGAGGACGTCCTCGCATTGATTTTGCTTTTTTTGTGTAGAAATTGCATAATTTCAGTTCGAATTTTAATTTTTGTTGAAATTTAAGAAAGCTCTATATTTGGTTTTGCTTATTTTAAGTTTAAATTATATATTTTTATTTTTTAATTATCATTTTTGTTGACATTTAAAAGGGTCCTCGGATTACACCTTGTGCATTAAACTTGTGTATGTGTGTATCAAAAGTGTGTATCTTGTAAAATGTGACGTCCTCGGTGGTCCGGTAAAATCCGGGTTGTGAGTGTGTCCTCAGATAACCGAAAAAATGTGTACATTGTGTATGTCAAAAATTTTCTATTAATATCGTTCATTGTGATAATTTCATAAAAACTCATATATTTAGCTTTTTGGTATATCAATAGATGTGTATAATTATTATTACGTTTTTAAAAAATTAAGTAAATTAAAAATTTAAGTAAACTTAATTACCTAAAATTTTAGCTTGTTTCCTAAAGAATAGCAGACCTTTTGAGAATTATAGAAACTTCTTTAAAAAATATTTAAGTATATTTTTTCATTTAATATAAATTTAATTTTATTAAATGTACAAAATATTATAAATGTTAATTATATATTTTTTTACTTACAAGTATTGAAAAATTTTTTTCATTTGAAAAAATTTCAAATGCTATCATAAGAAGTATAATTTTAATTTTGCTTAATTAGATATACAGTTTTTAATTAACACTTTAATATAAATCACTGTGTTATGTTCTGTTGTAATTACATTTTTAAAAATAAAATGTAAATATATTTATATTTTCCTACTTTTTCATTAACATTTATTTATTTGCTTATAAATAAATAATTAAAAATTAAAATTAATGTTAAATGAAAATTTAGAAAAAGTTTTTAATTAAATTTGTTCAGAAATTTTCAACACATAATATCATTACGTTACATTCTTATTATAAACTCTTATGAAAGGATTTTACTGTATACTTTATTAGTCCACTGAATTATAAATATAAAAATTAATATTTTGTTTCATACATTAAAATTTCTTATTTCAAAGTAGATCATATACATACCAGAAATCAGGGACATCACATACACACAGGCTATCGAGGGCATCACATACACACAGGCTATCGAGGGCATCACATACACACAGGCTATCGAGGGCATCACATACACACAGGCTATCGAGGGCATCACATACACACAGGCTATCGAGGGCATCACATACACACAGGCTATCGAGGGCATCACATACATACAGGCTATTGAGAACCTCATTAGAATGTAAAAACTGAACAAGAAATTTAATTTAACTGAAACTCCACTCAATTAATTTCACTTAATTTTTCAATTGAATATAAAATTAATTCAATATTTTTTTGTATTGAAGACCTCATACATTCAACTTATTGTTTATTTTTATGTACACAATCAGTAAATGCAATAAATTTATACACATTGAAATCTTCAAGGAAGAAATATATATCTTGATATACATGTGCGGTACAGTTGTTTGGATTCCATTTGGAATTATTAGTTCAAACTATTTTAATTTTATTTCTATTAAATCAATTAATCCATTTTTTCTTATATATTTTACTAACAAGTCTCTCTCTCTCAGTATTCAATTTAAATTTGAATATTTAAATATAGATACCCATATTTTCATTTTTAACAATAATACTTTTCTTGAATGTTTTTCAAAATATTCATATTTAAAAATTAATTTTTTACACCATTATACTGTTTTAATTCTTTTAAATAACAAGATAATTTTTGTAAATCATATCAATTTGCTTATTTGATTCAAGTTTTCATTATTTCAATCGTCTTTCCACGATTTAATTTCCAAACCATATTCATTAGTTATAATAAAGAAAATACATTTTATTTCTGGGAGTATAAGTACTATCCCATACCTATTGCTCTGTAATGAGTATAATGTTACACTAAATGTAATTTTAGTGTAAGAAAAATGAGTTTGTTAAATTTTTACGCTGTACTAATAATACTTATTATCACTTATTTATCGACCATACGAAATCAAACTTGCCGATATTTACACACGCATTTTCATTCATATAATAGTTAAATTATATTTAAATAAATTATAATATATGTAGCATTTGACATGTTATTTAAATCTAATTTAAACTAAACCTTCACAATGAGAAATCATTAGGTATATGAGCTCCAGTTGCTCAGCAGCTTCACGCCGCTTAAGCTTAGCAAAGTGAAGCATCATTTGCCGCGGGCAGTGGTTAGGAGGGTGACCACGGTGTACTCTCCTTCACTGGGTTGCTGGAACTCCGTGGGTTGGGGATGTGTCCACGTTAATCTGTGACGTCCAAAGTCCTTCCGCTGGTGTGGTGTGGATGTGGAGACGAGAGTGCCAGTTCAGGTGTAGCCTCATCACCTGCCAGTGGTTCAAAATTACGTTGCACCTTCAAAAGAACAAAGTTGTACTTTCACCTTCGTGGTGCTCTGATCCAAATGAAAAACGCTCCCTATTGACTTAATTCGCACTGCCAAAAGCAAAAGTGTCCTTGGCTTGTCCAAGTGTCATAAACAAAAACTATGTATATATTGAGCACCATACCCAACGTTGAAACACCTCTATCATAGTTTCAACGTCTTGACGGAAATTGTGTATTAACTTAAATAAAACATTCATCTCTTCTACAAATGTCGAATGTGTTAAAATTGCTAGTATAATTTAAATTATACAATTTTTTTCCCTGAAATTATGGTGTAGCACAAGCTACAAAGAAGCTGTCATTATGATTAATCTAAAATGGCTGGGGTTGTTTGTAGAGATAAATGCTTAAATACTCAGAAGTATCATTGATTACTTTTAATTAATCTATTTTCCACAAAAAATTGTGGAAAATTAAAAATAGCATTACATCACATAAAACACATAAGCTCATTTTGCGTCAACAAGTAACAGTGGAGATAACGTTCTTGAAATTTCTCTTTACTCTTTAACTTTTAACAAATAAATTCTAATATTTATCAAAAAATACAATTTTAAGTGACATGTATATGCTGACATGACATGATAATACGAGAAATCAGTTTTTTCAGTGTGGTAAATAAAAAATAGCTTTAACAACTGATAACATAATTTAAATTTATCATTGTAGAAATTTTCTTTCTTGTTAATTAATTTATGCCCACGAATATACATTTTTTGAATATATCTATTAATTTAGTCAGTAATATTTAAAAAGATTTAATTGATCTAATTATTATTAGCTAGATATTATGATTTTTTCATGATGAACTGAAAAACAAATTTTAATTTTATGTTTATAAAAATACTTTTTTTTAAATTTCTTTGATTGAATTTAGCATTTCAACAATAGAAAAAATTATAATGTTTTGTATGAAGGGATTCAAAAAGGGTTTACAATTAATTTAAAATGTTTAAAATATCTTTTCTGACATATGTGACAGTATGCAATTTACTGAGTGAAGGCAACTTCAAATGCTTCTTGGTTTCTTGTCTTTAATGAAAATACCTTTCAACTTAATCATTTTATTTTACATAAAGTTTCTCAACGGTTATTAATGAACTATTTTTGAAACATTATTCTTTAAGAGACTTCCTTACAATGAAAAATATTTTAACGTCGTTAAAATTAATTTTCTTCTTGTATGTCTTCATATTTAATAAGGCATATGGGCAAAAGAAATCTAGAATTTTAAAAGCAATGAAAATGATGTATTTGTCAAATGTTTTTTTCAATGTAATACTTTTTACAAATACATTATAAAATTACAAATGTGGGATTTATAACTCATGGATATAAACATAACAAAGATTTTAACTTATAATTAATTGTAAAATTTCCTTAAATTTTTAGAAGAAAAATAGCAATTTTCTAATATATATATATATATATATATATATATATATATATATATATATATATATATATATATATATATATATATATATATATATATATATATATATATATATATATATGTTATTGTACTAGAAATATCATTTGTTTCCTTTTTGTTCAACTGATTCCATAAACCAATATATACTGAATGACATTTTACACTCTTACTTTCATACTTTTTATGTTAAACATTAAAATTATTCACTCTTCAAGAGATTGAATTAATAATTATGCTTATAATGATTTCAAAAAATACTGCAAAATTTAATCTGATATATTTAAAGTAAAAATTGTAGTAGAAATATTTATTTTTAAAAAGCAAATTTAAAGCACAAAAAATTTAAATATTTAAAAGAATTTTTGGTATTTAATAAAACTTAATTTTTATTGCTGAAAAATATTAAATGGGAGCGAAAACATGATCTACATAAAATATTTTCCAATGACAAATTATTTTACTGCTTAGTAAACAAAAATGCTTCCAAGTGATCATTAGCTGTTTCAGGAACAATCAGGATTTTTAATCAAAAATCTTCTTAAAATATTATTCAATGGTAGATATATTATAATTTTCAGTCATATCATACTTGCACTTTTTATACATGATGGATAAATTCTTGTTAAAGCATTATTTTTATTGACCTCTTACATTTTGTGTGAAAAAATATATCGTTTTCTTTAGAGATTCTCTCTGTAGGATTTTAAAACCAAGTTTTATGCTAAATTAATGAAACAAGTAAATTTATCTTAAGATACAGATTACAATATAATATTCTCTTTTAAAAAATGCATATATTATCCTAATTTGCATATGTGTATTTGGGATCCACGTTTGCAGGTATGTATGAGAGGTCCATGGTTGGAGGTGTGTATGAAAGGTCCTCATTTACAGGCGTGTATGAAAGATCCGCAGTTACAGGTGTGTATGAAAGGTCCGCACTTACAGGTGTGTACGAAGAGGTCCTCAGTAGCAAGTGTGTATGAAAGGTTCTCAGTAACAGGTGTGTATCATAGGTTCTCAGTAGCAGGTGTGTATCATAGGTCCTCGCTTACCTTGAGAAAATACATATTTGAAAAAATAAAAATATTGAAATAAAATTTATGTCACACGATTGTTAAAATCACATTTTAAACCATAATAATAAATTTCGTAAAAATATTCCTGTAAGTTTAGAATATAATTTGGGTCCTCGGATTGATGGTGAAAACACATAGAGCGCACTTGCCGGCTTAGACCAACCTGTGTGTGTGTGTGTGTGTGTGTGTGTGTGTGTGTGTGTGTGTGTGTGTGTGTGTGTGTGTGTGTGTGTGTGTGAGTGAGTGAGTGAGTGAGTGAGTGAAAATTTCAAAAATCACTCGTCAATGTGTAACAATATTGAAAAAACATCAAAATGAGAGTGAGTGAAAATTAAGTATAAGCAAATTAAAAAAGACATTTTTAAATAATGTTTAAAAAATAGTTTGTTCCTAAATATTTTATTTCTTAAAGTATAATTTTAGATTTCTAAAACTTAGTTAATTACATTTAAAATAATTATATATATATATATATATATATATATATATATATATATATATATATATATATATATATATATATATATATATATATATATATATATATATATATATATATCATACATATATATATATATATATATATATATATATATATATATATATATATATATATATATATATATATATATATATATATATATATATATATATATATATACATATACACATATATATATATATATATATATATATATATATATATATATATATATGTATATATTTGCTAAAACTCTTTATTAATTATCATCCAATTATATTGTTTCTAAAGTTTTAATTGTCGCAGCAACATTTCCCTTTTTCCTCCACTTTAAATGAGCTCAATGAACGGGAGATTTTTTGCAATGCTCATTAACGATAGCATTAAAAATCTGACTATAAGACTTAACTTATGAAATAGAAGATAAAATATCTTCAAATGTCATTTAATTGCAAAATACTGAACTTCATTAAAATTTTCATTTGGGAACAAATGAATTTGAACAAATGATTATTTTTCTCTTAATAATATTTACAGAAGAATTAATTTATTTAATTGCTTAAGTTACTTTAAACATGAGAAGGACAATGTAATAGATGAAGAAAATTATAAATAAATTTGATTATTCATTCATTAAATTAATTAATTCGGACGGAATACATAAAAAATTAAATGTTTAACATGTTGTCATTTATTTCAGTAATCATTAAAGCTTTTAATAAAAAAGAAGAAAATATGTAAATAGGATTATTATATTTAAATTATTTTTTGTTAAATATGGCTGTCGTGTGCTGTCGTACACAGAAAGAAGATATAAAATTTGAATTTTTAATCAAATGTTTAATTTTTATCAAAAATATTATGTAATTACAAAAGTCATTTAAAAAAATTTGAACATCATTTTGTTTAATTACACTGTAATAGTTTGATAAAGTGTTTTATTTTAAAACTTAAGATATTTGATGTTATTGTTTAATATTATAATTTTATTTAGCAGTAAATTATTCAAGCTGTCTTTTTTGCACTATACACGATAAAAATTATGTGACAAATAATCTTATATAATGTAACCTCGATATTCATACTATTATTGATTTTCAAGAAATTGACTGATTTACTGAAATTTTTCTCTGGTAAACGGAAAATTAATTTTACTAACTAAGAAATAAACTCACGAAAAACGTCATTTAATAGTATTTATGAATTTTACCTAAAGATTAGCAAAAGCCAATTTCTTTTCGCTTCAGTATATAAGGTATTTATATAAAAATGTTTAAAATTTTATTTTAACTGCTATTAAAATTTGACAAACTTACAAAGATATTAAAAAAATATTTATTAATAAAATATTATTGCGCTGTATAAATATAGAAAAATTCACAAATGGAAGGAAGTCAAAGTCACCTGTGAAATTCGAACCAAGGATCTCCTGTTTACTAGATATGTCCTTTAACCATCAAGTCTACGACGCCAAATCACTCGCCCCAAAAGTAATCCAATAAATAATAGAAAATTATAGTTAAAAATTGTTTAAAAATTAATATTTAATAAAATTTTAAGTTATGTACTTATTGCACCTGTTATGATTTATTTTTATTGGAATTTTGATACACGTACAACTGGTATTTTACTTAGATGTTTATATCTTTGGACATATATTGTGCTTTTCCATTGTATGGGTATATGTTTAAATTTCTAATTCTATGATCTTAAGATTATAACAATATAAATGTTTGTAATAAACGAAAATTTTCTGTAATGATTTGATTAAAAAATTAATAAAATATAAAGGATAAATTAAACCACTGAAAATAAATTTTATTTAAAATCCATGTAAAATAAGTTCAAATTCTAAAACAAAAAAGAAACAAATCTTTTAATTAGACAACTCATATAAATTTACAATTACTTATTTTTATTCAGTTTTAAAAACATTTTTAAAAAACTTGTGAACTATATTTGAAAATGTATCAAATAGTACCTAAATTTTAACATTTTTTCGCATAAACACATCTCATTAAATTTTATATATTCATCCCCTATTTGATTTTATAATTTTAATACAGAAATTCCCTGCTTAAAATAGATCGATGATAGGATTAGAAAGTCAATTTTCATATACATAAATGAACTTTGGATTTTATACTTTACGTTCTAAAAAATTTTTAAAAATTGATCGCAAGGTTTTAAATACTGTGAACTTTAAATTATGCAATATGCAAATACAATATTAATAAATTCAAATGAAATATTTAATATTTAGTGTTTAATGTTTCATAAACTGATTAATTAACAAAATTTAATTAAAAGAATAAAAAAACAATATTAATTTAAATGCTTAATATAATCAATTTGGTGCCAAAATTTTTACGTTAATATTATTTAAAATGTAATTTCACAATCAAAACTTGAAATGAGTAATTGAGGATGTAGCACAGAAAGTTACGTTATATGATAAAACCATTAAAATATCACTTTAGTAATGAACAAATCACTGAACTCATTAATCTTATTGTAATCATCTAAGGTAATTTAAACTAAAATATCAACTTATTTTGTTGAAATTATTATTTATATTGAAAAATATTTTCCAATTTTCGAAACAATTTAAGATTTATTTTGCTATAAAATAATTAGTCGTATTCATATATGTATACCAAATACATATTACATAATTATATTTATATTTATCATGAAGGTAATGTAAGGTATAATAAATGATTAAAATGTTTCGGTTTTAAAGTAAATTGCATACATTTTTAAGCATTTAACATACAATATGGATGAATAAGCTGTGCAACAAACTATATCGTTGATTTTTAACCTTATGGATCATATTTTTATTGATAAAGCTGTAAAGATCGCCAAGTTTGTCGTCGACAGCTTCGGGGACATTTAAGGTTTTTGTACGAAATCCATAGACACGAAATCATCATCATCGTTAATACTTTTTACTTCGATTGGCCAACTGTCTGGTTTGAAATTTATGTCATGACCAGAATACGTACACGCGTACGTATTCTGGTATTATAAATGTAAGACATTTTCTGATCATAAGTAAAAATTAGAATTGATAATGAAATTAAATACCTATAATACATATTTTTTATTTATATTAACAATGTTTTTTTAAACTAATATCAATTATTGGTGTCAAAAATAAATCATGGTTGATCATTAATTCTGAGTAAAAATTGGTGAATATTTTGCTTAACAACAGATTTCTTAGTATCCAATTTTTTAATTTGTTCATTGACAAAATATGCAGGAGCTACTTTTTTACACAAACATTGCAGTTTTTGAATATTTATTTCATATTTTGAAACTTAAAAAGTAAAAAAATAAAAACAAATATATTTTTCAATTGGATATTTACAATGACATTTCCTTATCGAAATGAAGAATAAATTTATATTTTGTCATAAAATATAATGAACATTATTGAACGCAGGATAATTCTTAATACAGTACATAATTAATGTTAAAAATCTTGAAATCCACAGAAAATAATATTTTATAAATACTATATGCACTTTTCAGAAAATAAAAAACAAGTTATAAGAACTAGAAAAAAGAAAAGATAATTGAATGTAACGATTCTATAATATATTGTCAATTATACCACGTGATGATAATGAACATTTTAATAACGCGAGTGCTTTTCCCAAGCACTAATACTTCTCAATGTTAAATAATATTTTAAGAACTTTTTGTGAGATTTTGAAACTAAAGTACCATAAAAATTGAAGTAACAAATGTAGAAGTTAAAGTAAAATGAATAAATTTTGTCACCTTGCAAGTCAACTAATAACTAAGCAACATTTCTGAAATTAAAATATCAGGCATAAAACTAATCGTATAATTATCAGTACTAATCAAACTACTGAACCATATTTCACTTTCTTATCTCCCAATTGTATTATAAATTAAAAATGTTTCTAATATTTAATTCAAGAGAATCAAGAAATTATTTCAAAATGTTTTATTTAAAATAATCACGTACAGAATTAAACATTTTTCGAGGCATGAACACTTCTTGATAAATATGATACTTATGTAAAATTGTTTCAGTAAATAATGTAAAAATATATTTCCTGATATTAAGTGCTATACTCAGACAAGATGCGTAACCACGGTTAATATATTCTCCGCATTACTTACAAGTAGAGAATATTGAAACTGTGTGGTAACTGGATTTGAAAAAACAGTCCCTATGCATCTCATACAGTCTTAAAAGGTAACTAAAATGGGTACCCAGTGACCAAGGGTAAAATTGGTGAAGCTGCCATTGGGGATTATATCAGGGGTGGTCTTCAAGGCTGGGTTTGGACATGGTGCTAACAACTTTATCGCGTTGATTGGATGATTTTCACTTTGTATCGAATCAAAAAGCTTTATTTTTTCACATATATTGCTAAAATACTCTACTCATCAGTAGAAAACATATTTGGAGATTATCAGCACGAAATTAGGAGAGGTAGATTTACAGTTAATCAAATCTTTAACATCCAACAATGTTTGGAAATAAATTAGAGAAATCGGAATTGAAAACCACCAACTTTTTCTACTATTTGAAACCGCTTATGACACCTTAAAAAGAAACTACTCGTTGAAGTTTTCGAAATTTAGTATTCCTGTCAAGTTTATAAGTCCTTTCATTTGATAAAACCATGTAACGAATTAAAAGTTGAGGGTGATTTTTCACAGAACTAATAGAAATTAAAAGTGTGATAAGACAAGTTGAAGCACTGGCATTGCTTCATTTTCAACATAACGTTAGAAGATTTGTATTGTGACTCAAAAATAATAACAGAGGAAATACAATTTACAAATATATGCAAATGTTTGCTTTTGCTGATGATTTTGACATTATTGCAAGAGCAATTGCTGATATAAAACAAGCTTTACTAACCCATGTAAAGCAAGCAGAAATTATTAATTACAAATAATTAGGAAATTAAATAATTAGGAAAGAAAACAATAAATGGAGTGTTATAAGGTAATAGACACTATTATTCATATACAAACTGCTACATATAAATTTGAAATAAATTTATATCTATGGACTCAGAAGTTAACATTCATTAACAACATCATCACATTCGAAATCACTTTATTAACATCACATCCATAATTCAGAGGCAAATCAATGCTGTAAACATATGCTTTTATGGATAATTATCTAAAATCAAACCTAATTAAAATTAAGACTATATTATAAATTTATAAATATCTAGTTAGATTTATACTTACAAAGTCATCAGAAACTTAGGCAATAAAACAAAAAATTTAAAATGCTCTTGGGGTCATTAAGCTGCGGATACTTAGAGTCCTTTTTGGAAATATACACTTTAATGGCTTTTGGGGTGGTATACACATTTACACAAACGATCCAATCAAATTTACACAAACGACCCAATCAAAATTACACAAACGTCCCTTCAAAGGACCAAATGCTATCAAGTACATAAAAATCTAAGGAATCAAATGGGTTGGTCTCATCATATTAGAATGAACACAAAATGTTGGACACAGAAAATATTCTAGGCCAGGGTCCTCTGGAAGGAGACAGGAAGGGTCGGCTCAATCTTAGATGAGCTCACTACCTAGAAAGATACCTCGCTATTTTACGAGTGATAAATTGGAAGGTCTCACATTGCCAAAAATGGAAAGGCCTGTATAACCCATGGTAATTTTTAACCCATGGCCTACCCTTGGCTGCCGTGCCACCGAAGAAGGGAAGAAGATAATCTACCTTTAATAATTATTTAAAAACATTCAAGTTATTGCTCAAGTTATATTGATTTGAAGAAATATAATTAATTTAAATTTTCTACACACACACAACAAATAATGAAAACACATATTTAAAATATTCAAACTGGCAAAAATGTCCCTTCGTAAATAACTTAGGCATTTTGATATTTTGCTTGGATATTATATAAGTTTATTTTTTCATTAGCTATAAGCAACTTTGTCGCATATTTTCATGGAAAAAATTTTAACGGGAAGAATTTCATTATTCTGCTCACTGTACAGAAGTGCTTAATTAAATATACCAAAATTTTACTGTAAGATTAGATGCATTTTGCTATTTACACACGATCATAAAAATCTATAATTTATAAAAAATATAAAAGTATGCAAGAAATTATTTATGGGATTATGAAATTTAATTGCAGTTTATATTATCTGCTCTGAACCTTACTAATGCACTATTACACCAAACCAACCGTGAATATGATAAAGACGTCATAAGTCTATTATGTACTCTTCCGACTTTTCTCATAAAAATTTGACAATTTTAATTCTTACATTTGAAATATTTATAAACTGGGATTTTAAAGTTTATAATAATTGCACATTTTCCATAAAATTATTAAAGGTAAAGCAAAAATGTATTCAAGAATTAGGAAAACATTTGTTAAAAAACAAATATTTACTTGAGTAAATATATTATTATAATAATTATCATTTATTTATTTATAATCATTTAGAACTTACAAAATTCATATTATTTATTTTTAAAGATATAAAATGTTTATCTTCTTCAAATTGTGAAGTGTTACAAATTGAGACAGTTTATAAAAATCACAAGTAGAAAAATCTTTGACAAATAGAAATTAATATTTACTGAACTTTCATGCAAAAAGGTAAGTAATTAAAATGACAATATAACTTATTATCAAAATATTTAGTTAACATTATTAACTTATAATTTTCTTTGAAATTCAAAGGTAATTTTAAATATAAAATTGTACTTTAAATAATGATTATTTTTAAGTTTCAAAACCGATAAATTAAAATCAATAAGTAAATGCCAAGGATAACTTTAACATAATGTAATTTTTATCTTTCTATTCGTATAGTTTATATGCCCTATACTTGTGCTATATAACTTTATCTTAAGGATATAACAAATCATTGTGGCATGAATCTTGATCTAGCAAAGGGTATTAATCTTTAATCAAGGCAATCTACCATGATTTTACTTAATACCAAGCAATAATCAAGCTATAGAAGATGTTTTTGGTAACATTAGTCCGCTCTGTGGTAAATAAAAAAACTCATCAAGTAGAAAGTTTTTTTCCCTTTTATTGCTTTTGACATGTTTTGTGTTTCGATGAATCCAAGCCCTTATTTGTCTTCATTGTGTGTGATTAGGAGTATTTCTTAGTTAAACTTCTGATATTTCCTTTTGTTATTTTCTGAGTTCTTGGCAGCATTAATTTTATTTCATATTTCAATTAATTTGAAGTTTATGTAGGAATTTTCTTTTCTAAAAGCAATGTTCATAGAAGTATTTTTCAGCTTCGGATTTAAATTTAGATAAATATTAAATTATAGTTTCTGAATTTAAACTTATTTTAAGTAATATGTATAATATTCTTAAAAATTGAAACATTTTAATTATTTGAGAATCAGTGTTCTATATTTTTCAGTGATTTTATAAGTAGTACATATACTATAGAGCATTAAAGCTATTTTAGTTCAAATAAATACTTTCTATATATATGAAAGAGATATGTAATTTAAAAGACTTTCTATATACCTACCTAATAAGAGTATTCTTATTAAAAGGAAATCGTCATGAAATTAAAATTAAAAAATCATTGTATTTTAGTCTGAGCAATCTTCAGGAGAATTGATCGAAGGTTTTTAGACATTTGTCCTTCGTGCATATCAGAAAAGAGATTTTGCACAACTGATCATCTCTTTCCTGATGATGACGTGGTATCTATGCTTTCTTCCTTATTCTTTGTATTGTATAGCTTAGTAATTTTCAAATTTTGTCTTTCTAGTTTTAATGTTTTATATATATATATATATATATATATATATATATATATATATATATATATATATATATATATATATATATATATATATATATATATATATTCAAATAAATTTTACTTATAAAATATTATTAAAAAAGTTGACATACTTTTAAATCTGCATTTATTTAATTATTTAAAACGTGCATTATATTTAGAGATATGAATCAAAAAATAAAGTATGATTTTAAAATTACAGTGTTATTTTTACTGTCTAGGCATATAATACATTTACAGTACAGTTTTAAAATAGCAGAATAAAGTCCACAGAACTGCTAAAAATATTGAAATTCTGATGTTCTATAGTAATTTTAGATTGAAATAAATTTTGACTGTGTTAATCTCTAAAATCTATAAATAATTGCAATAAAAAATTATCGTTCGGAAATTTACAAAGATTTATAGTATCTCGAAATGTTTATGTTTGAAAATAATTTCATTTTCATCTTTCAAGCAAAAATTACTATTTAAAATCCACTTCAAGTTATTGAGTGTCACACTAAGGCAATATACAAGACTATTATTTTCTGGCGGTAAATAATCAAGTTAAGAAGCTTCTCAATCTTTTCTTTAATAAAAGGGGAAACTCGTCAAATAGATCGTCGTTCCACCATCTTTGTTTTTGCTCTTATCATATCAGTTTCAACATATGTAGGTCCTCATTTTTTAACTTTGTGGTTATAAGTATGTCTTTTTTCATTAAGTAGAATTAGAATTTTCCTGTAGCTGTTTTCTGTGTGCAAAGCAACTGTAATGTAATTCGGTTTTTTATAAACATATTGTTTTCATTATATTAGAAAACTTACTATAAAAGTAAAGTTAGTGATACTGAATATATAAAATCCTGAATCATGTGTTGAGGTTGTTACAATATTTCTAATATTTTTGTCTAAAGTATGAAATATATTTAATAAAATGTAATGCAAGATTAAAGTATTTTTATATGGTACTTAATAAACTATATATTAATAGCTTAACTAAATGCTACATTTTTTGAATTGTGTGGATGAAGAAATGTTTTGCTGATATTCAGGAAGGAATTGTAATAATATTCTTATGGTAAGAAATGAAAACATTATTTCTTCAAGGGAATTTATTTGAAATAATGTATTAAATATATGCAACATATTTGATTTTTCTTCTGAATTTGATGATATGTTTTATATGCATGCTAACAAAACTTTCTTTCAGCTATGCTTAAATTTATTCTTTTATTTTTGTTTTCCATTTACCTAATTTATATAAACCAAAACTATGTCTTTAATATATTTTATGCATTTCATTTACAAATAAAGTAATGTATGTTTAACTGATTAAAAATACATAAAATCTAAACTTTAATATATTTTTATAATTTATATAATGTCTCCTTAATACGAGGGCTCAGTTTATATAAAAATAGTTGCATCAAGTTTATAAGTGGAATAATAAATATTTAAATTAAATAAAGTTTATAATTAACGGAGTAAAATAAACTAAGAAAAAGTAAAACAAAACGATTGAATAAATTTTGAGCTTAAACATTATGAGAATTTGACTTTGAATACATGTGAACTATAATTTTGAAGAAGATTCTTTATCAAATTCACATGGCTATCTAAATTTATTTATCAAAATAACATGTATTAAAATAATTTTATAAAATGAAGAATGCAATAACTAATTGAAATATAATTAACAAATTAATGTTACGTATATAGAAATGACAAAATATTTAATAATGTACTGTAGTTTTATAATTGTTTTTGTAAAAGTTTGCACACATTTTTATTGAGTTTTCCGGAAAGTAATTTTTTGGGGGTGAGGGAATATAGAAAATCATATAATGAATAAATATTTGATTAAAGTATATATTATCCATTCAGGTCCAACACCCTTTGCAATCTTTCTGATAGTAGCCTGATTACACGCATCATAAAATGTTTGGTCTATCTGGTAAATAATTGATCCATGCGATTATTGACCTTTTCATTTGAAGTAAAGGTTTTACCGACCAAACCATTTTGAAATGACATGAACAAATAATAATCCGAAGAAGCCAGATCTGGAGAATATGGTTGGTGTGGCAATGTGTCCTATTCAAGCTGTAAAACTTTTGGCGAGTGAGCAAACTTGTATGAGGTCTCGCATTATCTTGGAGGAACACTACACCCTTTTTGTTAATCAATTCTGGCCTTTCTGTTGAAGTGCATCATTCAGTTTGTCCAGCTGATGACAACAGACTTCCGAATTAACTATTGTTTTATCCGGTAAAAGCTAAGAAAATGATTCCTTTAAAATATTACCAAACAGACAGCATCACCTTTTTTGATAGACATTGGCTTTTGAATTACTTTGAGCCCATTCATCTTTTTTACTCTATGATCTCTTGAATTTGACATTGTTATACGCAACACATTTTTTGTCACCAGAAATGATACGCTTCAAAAATGGAACAATTTCGTGAAGTTTGAGAAGCGTCACAGACTTCAAAGAGACGGCACAAATTTCTCTTCGTGAGAGCTTGAGGAACCGAGCAGCAAGTTTAAGCCCAGGCCTCTTTCAAGTAGTCATAAATAGTTGAATTCGGATATTTTAACCTCTGACCGATCTCACGTGTTGTTATTCACCGATTTGCATCAACTAATGACTTTATTGTGTCGTTATCAGCTTCAACCAACCGTCTGGAACACAGTGCATATTAGACATCAAAACTGCCGAAATGAAATTTTGAAAACCAGTTTTAGCATCAGTGCACTGTCAACACATCTTCTCCATACATATCTGCTAATTTCTGTCAGGCTTGAACAGTATATTTACCTTTTCTATGGTAAAAAGTAAAATATGATGAAAATGCTGCTCATTTCTCTCTATATTTAAAAGGGTACCAGCCAAAAACTACTGCTTAGAATTAATAGAAATTTTTTACTTGTTATATCGGCTCTCAAAACAAATAATGTTTATGCGATTTAAGTGAGAAGTTGGGTTTGAAAAAATACAATTATATAGTCAGTCGGGAAAAAAAACGAAATTACTTTCCAAATAGCCCAATAATAAAAAAAATTAAATGTTTGGTGAGATAAGAAAACTTGGAAAAACTGAAGGTTCAAACTAATTTTTAAAAAAACTAATAAGAAATTATTTGATTATTTATTGTTTCCTCTAAACACGAATAAAAAGAAACATTAATATTTCTGTACGACCTTTTGAAAAAAATATCTTATAAAAATGCAGAATTACTTAGTAATTTTGTGTATTATTTAGTTAATATTTAATAGAATGTAATTTATATATTGTAAATAATAATTTATTATTTAAAATTCTTAAATATCCTTTTTTCTCAACTGTGACTTCCAACGATATTGGAATACTAATTATTGTGCTGTAAGTTTCACATTATAAAAACATTTTCTATGATTGAAAAAGTTTTTCATAAGTTTTATAAAATTAAAAAAAAATATTTGAGTATATTATTTTTTTACTTACTTTTAAAGTTTTATTTTACTTCCTATTGCACATATTTTAGATAAGACATTGATCATTTTTTACAATGACTTGATTCTGCTGTGTATAGGAATAAGCGTTCCTCAGTACTGTTCTATCATATTTATGATTTTTTGTTTCTCTTTTTTATTTTCACAAATTTGATTATCATTATTAACACCCTGAAAAAAATGTTTTTCCAAGCTTTGTGAATTTCTTTTTGCCATTAAAGACGTATGCGACCAAAATTTTAGAATAATCAATCAGACTAGCAATAAATATTAATACATTTTTCTGTACAGCTAAGCAGTAAAAACTTCCGATGTTTTCAATTTCAAAACTATTTTTGTGTAATCTATATAATTCTGAAATGTGAACCGTTTTGTAATCAGTACTTCCAATACACGAGTAAATTAACTTTTTTATGCAAAATTGAAAAAAAAACGTTGTGTTTTACAGTAGAAAAAAGTTGTATCATTTGGTTTTGCAATAAAATAAAGCATTTTAATATTCAGCACTGATCTGAAATTTAACTATATGTAAAATATTAATAGGCAAATTGTGACGCAAAATTGCACTTCCTGCAGACATCGCTAATCTAGGAATGAAGTTTAGGGGTAAAAATGCGATTGCAATTATCCAGTGTTGCATTCTGTATTTTTACATCATGGTATGCAAACTTTTAAGAAATTTTAAGAAACAAAAATATACAAACTTTTGACAAATTTTAAATATTTATTTTGGTATATTTTTACATATAGAAATTTATTTTTAATTGTAATAAACTCTTCAGTAATTTTATTAATAGGTTTGGTATCAAATTAATTTGCAAAAATATTAAAAAAACGACTAAAGCATTGTTGTTCATTTTTTAATATTTTTACTTTACTATTATTTAATTTAAAATATTTTAAATTTTTAATAATGGATTTAATGTTAATTTTTGAGGGATATAAATCCAATGATAAATTTTAAAATGAAAAGAATATAAGAATTTTATGAGAAACTTAACAAAACTTTTGTAATATTTAAAGTATAAATAAATTTGATACACTATGCAAAAAACAGACAAAACCTGATTGAAACTTCAAACTTTGAACACAAAATCAGTTACGTAAGTTAAATTATGAAATTATGTTTATTTTAGATCGATTTAAAATCATATTTTAATGAGTTCTTCAATTAATCTGAGAAACAAATATTGAGATCATATTAACTTATCTGCTATCTAGATTTCCACTACTCTCTAATAAATGCTATTTTTTAAACTAATAAAATATTATATTTTGGATTTTGGAAAGTACAGCTGTACACGAATATACCATATGCAAATATTACTATGCAAGGATGCAATTATCACTACAATTATTATAAATGGATGTTAAACATAGGCTTATAACTTATATTTTAAATAAACAGTGAGACTAAGCTTAGATAAGCAAAACTAAAGTATTAAACTCACTATTTCAAAAAATGTACCTTGTATATAATATGTGACTAAATTCCAATTCTAACTCTAATTATACGCACGACCTTTTTGCGTGATGAAGCTTCATAATTTTTACTTAATTCACAACCTACCAAACTCATTAATTTAAATATAGCCTGAATAAGTAAAGTTTGATAAATTCAACCTAAAAATATTTGTAAGGAAAAATGAAGTTTATCCCTCCAAACAAGGTATTTTTTTCAATAACTAAAACTTAAAAATAGTTTAAAAGAATGAAAGTACTATAATTAGTTATTGTGATAAGAATTCTCAAATTATATTCATATCTTTTCCAAAAAGTACTAATTAATGGTGAAATTAAGAAAAGTAAATTTTTAAAGAGATTATTAACAAATCATATACCGAATTTTATACATTGTTTATTTAGTATTTATCTTTCCAAAAATTTTGTAAATCAAACATTTATCTATTGTGTGTCATATCTGGATATATGTATACATATATATATGTATATATATATATATATATATATATATATATATATATATATATATATATATATATATATATATATATATATATATAATATAATATAATATAATATAATATAATATAATGATTTTTATTTTAACTTAAAACAATATATTATTAAATATTATATTGACATATTTGTTTGTGCATACAGGAATTTTCCCTTTGGTGAGGTTAATGCAGCATACATATATGTAATTTAGTGTTTCATTAATACAGATATACAATTACAAATATCCAATAAAGCAACTATTGTGACATTTGTTTATTTTCATATGTTATTATATGTTATTTGAAGATTTGTGTGAATTATTATCAAATTTGAAAAAAGTCAAATGCGTAATATATCATTTTCTTATTTGGCTGTGAAAGGTCATAAAACGCAAAATTTTATTAAAAATAAATAATGTATGTTGGAAATAACACTGACGGGCTGATTGATTATGAATCAAAGTATAATAATTGTTTTAGATTCTTAAAATAATCAGTTAAGTTTTATTTTTGTTTCAAATTTTACTGGTATAACATTTTATACATAAGTATAATTTTATAAGTATTCAACAATGAACAAAGCAAATTTGTATGTTTCTTATAAAAAGTTTTGCAAATCAAGTGGTTTTGTTACATGACTGAAATTTTGTTACACTTTTATGATAATATCTGAAATATACTATTGATTAAAATATAAATGCTATTGAAATATCTGTTTTACTATTCTTATCGTCTTCCACTTATCTTGATATCAGAACTCATTTCAACAACAATATTGCGCACACTGATTCTTGGAAAACATCTACCAAAAAATACCCAGCAGCAATGAACCGTGGCCATGGCAACGAAATTACCTTACAGTCACTGAGCAAACTAAGTGCCACAATCTTATTTGATAAATTATTCCAAAGCTAATGTTTGTGTAGGAATCTCATGAAAGGGGTCACTTTGGATAACAGCTAAACGCAGTGTTACATTTGCGATCAATAATTTCGTGGTTATTGAGGACACAAACTTTGACATGGTGGCATGAATCATTCATGACTTCTAGCAATTTTACGTTCACAAAGTATTTAATAGAGCTCATATGTTTCCATTAAAAGTTTGCTTTTGATAGCTATGTTATTAATTTTTCAGAAATTTAAATATTCATTATTTCAATCATTTATAAAATTACCTATTAATTTTGTTAGTTATATATAAAAAAGCAACTGATATTTTGTGCATATACTTATTAAAACGAATAATAAGTTTAATATTATGCTTATAAATGCTTGATCATTAAGTAAGAAATATTCTAACTTAATTATTAATCAAAGTTTTTTTTATAATATTTTGTACGGTATGAAGTAAATTTCGACACAAAAAAAAACCCATAATCTCATTTAATATATTTTTTGGCAAACGTATTCAGATAAATTCAAATATTATGTTAAACTTGAAGAGTATTCTATTTAAAATGGTTTTATTAATGGGATTCATTAGCTTCATATTCAATATTGGTTTTAAGATACTAATTTGATTTTTGCTATGAAATTCAAAGCAAGTATTTCTGCATAAACTGCAATCATGATTACAGATCACGTTTCTAAATAAAAATTTCAAAGTAGCTTTATATAATTCTTAAATTCTAGGAAGAGTTTTATACTACATATTTGAAAAGAGAATTTTATCTACAAACATTTAAGAACTATACCTAAATTTAAGACATTTATATTTTCAATGTGAATTAAATTACGGTTATTTTGAATTAATTAGTTCACTTATTTTTATCTTTAATTTATTAATCGATATTATTATTCTCTAAAATTATACATTAAGTGTTTTTTTTTCAAAGTGATAAAATTTAAAATATTTTTGCAATTTTTTCCTGTAAAAATTTTTTTCGGCAAAACTTGTAGTTTTAATATAAAAAATTATAAAATTTTACATTTGCAATATGTTTAGGTTTTAAATAGTGGGCTTAAGAGTAAATAATATAATTTTTATAACTGTCTGCTATTGCACTAGCTTAATTTGATGGAAATGCCTTAATTAGGTTTTGTATGCCTATCAAAACTATAAATAGTGGAAGTTATGATACCTTACATAGTGATTGTAAAAATAGGTATGTCTTGAGAACTTTGAAGCAAGGAAACAACAGAGGACCTGTAGACTTAGCCTGCCACTGCAAGAGGTATTTTAGGTATCCTAACCCACCACTGCCGAACATGACGTGCCGGGTTTTGAACTTGTTAGCTTATGGTAAAAGGAATGAGCGTCATAACCAAACAGGCCATCGCAACCTTATCAATAGCATTGTAGCTGAGTAAACTACTAAATTTATATTCATGAAGTTATAGGTTTTTGAGTATAAATTAGATAAAAATGTTTTGGTTTCATTACTAAAAATCAAAAAAGTAAGTACCGTAACAAGTATTTATTAGAATTGCTAAAACAAAAGTATTCACGTTATCGCCTGAGTAGATTCTAATATAATTCTTAATTTATTAACTAATAATTAAAACATTTATTAACTAATAATTTAAACAAACCAGTCAAAATATAAATAAGAGCTGATAACTTAAAATTCTATTCAAAATTAAAAAAAGCATATAAAAGTTAAGATATGTTATTACTTATTTTCTCTTAACTTAAATTTATTCTGGTGAGAGAAATTATTCTTAGTTCCTTTTATAGTTATAATATAAAATAAATTTCCTATATATATATATATATATATATATATATATATATATATATATATATATATATATATATATATATATATATATATATATATATATATATATATACAGTAAGTCCACTAAAGTCCCTTGCCACCCCCTTAACTTCGGAACGGCTGCTGCTATATTCATAAAAGTGGTGTCTAGGTATAGTAAAGTAGCCATGCGCTACTGACTGAAACCATCAACCGCGAAACCTGGTGGAAAACTGTGGAGTTAGCATTCGTATCTCGAAAACGGAACGAGATAGGTAAAAAAATTGATTTACAAAGTTGTAGAACTTCATCGATTTAGTAGGAAAAGATACTTTATAGGCATTAATGTGAAGAATACAACGGTTAAAACACGCATTTGTTGTTTTGCGCTGTGACGTCACAAAACGATGTAAGAAAGAAAAAAATAAATAGTTATAACAATACACTTTATTTAAGATGTTCAAACTTCTCCCCGTCAGCTGCAATGCACATTTGGATCCTCCCTTGAAGATCACGTTGTACACGTTAGAACATGCAACCATAATGCGTCGCTTAAAGTCCTGCAATTTTTGTGGAGGGGTCGCATACACCTGCTGTTTCAAGTATCCCCACAGAAAAAAGTCCAGTGGAGTCAGATCAGGAGAAAGTGGAGGCTACTCTTTGAAACCTCGAAATTCCTTGACGAGATACTGCTTCACTGGAGATGTCTTGTGAGCAGTTTTGTTGAAACCATAGATTCTTAAAATTAAACAACGGCAGATTCTCCACAAAATTGGGTATTACCTTCTGTAGAAATTGTAAATATCGTGCACCCGTTAACGTGCCATTGTAAAATATTTGGCCTATCAGCTTGTTATTGTAAATTGATCACCAAACGTTAATAGTATACCGCATTGGATGTCGAGCGTCGACGAAACATTTAGGATTTTCCAGCGCCCTCAGTAATGGGTGCTTTGCCTATTGTACATGCCATTGCGTGAAAAGCATGCTCCATCCATCCACATTATATCTGCCAAGAATGTTGGTTGGACCTGTATCTGATTCAAGACGATGTTGCACCATGCATAGCGTCCCTCGGCATCCATGTGCACTAAAACCTGTTCAGGCGTTGGTCGGTATAGATGAGCACCTGCTTCGCTTAGGATTTTCCAAACCTGACGTTTGGAGAGACCACAGTGTTAACTGATCTCTCTTACGCTGCATTTCAGATATGCGAGGGCATATGATAATACCTCATCCGGTCGAACTTGCTGTCCTACCTTAGCTGGTCTGCCTGATCGAGTTCGACTAGAAACGCAACCTGTCTCCCTTAAGCGTTTTACAACAGTTAAGATGGTTTGATGAGATGGATGCGAGACTGCAGGGAAACGTTGGCGGTATAAACCTTGCGGCTGATAGTGCCTTGCGTCGACATTCACCGTACAGTAAAACCATCTCACAAAACTCAGCTTTGGAATACTCAGTCATGACCATTAGCATCAACATACTACAGCGCCAAGAAGATGTCTCTTTTATAGCTGTCTCAGGTGAACAGGCGTGACGTTTCTTATGTATTTGCATACTGCACACAAATTGTTGGAATTATTTTTAATACTTCCGTTCTTCCCATTTCGAAATAAAAGTGAAAAATATAATTACGAAAACGATTTTTTGTTTTTTCAAATATGCACACGTACGATGTGCCACGTCACAGCACGAAACAACAAATGCGCGTTTTAACCATTGTGTTCTTCACATTAATGCCTACAAGGTATCTTTTCCTACCAAATCGAGGATGCTCTACAACTTTGTAAATCACTTTTTTACCTATCTTGTTCCGTTTTTGAGATACGAATACTGACATCACAGTTTTCCAGCAGGTGGCGCGGTAGGTGGTTTTATTATGTAGCGCATGGCTACGTTACTATACCTAGACACCACATTTATGAATGTAGCAACAGCAATTTCGAAGTTAAGAGGGTGGCAAGGGACTTTAGTGGACATACTGTATATATATATATATATATATATATATATATATATATATATATATATATATATATATATATATATATATATATATATAATTTTTATTTTTTGAAACATATATATATGTGTGTGTCTGTGTGGGATTGAAAGCGCCACCAGAGGGCCACTCACATGTTTGCCGCGAGACACGCAGAAGAGAAGGGAGGAGAACGACGATGAGATGGAAAGGGAAAAGACGCGATGACGTAAAGACTCGAATGGATTCTAAATGTGTTTTTAATTATAACTAAGATGTTAGATCATGATTTAATATAGTAAATAATGTACATAGACTTTTTGTCTTATTCTGTCCAAAACCATAATTAAATCATATAAACTTTAACTGTGTATATATATATATATATATATATATATATATATATATATATATATATATATATATATATATATATATATATATATATATATATATATATATATATAGTTACTTTACCTTTTAAGGAAATATAAATGTATATCATTATTTCTAATAAGTGTATTGCTCAAATCGAAAACAAAATGTTTTTTGCTGATAGGTTTAATTTCTTCCATAATAAATTGAATTTCCTTGCTAAAATTTATATTAATAATATAGAATATTGAAATTATAATAAATATGATAATATCATTCTTTTATGTTATTCTGATATATCATCTTCTTATAGTAATAAGATTGCTAATAGTCAAGAAAAATCTAGTAACATTTTGGAGGTCTCCCTCAATTGCGATGTAAATAAAAAAAGTGAAATGAAAGCAATGTTATGTTACATAAAATTGCTCATGAAAATGAATATTTAGAATTTTTAGCAGATACAAAATTTATGACATTGTACTTATATAAATTTACAGAAATCGATTTCTGACTTTATAGATTGGAATGTAAAGATTTACTGTTATCGATAGGTATATATTATAAAATATTATACTATATCTTAATATCTTTGAGGTATTAAGTAACCAAAATATGCATTTAATTATGGTTGATTATTTAAGAGGTATAAAATGAGTTTAAGGATAAAGAAGTAACGCATCATAATGTGTTATTCGTGAAATATTATAGTATATTTGGTATTAATTATATTCTTAAAATACTTTTCTAAAATTAATTATTTCACAAAATCTTGTATAATTTTCAATTAAAAATACATTCATATTAATCAAGTAAAAATGAAATTCATTAAAATTTTCCAATAATAATGTGAATATTTTCCCTAATAATTTGCATTATTTTAATTTACATAATTTTACTCATATTATTGGATTAGAGGAAAAAATTTAAATGATTACAAACTCTTGAGAGTGTGATAATTATATCTAAATATATATTAAATTAATGCTGTCAGAAAACCTTAAAAATATTATTTTTTCAACAAACACTTAACGATTTTTTTTTCAGATAAATACTTTTTTTACACATTAATGAAACATTATTTTTTATATCTTTTGACTGTCATATAGTTTTTATGAGATAAGAAAATATAATTTTTTACAGAGTTAATTGAATTATCATTTCCTCTTGATCCTATACTTTTTAACTTAAGAAAATAATGATTATATATTTTATTCATAACATAGATTTATTATAATTAATTTTATTCTATAAAACTGTTAACGTTCTATGTAAAAAAAAGTACATGCTCACTTCGAAGTTGTCTATTTCTTTTATATTTACTTAACCAACAACATTCCTTAATTGAATTCAAACGTTGGGTTTTATCATTTAATAACATCCAATATGAAGTTTAAAAAATTATTGATAGAACCTAATTCCAATTTCATGTACTTTATATTTAATTGAAAATGGTGCATTAAATAATCTAACTTATATGGTATATTTAGAAATGTGAGGATGTAATTAATATTGTACTTCTGAGATGTGAAGATTTAAGCAGATTTTTTGAATAATTTTGTAAAAAAAAATATATATATATCTATATGCATATAATGAAATCTTCTAAAACTATTTTATAGTATTTCATTTAAGTATTAAAGACTTAAAGTTAAATGAAAATCACATTTATGTTAAGAAACATGATATCTTGACAACTATCATTTTTTACATACGTACAAACAACACTGATCATTTTTGCACAACATGCTTGCGTGTTAAATGCACAAACTTCGTTCATTACTTACTTTTATTTCTTACTAGATTAAGTTTAAGTATATTAATAAATTTGGAAAAGTTTTAATTCATTGGACAGTTGCTACTTATATTTAGCTTAATTTACATCATCATAACTAATTCTTACAAATAACCTCATTATTATGTACCACATGAGTTGCAAGTGTATTTCATTCTCGCAGACATTTTTTACTATAATTTTCCTTATGAGTATCATAATGAGGAATAACTGTGTGTAATAATGTAAATCCCCGTAAATGATAATCTCTTAATTTATCTGCATCATTTTGAGCAAAATATTTCATAAATGTTTAGAGGCTTCGTTTAAAGTGTGTTTCTTTAAGTAGAAATATACCATCGTCACAGAGTAAATAATAATAGCATAAATACATATTATACATTCAGATAATTTTGGTCATGTCTTTAATTTCAAATTTATATGTATGCATATTTTTTCATATGATGTGGTAAAAACAAATGTAACTTTTCTAGTCGCATATATTTTGCTCAGTCTTTTCTAGAAGAAATATTAATTTATATATTTTACATTTATCACTCTCGTGTTATAGCTTAAATTGTAAAAATCCCAAATTAGATTTCCTTAAATATTAATTTAAATTTTCAAAGTTAAATTTAATGATTCGTCAAGATAAACCATGCTCTGTTCTTGAGAAATAGCTTTAATTACATCACCCAATTTCCTATTATGAAAATGTTTTCGCTAAATGTTACTTAAGTATGTACTAAATCAAAAAGTAAAATCGTAATTGTGCTACATATTTAATGTTAAAACATTACCTTTTGATCATAATACTGCATGCTTATAAATATTTGTAAAGTTAAGGAACACATGCACCAAAATTCATTCATATCATCAGTATATAGCTTTCGCACTTTTCTTTGCTATATTTAACATTCAGGGAAGTTAGTCATACGTGAAATTTAAATTTTGTGATACATAATTTATTTTAAACATGTTTTATTTTTTAAAAATATCAGCTGACAGATGTGAAATTTATATTGTTTTTCAAAACCAACTAAACTATGCATAATGAAGTTATGAAAATTATGTTTTTCATAAGGTATAATATTCTTAAGACTGATCTACAAAATATATATTATAATAATATTAGTATATTATAATACATTTTTACAGAAAATAAATGACTTTTTTATGCAAATAAAGTATTACAAACATATATCTATTTGAAAAATTCCTTGAACACGAATTTCTAATGCTTGCATTTTTTAAATATTTCACAACAAAATTAAACTTTTAAATTAATAATAATATAACATGTTATAATCAAATAAACTAAGTAAAACTTCTAGCATCTGGTCAATTATTGGGATTTAAATATCAAAATCACTAGTGCATTGTGTAAACAAGATAAATTCTAAACTTTATTCTTAAAAACTCAATAAAATTAGTCAAATAATATGTTATACATAACTATAGATAAACAAAATTTCTATCTTAATGATCGTTATATTTCATTTTATTAATTCGCAAATACTTTCTCTTTTCAGATTTTAAAGTTTTTCTAGTACATAATCGTGTTTTAAATCGATGTTTGTAAAGTAAACACCAATTTGGAAAATGCCTCGCGGGTTTACAAAGATTAATTCACCAAAGTTTTCAGAAAGTTTCGCATAAAATTAAACATTTCTTTTAGTTTTAAATGAAACCTCTGAAAGGAATCAACCAAAACTCATTACAAAAAATAGTTTTCTAAAAAGAGCTTATCAGTTCTTTAATTTCGCGAAATATTTTAAAATCATTAATCGTAAGTAAAATTATTTAATTCAAAATTCTAAAATGTTTATGTATGTTTTGCTAATTTTTTACATTTCTTTATTCTGTTTTCTGATTGTCACAAATAAAATTTCATTTTAATAAGGAATATTTTTTTTTAAATCTGATGTTTCATAAATTTGAAGTCTTATAAGAAGCAAAATCTGTATTTGCATCCTAATTTATTTTTATTGTTTAAAAGAAAATTGCACATGTGTGTATGTTATGGATATTTTATAATAAATTATTTTAAACCAACACACAAATAAATTATTCAAACTTAATTTCAAATTATCATTCATATAAATAAATACTTCGACTATTACTTTTTCTTTATAAATATTGGAGATTTTCCTTATTGTAGCAATCCTTATGTAAAGCTTGCAATTATAATTAATGCATAAAATGAAAGAACAAATCAGACAGTTAATTTTGTAGGCAATTTCATGCGCTAAAAAAGGAATCTGTTGGCTCCTCAGTGCATACGCTGGAAAACACTAGCAGAAAAAACTGTTGATTAATGAGCATATCTCTTCATTAATGTTCTGCAGTTTGGAAATACCAAATCTATTGTTACTGTGCAATGTACGTTCTGAATTGAATTCAGATGTAATCCTCAAAGTGAAAATAACAACCGTAGATAGAATAATCAATTTAAAAGTACCGGCTGTTTTTACAACGGGAAGATTGCGTTACGATTAATTTTTTTCTGAAAAGAGCGTTGAGATAATCTTTTACGTTCAACTCGATGAAATCAGGTTTTAAAGGCTTGTAGTGAAGTAGAAGCTCCGGTAACGAGCCTTTGGTTAGTTTTACGGAAACCTCACGCGTTTAGTTAGTTTTATTATTAATTCATGTTAGATAATTATGTTGATACAGTTTTGAGCATATTTCTTAATGTAACTCAAGAGTCTAAGCCACATGCAATTTTGTGTGTGCGCTTGACATAAATGCATAAGTAAACGCAAATTTTAAATCATTTAAATTTTTGTTTCTGATAATTATTACGTTTAAATATGACACAAGTTTCTCAATGCGTATTTACTTTATATTTTCAGAACCCTTTTACTGATAGCTGTGTCTATATTAAGTCACATTAAACTTTCTTTCAAAAATATTTTTCTTGGAACTAATGTTCCGTTGTATATTTTTATTCGTTCAGAATGAGGGTTTGCCAACTAATGAGAAAAGCTTGGCGAATCTACTTTCATTTATTATCCAATCTATTTATGTTCAAGAGCTGCATTCAAAGTATCTTCTGATTTAGACATAAATAAGGATTTGGGATAAGAGTTACCATTTGCTCAAGAAAGTAGAGGAAAGTGAAAATTCAGGATTTTCTAGGCACTTAATGCTACTCTACTTTTTTCAAATAAAACTGAGGTGAAAAATATCGTTCACAAAGAATAGAAGCAACACACACACACACATTGAATTACAACTACATCCTTACTGTTTCAAATTTTACAAGCTCTAAAGCCTATAGATATTAGCCAATTTAACTCATGAAATGTTGTTGCAAGCAATTTTTGATCGTTGCACATTAGTGGACATGGGAAAATTTATTATATGGTTAACTGAGACTGAGAAAATACTCATGAGATTATACGATTACAAAAATGCAACATCAGTAACTGGTATTTCGTGGTGTTCTGCAACTATGGGTGTTTTTCCTGTTAGTAGAAGATTAACCAAACAATTTCATTTAGCACGAGTCGGTGGAGTGCCACTCAGACATAACGAAGCGTATGAAGAGTTGAAGGTCGCAATTTCCGACAGTTGGATTGGCCGCAAAATGCCTAATCAGACGGCTTGTTTCATGTGCCCTTCATGAATATGTGATCTCACTGCATGTGATATGTGCCCAGAGGGTTACATGAAGGATTTAATGTATCTGCTTTCACCTCCATCTGATCTATCCGACCTAAGAAACAGAATTGAATCTGCTGTAGTAACAATTGCATTACAAATATTAAACAACGTTTGAGAAGAACTGGACTTGATGTGTGTCGTGTATTGGAAAATGCTCGTTTTTAACATTTGCAAGCTTGAAATTACAACTGCTTCAGTTGTTTTGTGTATTAATTGTGAGATAATATTTACTAAAATCTTTAAAACCCTAATATTAGCTTAGAAACAACCTGTATCAGTTATACACTCTTTATTAAAATAGCAAATATTATCTGCAAGAATATAAACCTCAACAAGTTTTTGTACATCATAGTATCATTGATTATAATGCACCTATATTATTTTATGTTAAATAATTTTTTATTGAATTCAATAAAATGCATTCTAATTTAGGTAATTTTAAAGTAATTGAGCCTGCTTTCACGAAAATCTTGATTTAAAAACCCCATTTCCCATTTTTGTTAGTATAGCATGCACAGCAAATACCTTTGATAGGGAATGGTTGTTTGATATTTCCATTTTTCGATTTTTTCATTGATACATTCTCTTTGAAATTAGAGATGGAAGCCAGTCTAGGAAAATATTTTTGACATAAAAAATATATTGAAAAGTTAAATTTATACAATGAAATAGTTTTCACTCAAAAAATTTGATTTTTTCAAAATGTGTATTAATTAAAAAAAATATCGTTTCTTATTTAATTATTGTTTCATTTATTATTAACATTGCAAAAGGAAAACTTATTTTATTTCCTAAGAATATTGACTTATGCTTAAGCGGTTAAGCACATTTTTAGAATAAGAGTACATTATAGAAATAATATATTAAACACTAAATTTAAATCAGTGTTTATTTTTTAAAAATACATTTTTTCTTGCATGGACATAATTATAGCTATAACAATCATAAACATATGTATTAGATTTTCATTTAGTCTTTTCATGTTCTGTTTTTACAATATTTCACTCTTTAAATTAAATTACTAATATTTGGATAGTGGAAAAAACATCATAAGAAAGTTTATTTAACATTTTGAATTAACAATACTACAGTTCCTACTATTTTTTCAACAATCAGACTATTTACATTACATAAAAACAAATCACCTTTTAATTGTATTTTTAAGGAGACCCCAAGTTACAATTTTTTAGAACCATTCGATCTACCTGATATTAACTTAATTAATGTTGCTCCTTACCAAATAAGACCGTAGGATCTTAAAAATCTAATATTTTCCACTTTAAAAAGAGAAGTGTATATACATAAATAATTTTAATTAATTCTCATGAATTTAAATATTGTGATATACAGCTACAAGGGGGTCGAGAAATCTTGATTGATTGCTAGACATAATATGTCGTAACAATTAGAAACTACCCCAAAATTTTGATTTTTAAATAAAAAAATGAAAAATCCTTATGTAAAATTAATCTAAAATTATAAGCTCCTGCCACTTTTACCAAAGTTTTTTTTATTTCTCAATTATAAAAAAAATATTTTTGGAAATTTCAATGAGTGATAAAAATACTAAGAAATTAGTTTAAAATAAAGAAAATAAAACGTGAACCCTAAATTTAAAATCTAATTTTGAATTTTGATGAATGCAAATACTTCAGTTATAGTTATTAAAAGATAATTTGATTAATAACAGAGTTAAAAGCATTTTGCTTTTAGTTTTCTACAAAGTAGATGACTTTACAAGATATTTTAAGAAAATTAATTCAGTCTTACTTTCAGGTAATTCATTTTTTTAAATTTCTTTACGTTTCATGAAAAGAAAAAAAAAATTTTGGAAATAACTTTTTTATTTTTTTAGTTTTTAATATTTTTTTCTTTTGTTAAAATAAGAGCTTCAGCAATATTGTCAAAAATATTAAAAAAATCTCATTAAATTACTGGATTATATTTTTGTCTCAATTAAAAGCTGCATATGGTTAAAGTGCTTAAAAGAAAGTAATTTTCTAAGGCTACAAATTAATTTGTAATTAGCTTTTTTTTTTTACTTATCATTTTCTTTTTTATCAAGAAAAAATTTAAAAAGCAAATTAGAGTTCGTTATAACAATTTTGATTTTTTTTATCTCTTAAAAATAAGAATTAAAAGAAATATTTAAAATCATTTGCTGTTAACTCTATTTTTAAGGCATCATACAACCTGCTTATTTATTTCATTTATTTATTACTTTGCAATTTATTTCTATCTTCAGTTTGATTTTGGAAAGTGTGTAATCGAGGCGTTTTATGCTAAAGTATTTTAAATATTCAATAATTTTATTCTAAATATTAGGAATTTTACATTACATAAAATGCATATTTAAAAAATTGTAATTTTAAAAAGTAAAAAATAGGATAATTAGGGTAGCATATAAGTTGTTTTTCAGAATATTTTTATTAAATGCATAAGAAACATCATGCAAGTTTCACTTTCATAAATTTTTAAATATAAATTCATAAGATTCAAATTCTTGGTTCATTTTATTTTCTTTAAATATTTTGAGCCTGGAGTCAAAAATTCTGAAACATCTATCTGCATAATTTTCAAATACAAATTCCTAAGATTGAAATTCCAGTTTTATATTGTTTTATTCAAATATTTTGAGCTTGGTATTAGAAATACTGATACATTTATCTGTAATTTAATAAGAAAAATAATACCTAATAGAGTCAAAAAAATTAATACTTTTAATAACTCTTAAAACATATTTTCTAGAGTTACAAAATAATATTTAAGCAAATATGGCATTACCTAAAATGATATTTATTCGATTATTATAATAACACATGTAATTTCGAAATATTTTCGAGTTGAAAAGAGTCAATTTAGTATTCAATTTAAGAGTATGATAAATAGTTTTGATTTTTTAGCCAAGATAAAACTGCCGAACTGTTAGGGCTTTTAGCATTGCTTCAACAGTTTGTGTGTTTGATTCGTGCCTAGGGTGCGGATCTTTGTAGAGGCTCGAACTCCTCTTTAAAAAGTAATAATTCAACAAGGCCGCGCGTGTAAAAAAATAACCGTTGAAGGAAGAAAAAAACAAATATAGAAACCTAAAGATTTTATCCAAGAAATCACATATATCAATCATAGACTCTTCTGGAAGATTTCAAGAAATAACAAGAATTGCATGATACCTTTTAATACATTAGCCTGTTACAATTTTAACATAATGAAAAAAATATCGGCCAATTTGTAAATGGTAAGCAAGTAACACTACAGTTATCAATGACTTTGATGACACTAATATATATAACTTTTCTATTTTTTAACTTATGTATAATACACTACTGGCCATCAAAATTGCTACACCAGGAAAGCGGCACACCACACACGTGAAATTTGCATGACAGGTAGACCTTGCTGTGATATGCAAATGATTAGATTTTCAGCGCATTCATACAAAGCAGGCGACAGTAGTGACATCTACAATGTGTATAAAACCAGAGATTTGACAGCAGTTTTCTCATACTTAATTTCCGTTTCAACGTTGTTTTCGGGGATGAAAGTTGTTGTAATGCCTCGTGTAAGAAGATGAAATGCCTATCAGCACATGTCTGACTTTGACCGAGATAGGATTATAGCCTACCGGGATTGCGGTTTATCGTACCGCAATATTGCTGCTCGATTCGGTCGAGACCCCATGACTGTTAGCAGAATATGGAATCGATGGGTTCAAGACAATCATACGGAACGTCATGCAGGATCTCAGCGACCCCTCATCACTAACAGCAGAGAAGATAGACATCTTTCTTATCCGCATGGTCACAAGGAATCGTACAGCCACGTCACGAACCCTGAGTCTAGAAATGGAGTCATTTGCAAGGCAAGTAGTTGCTGCATGAACAGTTCGACGACGTTTGCAGCAGGATGGATTGTCTGCACGGTGACCATGGCTTCGGCTACCATTGACGCTGCGTCACAGACAGGAACGCTTTCAATGGTGTGATCAGCGACGAACCTGGACGCGGAAATGGCATCACGTTACCTTTACAGATTAATCTCGGTTCTGTATACAGGACCATGATGGCCGCATCAGTGTTTGGAGGCATCGTGGAGAACGCGCATTGCCAGCATGCATTGGACATCGCCATACTGGTCCATCTTCTGGAGTGATGGTATGGGGTGCCATTCGATATACGTCTCGATCACCTCTTGTTCGCATTACCGGCACTTTGAACAACAACCGTTACATTTCCGATGTGTTAAGTCACGTGGCTCTGCCCTATCTTCGAGGCCTCCCTAATGCTTTGTTTCAACAGGATAATTCATGACCGCATGTCGCCCGTACTGTTCTGAACTTCCTTGATGCAGAACAGGTTCGACTGTTACCCTGGCTAGCACGTTCTTCTGATCTGTCACCAATTGAGAACGTGTGGTCTTTGGTTGCTGAGCGATTGGCACGCCACCACTCACCATCCACGACTGTCGATGAACTGTGGCATAGTGTTGAAGCTGCATGGACTGAGATCCCCGTACATGCAATACAATCTCTGTTTGACTCCATGCCTAGGCGGATAAATGCTGTTATTGCAGCTAGAGGTGGCTGCTCTGGGTTCTGATTTCTCAAGATCTATACATCCTAATTTCCTGTAAATCTAATCACTTTTTCTTTCCACTGTAATGTATGTGTCCAATAAATATCGTTCTGTTATTTGCATTCCTTCTTGGTGTAGCAATTGTAATGGCCAGTAGTATATAATAAACATGAACATAGTTTTATTTTGAGTTATACTTGTTATGAGGCATTTGAATTGAAAAAATCATGTTTTTCATTAAACGCTGAGTTTTAAACTTTCTATTTTACAGTATGCATTTAGCCACAGATGATTTCTGAATGTGCATCTAAAATACGATTTAGATTTGGAATTTATAAATTCAACGTCCAATGAGAAAACAATTTTCATTAAATCCTTATTTATGTTAAAAACTGAAGGTTTGAAGTTGATAATTATGAATATTTGATACCAGAGAATTTCTATTATGGTAATGTATTTAAATGTTTAATGTATTTTATTGAGTTTTTCTTAAAATTTCATAAATTTCTCAGTTCGTTTTATTCTGAGATAAAAAATTTCAGACAATAAACATATTAATTTTCCATGAAAATAAATTATTATTTCTAGTGTTTCAGCATGACCCTTCAACACTAGGCAGTTATGAACATAATCTTATATAAAATTCAAAGGGGTTTTGTTTTAGTACTTGAGTAAAATATAAATAAAAATCTATTTTAAAAAATAGAAAATGAAATTCAAAGTAAGGTAAGAAACAAGATATGAAAAAAAGTGTGAAATATAAAGTATCACGTTACAAATTTGAAGAAACAACTTTGATATAGAGTTGAAATCAAGCAATATTTATTGGAGAAAATAATTTCTCTAATAAAATATTTATCCGAAAGATGTGAGGACGAAGATTTTAAACTGAACAAATAAGCTAAAGTTTAGAAAAGTGCTTAAATAGAATATTTAAAGCCTGATAAACTACTAGCTTTATTCTGAAACAGTATCTATGCAACTACAAAATTATGATTAATATATAATTAAATTTATTCGCAAATTAAAAAATGTATTTAAATAAAGTATAATATTCAGACGAGAATCGGAATGTTTGAAATGCATTAAAGTATGAGGAATTAGTATGTCATATTTTTAAATAAATTTAACCCTTGTATTAGTATAATAGGATATATAATTTGAAAAATATTGAATTATCTATAGACTGCATTTCAAAATGTAAATGCCAGCTTAGTTCTTTTAAATGGATGAAAGACATTAATATTAAATATTTCATATAACTTCAGATTTATAAATAATAATTAATAATTGACAGGAATAATAGCTATAAAATCTTTATAATTTTTGATAAATGAGAAAATATAGAAAATGAAGTTTGAATAATGTTCTGTAAATATGATAAGCAAAGATGAATGCATAAATGTGCGACTAATATTCAAATATTAGTAGAGATATTAAATAATAAAAACTCAGAAATAGTTATAAATACATTAGAAACATTTATTCAACTTAATTTAGTACAGAATTTCCTACTTTGTTTTATATTCAATTTTTATATCTGCGAAAAGTGTACCCTTCTTTTTCACATATCCCTAGTTTTTATCAAGATTATCTAATCAATATTTGATTACATTTTAGGAGTAAAATATAAGAAAAATCAATAATGATTCATCTTGAAGATAACATTCTCAGAAGCCAACAAAAATCAGTATGTGTTGGTCTCAAGCAAATGTAATTATAAGAAGACAAATGCTATAAGGTAAATGTTCGTTTTATTATATTTAATCACTTTTTCCCCTATCAGACTTTATTAATAAATTACTGTCTTCGTTACTGATTACCGACAGTTCCCTGCATTTTATGCAAGTTAAAAGAGATGTCTTTTATATAAAGTTTTAAAAAGATACGAATCCACATTCTCAGAAAATTATTTTGCTTTTCCTCCTCTATAGAAATACGTAATTATTTCTTTGCTGTCAATGAAATAATTATAAATATGAACTTATATACTTATAATAGCTTAATTTTAGCTGAAGATATAATTTGTTAAATATTATTTTCTTTGTTTTATAATGAGTAAATTTGAGGAAGATATTTTACTCAAAAAACTATCTTCAAGAAATAATTAAGGTAATTATGAAATTAAGTAATCTGTACGCATATATATATATATATATATATATATATATATATATATATATATATATATATATATATATATATATATATATATATATATATATGTATATATATACATATATATATTGAATTTCAAAATTATTTCTTATCTTATATATGTTCTTGGCACATCTATATTTTAGCTACTTTTGCCTTAGTTTCCTAGCCAGATGTTTAATTATTAGTATTGTATTCTATATTTATTTAAAAATCTTTCGTATTACTTTGTATTTATATTAACTATGTTAACTTATATATGTATGCATGCGCATATGTATTACCAATATAAGACCAGATTGTAAATAATTATAATCAAATATTATGATAGAAAAATATTATGAGAATGAAATATATCAATCATACTACTGGTAGTAAAATTTTAAAAATGATAAATACAAGAAATATATTTGAGAAATCACTTTGAAACCTAAGCTCAACAAAGGCATTATATGGCGCAAGTAAAAATTTAACAAATGAATTTAATTTAAATAGATTATTATTGGTAATTTTTTTCAAATGCAGATTTTACAAAATACAAAATTTCAAAACATAATTTTTTTAAATAAGCAGAGAATTTCATGATTAACATGGAACATAATGTTAGATTTTCATGTGCTGGATTTTAAATAAGTATATATTACACAAATAAATCTTTTCTATAGAGATGAGATAGAGCATTAGAAAATCGCTTTCCTTTTAAAGAAAAATATGTTTGTCACGTAAAGTCTTGAGCTATGAATTGAAATAAAACTAAAACACTTTTGTTTGCTTTTTCTTTTACTTTGGCGATTTCTTTTTAAGTAGAACACTACAGAACTGAATATAAATGTATACTTTTGATGGTATAAATTTCTGATTGAAAATCTTGTTATGGTTTAGTGAAAATAAAAATAAATTTTAAAATTTATATACATTCAGTATATATTCATTGAAAATTATGTATATATATATATATATATATATATATATATATATATATATATATATATATCTGTGTGTGTGTGTTATGAAATAGAAAGGAGTGTTAAATTGAATGAATATTGCCAAGGAAATTTAAAAAGGTGTGTAAGCAGAAATTTAGAAAAGAAAATTAGAAAAAACAGAGGATTAGTAAATACAATTTTACTAACCATAATATCTATTTCATAAATAAATTTATGGCTATTTTGAAAATCAAAAATACATGTATGTAACAATGATGTAGAAAGTTAATGTTTTTATTAATTTCTTAATTAAAAGTTTCTGAAATGAAACAAAACGCTAATAAAACCAATACATTTTGATTAAGGAAGTAAATATGTTAATTTAAATATAAGTTTAATTAAAATATACATTTCTTGGCACTTCATATGCAACACTGTAGAAGAAATTCTTATTCACAATTATTCTTTGTGAGATGATTTTAGGTAAATAAATATTTCAATAACTGTTCTCGGCCATTTCCAAAATTTATAAAACTAACAACAACAATTCTAATTGTATTTAGTTAGAAATTAAATTTTTTATTATTCTATACCTATTAACATGGACTGCTTATATTGAGAGACATATTTTCAGATTAGAAATTTTTGAATTTCAATAACTGGACTTCTAATATTTTTCATAAAAGAGATTATAAAAAAGTTAGTAGTTCAATAAATTTTATAGAGTGACTTTATTTACACTAATTTTATCCATTCTATTCAAGTTATATGCAAATAATGACTTTACACATCTTAATTTTAATAATTTTGTTTCAAATAAAATTTCACAGTATTTCAAAACATTATTTGAATGGCATATATGTTAATGAATATGTTTTTAACATTAATGTTAGTTTATCCATATATATTCCTCTTCCCTCTGCTTTGATAAATATTTAGTTTAACAAAGGAAATGTTATATGAAATGGAACATAATTTTACACTTGAAGGGACGTTTGAATTTTAAAAAATCTTTTCTCATCCAGTTTCTCGTCTAATAGAAATATAAATTTTAAATTTTACTCATTTGTTAATTCTACGATTCTAATAAACAGTGGCTCCTATAATTCACTTCAATGTAGTTCGTCTTTTGTATTAAAAAACGTTTTTTGGCTATTAAGCTGTACAATAAGCAATGTAAATATATTTTTTGTTCTAATTTATGTATTTGTATATTAGATTTATAATTTTATTTTCAAGTATTTGCGTTTTAATGCTTTCTTTCTTACAATTTACTTAATGATGTTTAATTTTTAAATGCAAATTTTAAAATTGTAAAATTTTCACAATAAATTTTTGATATTGGTTTAAGGTGAGAAGAGCTGAAAAGATGTACTCTGTTCCATCTTTTGTATTTTAGTATAAATTTATTTTATAAACAATTTATTTCTGCTCTTGTGACAGAAAAAGACACACGCATATAATTTTTAAATTTCTTTTCTAAATTTTTACTGGATTTTTTAATCAGTTAAAATAATTTCAAAGCGAGCATATTTATTTTATCAATTAATATTTTTCAAAATACGTGAGATATTAAATCGTGCTATCCATTTTAATTGAATTTTCTTTTGTATTTATTAAGCACTTTAAAATATTAAACTTATAAGCATTCTTGAATTCAAAATAACATAAAAAGTGGTATTACTTGTTTGCAGTTCCCTATAAAATGTATAACGCCAGCTCATTTGTCTTTGTATGCAAAGGAAAACGTATAGAATAAGATAGTAAATTACATTATATTTTGAACCACGTAATAAGAGTGCATATGTTACATCAAAATATTAGATAATATTACATAAAAGTAGGGAAAACTATAATAAAAATTTTTTAACAGTTAACATTCATGAGTTAAAAGATTTAATATAGTGTCAATTTTCTGTAATAATTAAAGTGGAAAAACACTGATTGAAATCTAATTCCTTCCATCTAAGTCTATAAAGCTAATTAACGATATCAATAATATATTAGCTTTAGATTAGATAATTAAAAGTTAATGTCAATATACAATTATCACTTTTTCTAAAATATAGTCCAATATACCATTTGTTTTCATTTGGAAAAGGTGAAAGTATTGTATTTTCTTTCAATTAGTTTATAACCAAAGAAACTAAGGCATTTTTTTTCTAAAAGAATTGCAACTGAAAAAAATAATCCTTCAATACGTTTGTGGTTTGTGAAGAAAGAAAGATTAATATTTTCTTATGAAACGAAACAAGAGAACAGATACAAGAAAAATATGTTTTATTGAAAAGAAAATTTTTAGAGAATGAAAAATAAATCTATCGACCAGTTTTGAGCATAAATAGATAGCTGTTGTGCGTATTTTTGATTACGATTTCCCTTTTTTTCATTTTTTTATAAATGATTAATTTTCTGATTTTTGAATGCTAAGAAAATGTTACGGCAAAGGGTTATTTCCTGTTTTCGCATAGCACTTCATTTTTCCTTAGATAGTATCTATCACAATAAATAATGTAAAACAATGCATATATTCATTTAAAGCTTTATGCATACCAGTGTTCAAATTTAAACTTTTAAGGAAAAATATTAAATTTATCAATTTTTAACTGTTAATAACATGAAAAAATCTGAGTTTATAGCATTTGCTTTATATATTTTAGAAAAAACTAGAATTGGTAAGAATATGAGAATTGATATTATATGTTAATAAATAATTCATTTATCAAAATTTGAAATGTCTATGTCAATTATCAATTTAGTTCATAAGCTTAATAAATTAAATTTTTAGTAAAATATTTTGTTTAATGTTTAATAAAAATACGTGAATTAAATAAAAGTAAATGTGATATTACTTATAAATTATTTTTCAAATTTTGAAACCCATATACATATTTTACTCATGATTCCTGATTTTTGCGTCATCAGTAAAAAAATTGAAAGTAATTTCATTGATGATTGTTATTTTATGTGATTTAACAATCAATTAAATAGCTCTAAAAATTTTTTGTAATATTTCCATGATATTATTAGCAATACACAAAAAGTTGACCAAAATTTTATTATTATTCTTTAAAATTTGTATTACTTTCAAAAACTACAAAACAATTCTTACTAAGCACATTAAAGTTGATTAAAATTTATTAAACATTATACTTTTTTAATTTAAAAATGAAAATAGTGAACGAACGTCAAATAAACTGATGAAAAATAGGAATTTATGTACAAAAAAATCAAATATAATTTTAGAATTTAAAAAAAACAAATTGAATAATAATGAATTGCATTTTTTTAATAATTATTCATTAGATATTATGCTATTAAAATATTCAAACATCAAACTTGTTTATACAATATTAAAGTATCATTTACATAAAATTATATATAAACAATGCAAGCATACTTTAATCATCTTTTAATCATCATTTCAGCAAAAAAATGAAATCTCCCAAATTACATAGTAACTTATATATCATGCAAAAAAGAAATATTTAAGATTATTATCGATGCAATATAATTTTAAAGGAAAAAGATTCGATCAGTAAATCTAAAGAAATTAGTTTCACTCATTTTTGAAGTAATTCACAGAATTATGAAAAAGGTCACTGGAAATGAAGAGTTGGAATGTACTTCATAATAATGAAAATACTAAGACTTACGAGCTAAAATTCTCGAAAGCTGTCAATCACATAACTGCATTGCAAACAATTTTATTACTGAAAAAATTACAGAAAATATTCTAAATGAAAGTCATACCAAGAACAGTATGAAATATTTACATAAGTTACTTGTTAGATTACATAAAGAATATTTTTAGTAAAAAATATTGTAAAATATTTTAATACAATATTGTTATTAATTATAGGTTTAGGAAATGTTTCCAAATATTTTTAACGTGCATATAAATTTACACAAGTTAATAACAGTATACTTTTCAAACCTCTAACGTATTTCGATAAAAAATAAATTTAGATTAATTTTATTAATTATATAAGTATCATAATAAAGTAAATAAAAGTACCAACTATGATACGAAACTGAAAGATGACCTGGTTATTTAAATGTAACATTCATTATTATTTATGAAAATCAAAAATTAATTTAAAATTAAGTTATTCTTAGCAAGTTATTCTTAAAATTAAAAATTTTAAGAATAACTTTGAAAAATTATATGAAACTTTAAATTAAAAGTGTGTATAAATAAATATTTAAGTAAGAGAAATTTTTTAAAAGCTCCCATATATTCTTAATAATGCTTTGTTACAATTTACACATTTGCTAATAATTGCTTTGGTAAGAAATCCACACATTTTTTATTTTATTTTAAATAAAGTCTAAGAAATTCAGTAAAGTGTTATGTTGCACAGTAACTTTAAGTCTTAATAAAGTATGTATCAAAGGTAATCGGCAAATTTTTCCCTTAAGATTCAGATAAAAAAGCTAAATTTAAAAAAAGAAAAAAAAGGATATCGTCGCAATTCTATTGTATATAAAATAATCGAACTATTCAGCATGTTATTAAATATAACTCTTATAAACATAGATTTAAATTATAATAGATTAATTCTGAAGAACATGATTATCATAAAGTTACCAAAATAAATAGAGAATACATTAAATAATAAAATTTGGATTGCATACCTATTTTATAAAGAATAAAAAAACTTAGTTCAATAAATTCAGTCTATGACACAATATTCAGGGTCCACTGATACCATTCATTTATCGTTGAAGAAAATTTCTCCATAGTGTCCATTGCAATGTTTAAACATGACTCAAAGCAATAGATGCTAACTCTTCAAAAGATGACTGATAGACAGTAAAATCCTAGAGGAGCCCACACCCTTGGCGACAAATTGAAAAAAAAATGAGCCAAGTCAGAACGAAATTCCAGAAATTGTTTGGTTAACCATATCTAGTGTATGGAAATAATTTCACCAAAATTGGTGAAACCACAATTATCACCAACCAAAATCATTCGCGTAGAAGGTGTAAGCTCTGCTAGAATCAAACTCATGAGGAACATAAAATCCTACAGAGACAACAGAATGGAATTACAAAAATATTTACTGATAAATCCCACTTCTGTATTCAACACATTGAATGTCTGATTCGAGTCTGGAGACACAGTGGTAAAAATAGTGGAAGTATTGATTTATGCATTTTTAAACTTGTCTTGAAAATGGCATCATTATTTGGGGAGGTATTGGATAACATTCTCGAATCACTTTAGTAAATTCAATCGTAACTCTCTCATACATTCAGCACTTACCGTCAGCCATACTCCAACAGGAAAACTTGTGAATGTAGCATGTAATATTTAAGATCATTTCTTTACCAGTTAAATAAAATTGATTCCTTGTCTAATTTGGTCTTTCAATCTGTCGCCAATTGGAAACGTAGTCAGTGCTTGCACGGCAACTACCCCGCGAAAATTCACCAGCTGCTGTATCAGACCATCTTTCGGGATATGTGGAGGTTTCAAGGACATTTATACATTAGGAATACATTTAAAGTTTCTAAGAAAATTCTTGTGGCAACAAAAGTCATGTATCCAACAATGTTGTCTGAATAAAGGCCTCTTTCATGCTAGACGACTTTTATCGCACGATAAAAAGTCGTCCGATACTTATTGTGTTAAGTTTATAAAAATAACAACATAATAGACTGTCCCGGATAAAATATCGTTTCTCAGTGTGAAAGAGAGCAGTCTATTGTGTGGTTTTTTAATAACTTCTCATTATAAAATTTCGTACGACTTTTTATCGTACGATAAAAGTCATCTAGTGTGAAAGAGACCTAACTAAAAATTCGACATCATAAGATTTCATAAGATTTTATATTTTCAATTTGATATTTCTATGATATGTTAACTGCCAAATAAACGTCATTTAACATCTTGTAGTTGCTTTTTAGTTTCCAGCAGCGTGCAATGAGTGCAAAATAATCCTTTCTCAAGCGTTTGAAAATTTAAGAAAATTTTAAGAAATAATTTTTTATCTGTAAATATTATGCTATTAAAATGCAAACAGCTGTTATTTTCCTTTTATGTAAAAAAATGAAAAAAAATTCCTCCTTGAGAAATATAACTCCCCACACCCGCACGTGAATATGTACTGATTATGCTTTAATAATTATTTCAATGACTTAGATTTTATTGCATTTTTAATGTAACATTTTTAATTTTTAAAATTTTTAATATCTTTCAATCATTGATCTTTAAATCAATTTCTTAAATTTTGTTTCAAAATAAAAATATACATTGATGTTATGCTATCAGTAAAATATAAAAACTCTCCTAACCGTTTACAAAGTTCCACTAACAGAAAATTCAACAATAGTAATGTCGATCATATGTAAAATAATAATTTGAAAGAAAAAAATCTTTTTCACATTTATTAAAAAACTTCAGAATCCTTCCACATAAAATACCAGTTTAACTGAATTAAGGATTTATTTAAAAAAAATTGTATATATTTTACAAATGCATTGTTATATCAAATTGCATTATATTAATTTATAAAATAATTTCATATTTTGTATTTCAGTTTCCTTTACATTTAAATAAGTTGCTAACATAATATTATGACTTTTATGGAAATGCTTTTTTGTAAGTTTAAGTTTCATGCTAATACTCTAAGTAAATTGTAAGTCTTTGCTAATAATCAAATAATTTTATAGCCAGTCGAGGTGAACTCTTTTAGAAGTGAAAGCTGTCCTAGACAAAATGAGTAGTTGAACTAAATTTTAACAGTTGAATCAAATAATGACATTAAAATTGCTTAATTAGAATAATTAATGTGAAAACTGATGCGTATTCGAAAGATAACCTTACAATACTTACGAAGCACATTTGTTTTTGATCTTTTTAAAGATTTCATTCTTTATTTGTGAAACGTATATTCTATCCCAAAAAGATTATAAATGTCTAGGCAAGATATTCTTATTGAGTTCAAAGAAAAGGCTGAGTTTCAACGATATTTTTAAATATCGTTTTATATTCCTTCATATGATATTTAAATAAAACTTACCGGAAATGTACTGCAAATATTTTCTGTAATTTATAAAAAATATTATAAAAAATAGATACTTAGGAAAATTAGTAGTACATTTACTTAAGTACATAAAGTGAATAATAATTGATAATGTTACATATCAAAATAAACAATTGATAGAAGCCATTATGAATGTAGATTAATGGATGTATTGATATAAAAAATTTCAAAGTAAATGAAATTGGTATACGTCGTATTTAATTTAGAAAGTGTTTCAAAATTTTCAAATTTTATTCTGCATTAATCAGTTATATCTATTTCAATCGCATGATTTGACAATTTAAGTGACATATTGTATCTGCGTCACTTTTGTCACTTTCATTTTAAGTAATTATGTTATTTATCGAATACATTATTTATCTTCATTTATTAAATAATATATTATTGATTAATATGTGCAATTTACTGCATAATACGAAGTATATATACATACATACATACATACATATATATATATATATATATATATATATATATATATATATATATATATATATATATATATATATATATATTGTTACAAATTTGTAAATAATGATTATATTTGTCTTAAAATATCTCAGACAGATCGGAAATTCTCACCTTTTTGGGCAAAAATTGCGGTATTTAGACGTATTGTAGTTTAAAAGCTGATTTCCTAATAATTTGGCGACTTGGCGACAGTTGGCGAGATTCTTGGCGACTTGGCGACGGTTGGCGAGATTCTTGGCGACTTGGCGACGGTTGGCGAGATTCTTGGCGACTTGGCGAGAAATCGATACTTCTGGAAACATCCATCACCTAAGCTCTAGGACCAATATTTTTCGAGATAGCCTAGAAGCTTCCAGAATCTTGGCGAAATTGGTAGATTTCTCCGCCAAGTCAGGTATAAATACCGCAGCCCGACATGGAAGAGTGAGTTTTTGTGAAGACAGTCAGTGAGTGAAGACGATTAGTTGTGACTGCTAGTTGTTCTCTGTCTGAGGTATTTGAGACCTGTGATTGGAAGCTATTTCTTATTGTATCTGACGAATTGTAGCTGTATAATTTGATTGTTACAGCGGGAATTTCGTTTATCTAGTGAAGTATTTACGAATAAAAGTCTTGTGTTCATTAAGTGGTTGCTTTATTCAACTCTCAATCAACACGAACCCGTGGAGCTCGGTACAATATATATATATATATATATATATATATATATATATATATATATATATATATATATATATATATATATATATATATAATAAAGAGAAAATATAATATATATATAATAAAGAATAAAGAGAAAAGAGGAAATATAGTAAATAGAGATGGAACATTGATTCAATACATAGTTCAAAATTTAAAAGGCGCAGAGAATAAAACGAGAATGAGATGAAATAACAATATGGCCAGCTTCTTCAGTGGTTTGACGCTCACATTGTCGCAAATTGTAGTTTTTCAGCAATGGCTCCTGTACACCTTGAAGCCCTACTATAAATAAATTTAAAAATGTGTAGTTAAATTATATATCAAGCCAAATTAGAGTAAATAAATGTCAATATAAATTATAATCTTAAATATACAAACTTGTCAAACTACACTATTATATTTCTAGTGGTCAAAATTTAATTCTAAGCCAGCTAAAACTGCAAAAAAATATAGAGGGAAACAAATACGTAAATTTGAAAGACTAAGTGTAAACACTATTGGCAATTTAAACTTATTATAACACCTTCAAGGTTTGGGTGACCCACATGTAGATTATAACGCCTTGCTTGATTCTTATAAAAGATGTTTTCCTAGCCAAATTGTGCTTAATAAAATTAAATAAAATATTATTATTAGTTAAAATATTTTCCATATTAATTTTATAAACATTTTTATGATAATTAATAGATATTCTATTTAAGCTGCTTTTGCACTGAATGTATAGCTCTGCGAATAATTTTTTATTTTAATTTATGATTATTATATTTCTAAATATATATATATATATATATATATATATATATATATATATATATATATATATATATATATATATATATATATATATATATATATATATATATATACATATATTTATATATATATATATATATATATATATATATATATATATATATATATATATATATATATATATATATATATATATATATATATATATATATATATATATATATATAAATGCGCATTTTAAAAATAAAGTAATTTTGCTTAAATATATAACGCTTTTTTACATTGAATTTAAAAAAAATAAATACCTCAGAAAAAAATTTATTTTTATATTGAATTAAAAACAAAATAAATACCTCAGAAAAAATTGAGTTTTACTCCGATGTTTACAATTGTAAATATTTTACAAAAAATAAGAACATTTTAAATAATGCATTGAGAAAAAATAAAAGATTTGTTCTCAAGGTTTTATTAACAAATATGTTTGAAATAATTTAAGGTTATATTTTCCATAACTAAAGGTAACTAGGGATTAGTTGTAAACAACAAAGAATGGCTTATGTCAGTGTTTCTCAACCTTTTAGTGTTCACTGCCCAATTTTCAATCATAATTTTCATCACGCTCCCTCCCCATCGCATGTAGTAAAATGTATACAATAATAAAGTATTTGTAGTATTTTGGCGCTAAAACTACACTACAACCTTAATTTTAAACTTTACAAATTACCAAGAATACGAAAATTTATTGACATTTTGCAACACCGTTCCTCAGCATTGAAAAACAAGAATCCTATGCCTTTTTATTGCTCTTACGTCCCGCCATGTCGGGCATTCTCAAGGTTTCGCGACAAGTTTCGATTTGTCTAGAATTTGTCTGTTAGCTTAAAAGTTAAGTAAGGAGCGTGCGCAGATGTGACAAATGTTTTCTCATAGGGAGAAGGAGAAAGTTCTATGACGCCAATTTCAATTTCAGACAATCTCATTCGAGTTGATCCTTCTATCGCTATTGAATGTATTACGAATGTGTATGTTATATATATTTTTGTGTAATTGCAATTCACCGTATTAAATTTTCACGGCAGCAGACTTATGCAGAATCATGGATAAATTTTTAAGCGGGCGTAAGCGAACATTAGATGACAGATAAGCATCAACAAGTACACAGACGAACGTGATTCCGAAAATAAAATCAAGAAAATATTCTCAAGGATACTTAAAATTTGGTTCATTTGTACTGAAGTAAATGAAGAAGAAAGGCACCCCTATCTATCATTTGCTCAAAAATGTTGGCGACAGACAGCATGAAACCTAAAAAACTTAAAGACATGTGGAAACACTTCATAGTGAGTACGTAAAAAACCCAGAGAATTCTTCGAATTAAAATTAAAATTATTTGAAAAGCAAAAATCATTGTTTAAAAACATTTTGTCTGAATGAAAAAGCTTTAATTGCCTCTTACTCATAGTTTCAAAAAAATAGCCAGATGTAAAAAGCCTAACATTATTGGTGAAGAGCTTATTTTGCCAGCCGCAATTGAGGTTATAGAAATTATATTTGGAGATAATTTTGCAAAACAATTGCTGTCTATATGTCTCTCAAATGATACTGTTGCCCGTCGAGTTACTGATATAGCTGAAGACGTAGAGTGTCAGCTTTTGTCAAAGTGGCGTGACAAATTGTTTTCAATACAACTCGATGAGGCAACAGACAGTAATAAAGATGCTCATTTCATTACCTATGTTTGATTTTGTGATGGTTTGTCAGTAGTATTACTTTTCTGCAAACCAATAGAACTCAAAGCAAGAGCACTCGCATTATTTGCTATCTTAAATGATTTTATGAACGAGGCAAAAATAGAATGGAAAAATTGCGTCGGAATATGCACCGATGGTGCTCTTTGTATGTCCGGAAGATTCCAAAGTATTCAAGCACTTGTGAAACAAATATCGCCACAGTGCGTCTGGACACATTGTATGATTCACAGAGAAGCTTAGGCATCCAAAGAAATGAGATCTGGTTTGATTATTGTGTTAACTACGGTTGTAACCATAGTAAATTATTTAAAAATGAGACTCCTGAAATCAAGAATCTTTTCCGCACTTTGTAAAGACATGGGTGCAGTACATTCACAGCGTTACTATTTTATTGCGAGGCAAGATTGTTACCACAAGGGAAATTTTTGCAAAGTGTTTATGAATTAAGAGAAGAAATCGCCGTTTTCCCAGAAGAGGAAAACAGACCAGAAGCTGAGAATTTTTGCGATATTTTATTTGTGAGGAAATTGAGCTACATGTGTGGTCGACATATTCGAGAAATTAAATAACTTAAATCTTCAACTGCAAGGAGCAAATACACATATATTGGACAGGAGTGGTAAAGTAAATCCTTTTTGTTGGAAATTGAAACCGTGGAGCAGAAATTTAAAGCAAGAAAATTTAACAATATTTGCAAATTTGAATGAGTGTATTAAATTTTACAAGGCTGAAGAACAACATGTAAAAGTTGTTTTTGTAACCATTGATAACCATTTAGCAATGCTAGCAAAGAATTTTAAAAAGTACTTTCTTGCATTTAAAAAATCTTTACAAGTATTCTTTTCAAGACAAACTGATATCAAGTCATAAGTGGGTGAGGGATCCCTTTCAAAATACTACCGATGGATTCTCAATTGAAGAGGAAGAAACCTTCAAAGACTTCACGGCAAGCGGCGAAACCAAAAGACAATTGAGCAATAAATCACTCTTTGAATATTAGGCAGGAGAGAATGATGAGTTTTCTGGACTAAAAACAAGGGCATTTCGCATTCTACTACCATTTTCAGCATCTTACCTTTGTGAAATTGGATTTTCTGCAGGAGCTTCTTTGAAGGCAAAATATAGATCTCAGCTAAATATAGAAAAAGAACAGAGAATGTTTATTTCTTACATTAAACCCTCCTTCGAAATACTTTGCTCAGAAAGACAAGCCCAAGGAAGTCACTAATAATTATTATATTTGATTTTAATTTATTAAGTTATTTTTATTTAAAAAATTAGTTATTAAATATGTCGAAATGTATTTTGTTTTGTATGTGTTTGTGTTCTTTTCTTTTAGTTACTTAACAAATTTTTTTAAATAACATTTTCTCTTGGATATGCTCGCGCCCCCATAGGGGGCGTGTCCCACAGGTTGAGAATCACTGGTTTATAAAAATTAAATAAAATAATTTCTTAATTTAATGGAAATGTAATTAAAATATCTTCAATTTTAATTAACAATAAGATAATATTAATTGATGAAATATGTTTCATTAATCAATAATTAAATAAAATGGCTTTAGGAAGTTTGTATTGGGAATATTATGTCTATAAATAAATATGTTATGTCTATAAAAATGTGTTGTTCGCATGCAATAAATTTTAAAATCATATGAAAAGCAAAAATCATTGTTTAAAAAAACTTTGACAGTGAATGAAAAAGCTTTAATTGCCTCTTACAAAGTTTGATATAAAATAGCCAGATGTAAAACGCCTTGCACCATTGGTCAAGAGCTTATTTTGCCAGACGCAATTGAGATTGTAGAAATTATGTTTGGAGATAATTTTGCAAAACAATTGCAGTCTATACCTCTTTCAAATGATAATTTTGCCCGTCAAATTGCTGATATAGTTGAAGATGTAGAGTGTCAGCTTTTGTCGAAGTTGCGAGACAAATTGTTTTCAATACAACTTGATGAAGCAACAGATAGTAATAAAAATGCTCATTTCGTTGCCTATGTCAGATTTTGTGATGATTTGTCAGTAGTAGAAGAATTACATTTTTTCAAACCAATAGAACTCAAAGCATTATTTGCTATCTTAAATGATTTTTTGAACGAGGCAAACATAGAATGGAAAAATTGCGTCGGAATATGCACCGAGGCGCGCGTTCTATGTTCGGAAGATCCCAAATTATTCAAGCATTTGTGAAACAAAAATCGCCGCAGTGTGTCTGGAATCATTGCATGATCCGCAGAGAAGCTTTGGCTTCCAAAGAAATGAGTCTTGGTTTGAATATTGTGTTAACTACGGTTGTAACCGTAGTAAATTGTTTAAAAATAAGACCCCCTGAAATCAAGAATCTTTTCCGCTCTTTGTAAAGACATGGGTGCAGTACATTCAGCGTTACTATTTTATTGCGAGGCATTATAGTTATTACGAGGGAAATTTTTTAAACGTGTTTATGAATTAAGAGAAGAAATTGCCGTTTTCCTAGAAGAAGAAAACAAACCGGAAGCTGAGAATTTTCGCAAAAGTTTATTTGTGATGAAATTGAGCTACATGTGTGTGGTCGACATATTCGAGAAATTAAATAACTTGAATCTTCAACTGCAAGGAGCAAATTCACATATATTGGATACATGTTATAAAGTTAATGCTTTTTGTAAGAAATTGGAATTGTGTGGCACAGAAATTTTAAGCAAGAAAACTTGACATTGCTAGCAAATTTGAATGATTATTGTAAATGTTACAAGGCTGAAGAACAACATGTAAAAGTTGTTTTTGTAACTATTGATAACCATTTAGCAATGCTAGCAAAGAATTTTAAAAAGTACCTTCTTACTTACGACAAACTAATATCAAGTTACAAGTGGATGAACGATTCATTTCAAAATACTCCAGAAGGACTCTCAATTGAAAAGCAAGAAACCTTCATAGACATCACGGCAAACGGCGAAACCAAAAGACAATTGAGCAATAAATCACTCTTCGAATTTTGGTCAGGAGTGGATGATGAGTTTTCTGCACTAAAAATAAGGACACTTCGCATTCTACTACCATTTTCAACATCTTACCTTTATGAAACAGGGTTTTCTGCGGTGGCTTCTTTGAAGACAAAATATAAATCTCAGCTAAATATAGAAAAAGAACTGAGAGAGTCTATTTCTAATATTGAACCCTCCTTCGAAAAACTTTGCTCTGAAAGACAAGCCCAAGGAAGTCACTAATAATTATTAATTTTTTTTCATTTAGTAAGTTGTTTTAATTTAATAAGATAATTATTAAATATGTCGAAGTGTATTTGTTTTGCATGTGTGTGTGTTCCTTACTTTGAGTCACTTAATCAATTATTTTAAATAACATTTTCTCTTGGATATGCTCGCGCCCCCTAGGGGAGCGCGTCCCACAGGTTGAGAATCACTGGTTTAGGTGTATCTACTTACAAGTATAATAAATGATCACCCCCCTAAAATTTGTTTAAAATATTTTGACAGATACTGATATGTATATGAACTGATGTTTCAGCCATGTTTCAATAATATGCTTTCTAATAATTTTTTAAGAATAAACTTATCATACAAACAGCAAAATGGATACGCGCATGAGCATTCATGTAAATTGATTTCCTTTCGCATCAATTCCATATTTTATAAACATTCCCAATCTTTTGAATCTTTGAATAATACATTGTAATTTGTAAATGACATCCCTAAAATGAATATCAATTAAATAACTCGATTTTTTAACCTTTAATACATTTTCTGAATCTTTATAAAATTTTTTAAAAAAAAACGTTTAAAAAAATTATACTGCGCAGAATATATATGGTTACCGCTTTTCATGGATAATTTCAAAAGCTTAATTAAAGCAGTTTATTTTCTTAAAGTATAAACTATATCTATTTTGAATTTTTTATACAAGTAAAATAATTATGTTATAAAATTAATTACTAAGATATTTCATAATCCATTAAGTTTTTGCAAATTATTTCAATAAATCAACTTAATTACGGTCTAATATTCACAAAACTATCTCCTTGAATCAAATCTCAGAAAAGATATTGAATACATTTAATTATGGGTTTTATAATATGCAGTGACAAAAATGTGGAAGAAAAAACAATCTCTGATAAACCCTATTCTTTTGTAATGTACACCAAGAAATGTGATAAAAACAAGTATATTTAAAACTAACGGAATCTTTTGTACCAAGCATCAAGCTTACAGAAAAGAATTTGTAGCTACTTTTCCAGCCTTTTAGATTAATAAATACAATTTAATGAAAAATTCCTACAAATTAATTCATGAAAGAAACTTCAGTACAAAACCTTTTATTATGATGATGATGTTAGCTTTTCATCAGGAATCAATATTCCTGACGGTCGTTTTGTCTTAAAACTTAAATATTGACCCAGTTAACAAAATATCAGATTTCAGAGAAACAATGCTAAATCGCATTAATTAAACTATTCCTGGAATAAAATATTGGTATCTATTATTTTTTCTTCCTCTTTTACATTTTTTCAATAAACCATTTTAAAATTTCATTTGCACAATTTTTTTAAGCTAAAGAAGATAGTTTATTTTTTAGCAAGCATTTTTAATGGAAATAATTTTAAGAAGGGTTTTTCCAATAACATAAGAAATTATCAATAACATAATTATTTTTGAAAATTGAAATTAAAACTTTAAGTTTTCTGTTAAATTTTTATGAATAAATATCTTTAAAATAATATATATCATTATAATTAATGAATATATTAACTTATAAATTTTTCATAATTAATTTAATCTTAGAAAAATTTAATTTTATAAATATGAGAAAACCATGATAAACTTTTAATTATATACTTACGTATTATGTTAATGAAGCAGGATTAAATGTGAAGTTATGTAATAAATAAAGAAAATGTTTTCATTTTTAAATTTTATTAATTTAATATTTTGTTCAATGATAAGAATCACTTATTAATAAATCTATTTTGAAAAATGAATTGCTTTTTTAATGAAGATATGTATGCAAATATAAATGCTTAAAATATTCAAAGATATGCATTAATAAACGAAATCCGTATAACAAAATTACAGATGGTGTGAATAATTTACTATATAGAAGTACTACGCATATCTCTAAAATTAATATGCTTTTTTTAGATGAAAAGAGTCAAAGCAAAATTTGCTCCACTTTTAGGTTTTTGAAACAAAAATGGTTAAATTATAGAAAAATGTATTTAATTGATATTTCATTATTGCATCCTTTAATTTTGCATAGATGTTTTCAAGATAAAAGTATATACTTACATATAATCTGCAAACTAGTTATTTTGAGTATTGTGCAGAAAAATATATAATATATTACATTTTCAATTATGAAATTTAATTTTGAAAAATAAACTTCGAATTTGACTATAAAATTAAAATCTACTTTTCATTCCATAGTTCCTGAACATTTAAAAAAACCAACAGCCACAGCAAATTCTGCATCACAATCCAAAAATATTTTTTTATTATGTCAGTAAAATATAATATCTCAAAAGATAAGCAGGGCATTTGAAGATAATTTCTGGACATTAATATAAAATATTACATACAGTGTTGTGTTGCTATTGTACCACCATAAACAAATTGAGTAAACTGACCATATCTTAAAGAATAAATTTTCGATGCTACTTTTATAAGTGATAGTAGGTAGTAATAAGAACTGACATAGCTACAAATCCTAAGCTTAAGTTCATCAGTAGAATATTGTAAATGTCATGAAACCGAAAGCCGACCTTGTAAATTGCTTATGTGAGTATCTATTCATTAGCGTGATATTATTATAATTTATAATCAATGTCTTTGAAATTCTTTTTCACCTATTTTCCTAGTGATACTGAATAAAAAGGTTTCCTATACTCATCTCTAAGGGAAATGCAATCACAATCAAATTAAATCTTAGAATTTGAAATTAACAAACATTTAATCATAGGATTTTCCATTTCACAAATTTCCCTTTATACTTTATTGAAAGAATTTTAACAATACTTATATGCATCACATAGGAACGCATTTCAGATAAAACAACACTAGCCTTCTTAAACTGCAATTTGAGAGTCATTTGTGTGTGGTTTCAAATGATAAAATAACCTGAAATAAAATAAAATATAGTTGATGTTATGAAAAATCTAGTATATCTTTAAAAGAAACGATTTAAATCCATAAGTTTAATTTTACATTAAGTCTAACTACATAATTAAATTAAAAGTTTACCCTACAAAAAGCGCATGCTTTTATTTATTACAAAATAATCGAGATCATGGAAAGCAACGTCTTTGATAATAATTTTTAAAATAAATCATATACTTTATAATAATTGCACGTTTCTTCGTAAAATGATTTTATATTTCTACACATAGGCATTTATGTTAACAGATTTCATAATAAACATGAGATTAGAGATTTTTATTTCTTTTTCATTGCTGTAAAACCAGGAAATAAGATCCATACTTATTTTTTTTAAAAAAATCTTTATTTGAAGAAAACTGTATTGTGTATTTAATAAGACGAATTTAATCCCAGTTTTCATCACATATTGAAATAAAAGAAATATTCTTCTCTTGCAATATGTCACCAGTTCTTCTGAAAATCAATGATTTTCTCATAAAAGCAAATTTTCCTTCCTTTAAATCCCATTTGCTTTTCTATTTATGTTAAATTCAGAGAAGAAACAATAAGAATACTTTTCTAAAATTGGAATTCTTTAAGGGTAATTGAACGATACGTACAAAAAGAAAGTGTAATAAAAGTGATGATCTGGAAAATTTTCAGATATTGCATCAGTTAATTTGTCGTCCTTTTATTTGTTTTTATGTTTATTGCGTTATTCATTTGCAATTTCAATTAAACATTTTCTAAAACGGAATTATTTAATATCGCTTACCTTAATTTTCAAAACTTTAAAATATTTTTTGATCTAGTGTAAAAAAAATGTTTAAAGAATGTTTATTCAGGTTTAAAACAATTTTGATTAGATTTTTCACAAAAGAGCAAATTGAATTAACATTTTTTACGAAGCATTTTTTGCATAAAACATTTTTTCAATAATGTTTAACCTGAACCTCAATAATTGGAAATTTTGTCTTCTAGTTAAGCACATATATATAGATAACCGATATTTCTGAATAAAATATATCAGTTCTATTTAATCATACTTTATAATTTCCCCTCTGAAATATGTGCTTTCGTTTACTTTTTTTTTAATCTTTTTAACTTAATATAGAAATAAATGAAGTATAGAATCAAACCTATCAAGCTAAATTAATTATAATCCACGTAATGGATTAACAATATAATAAACTCGTAATTTTAAGTTAAGATTAAACATTTATATGGAGTTACAGTCATTTTTTCTTAATTACCCATACTTAAAGCGTGGGATCACTGACGTCGACAAAAGCAGTATATAAATAATTTTATTAAAGAGTGATTTTAAATGTAAGAACTTTTTAGAAATTCAACTGGGTAATTTTACAGCTATATTAATAAATCTCCTGTAAATAAATAAATCATTAATAGTATATATCAAGTAATAAGTTTGGGTAATTTTATACTATATTATTTTTTTATATTTTATATCAATTATATAATCAATCTCAGATACATGTGTAAAATACTGAAAGCCATGTTATATAAATTCAAAGGGAATTTAGATTAAGCATATTCTAATGTAAGATAAAAAATTCTTAAGTAAAATATAAAAATGTAGTTAATTTACTATATATAGTATTACACACATAATTTTTGAATGATATTTCATTTATTTTAATAATTGAATTTGCCAAAAAATGTAATTGTCTTCGCAACAATACTACTTATTTATAAAATATAAAATAATATATAATTTACATCTGTTTATATATTCAGAGCAAAATTTCATTTATAATAAGAATTGGCATTACATGAAATGATTAATCCTGAAAAAAGTTTTCTTTTATACCATTTTTTTGAACTTTTTTAGAGAGGAGTTAAAATATTTGAGAAAATAAATATTTATATGATACTTAATTGTAAGATTTAAATTACAGAAAGAATAAAAAGGATTTACAGAGAAAAAGAAAAGTTTTTGTGTCATTGATTTATGCTATATTATTATATTAATTGAGGTAAAGATATTGCTTACAATATTCTTAACAAAAATTTTATACCATAATAATGTTGTCCATAATGAATATTTGTTGTTAAATTTATCTTAAGCTTTAAATTTAGGAAATATACTGTTATTATTACTTTCTATAAAATTGTTAAATAAGAACGATTAAAAATTTAAATTCATAAAGATTTAAGACCATTCCTTTTAATCTCTCTTGTGAGATGCCATGTCTTATAAAAAACTTATTAAAATGTTTATGAAACAAAACAAACATGTAAAGTACATTGTAATAAAAGAAACACAATAACAGTAAAAATTGAAAAATTCTATGAATAAATTCTATACACACATTAACTCTTCATTTTTATACAAACTTCATTATACATTTTGTGTAGAAACGTTATATTCAAACAACTTATAATGAATATTTCTACTTTTAGACTAGTGAACTCTTACTCGTTTAATATTAATGAAGTATTACATATATTTTCAAATACGCGTAAGCCCCGTGATTCACCATTTTTATCTTTCTCCTATGAAAAAGTTATCAACATTGAGAAATTAAAAGTTCCTTTCTAATTCCAATTAAATTAATGTTTTAAAATGTTGGATAAACATACATAAGGAAGCTTTACTTGTCTATTTTTTTGGTTGTGTCATATATGTTGAATGCTATGCTATTATATTTAAAAAGAAAATTTATTAGAGACCTTCACCAAAACAATTTCTTGAAAATCTTTCGCAACTTACTAAGGCTTAAAAGTATACATTTTAAGTAAATAGCAAAAATTATAGTCTTGAAAAGTTAACTCTAAATATTCTGTATAAGCGTATACATTATAGCGCTAAATGTACCATAGATTATAGTAAAATGTTTATTGAAAACATTCTTAAATTCTTATTATCATTTTAAAAATACTGAAAATTATTACAAGATCGTATAAAAAAGTCAAGCACTTTGTTTGTCTTATACTTATCTAAATCTTCTGCAGCTGTTATTTTGAAGAAATAAGAGAAAATGTATATATTTGTTCTATTACAAAAAGATATATGAAGAGAAGTTCACGGGATTCTATAGAAAATTGAAACATTTCCTTTAAATAAAATGATATTTTCTTTTTAAAAAAATGAATCACCTAAAATATATTTTTTTGTTTTTATAAAACAGGTATAAATTTTCTTTAATGCTTTATACTTACGAAATGATTTTTTACCTCAGAAATTAGTGTTGAAATTAAAAATTTATAATTTCCCATTTAAAAACATTTCAATTTTTTCTTTTCAAAAAATTAAATAAAATATTAAAACTAAAGGATTTGATTCCAAGAAAGAAGTTTTAAATGAAAGTCTGAATTAAATGTCGAATATAAAATCCAGTGTCTTAATTATACTAGTAAAACATGAAAACATAATTGGGTGGAAAGGAAAAATGCAGTCACTTTAGGAATCTTTATTTGATATATCTATTAATCATTATTTCATTATTTAGGAGTTTTTACTTTCTTTAATGATAGGAAAATAAAATGTAAAAATATACCAAATAAGCTTCATTTTTAATCATTTCATGAATAATAAACGATAATATTTTTAATCGAACGCTTAAATTATAGGCAATCACAGTTTATTTTAAGATTTTAACATTAAATGAATAAGAAAAATGACAATTGGAAGTAATAACTCAAAAACAGACTCGCATCTTTTCAATTCTGAATATGTTGCTGGGAGCCTTTTTATTAGAATATTAAACCAATACAGAAAATATGTTTATAAGAGTGGCAAACTAAAAAAACTCGTTTATTTTCTTATAAGCAATTGCATAACTTCTTCTGCAATATGTCATATTTTTGCTTTACATTTTTCTCTATCATAAATACATGTAATACATCTTAAAGATTCATTTATGTTTATAAATTGTATATTTAATTTGTGGAAAATACGATATAATTTAGTTATGAAAGCGTACGTTTGTCTAAAACAATTTTATTCCTGAAATATGTTAAACATTATTTTCAAATTATTTATAAATAATATTATTAACAACTTGTTTACCTTGTTATTGAAAACATTTATTTCCTCTTTTGGACTTTTGTAATATTTCAGCTTCAATGTTTTTATGTTCTTTTTTTTATGAATCAGGCCACATTTCTGCTAAGTTTCCAATTACTTTTCTATTGAGGAAGAATTTCGGTGACAATAATAGGCAAAGTATTTCAAAGAAAAAAAAATCATTAAATCTTAAAAAATATTAATGGTCTTGGAATTTAAGGAATAATTTTCTCCTTTCTTTATAATTTTTTTCTATGAAACTAAGCGTCTGACCTAGTTTACAAGGTATCGGATTTCAGATAATGACGATGTTCATCAATTATTTTCTTCCTTGACATTTTTTCATCATTCAAATTTTGTTGCTTAAGAACTTTTCAAATCATTTTTGAGATTCTCTCGAATGTTCTTTTTTCAAGGAATACATTTGAGATGATAAAAATTCTTATTATTGTAAGCATATATATTTCTCCAGATGAAGCGCACTTTGAAAGCAATTAAATTAAAAACTGTGAAGACATATGAACTGGCATAATATTTTAAGACTATTAAATATTTTATAATCATTATTATTTTTACTGTGATCCTGTATACATTTTAACATACATTGAAAAGAAAAATATTTAGTTTTAAAATGATATTAAAATACAAACTAATATAGTACTGATAGTAAAATATTATAAAGTATTTTGATGAAAAAATTTTAATGAAGAAATATAATAAAATACTTTTTTGTACTAATTGTAAATATTAAGCTCTTAAAAACGTAATACAAAGTACATAAAATAATTGCATATATACTGAAAATATTATGAAAGTAATTAAATTTTAGTGCAACTTTATTTTCTTGTATTTATTACTTCAATAAGGAATAGGAAAATATTTATATTTTAGTTTTATATTTTTATAAAAGTAAAGTGTTTCTTATACCATTGTTTTACATTAATTAATTGAGAAAGTTCAATGATATACACTGCATTTCACATTTATTGGTATGAATATGATCTGCTATTTCAACATTACTATACAAATTAATATGCATTTCATTAATATTTATCTTTTTTCCACGCGTATACACACATATATTCCTCTTAATGAATAATAATAATATTATTATTATTTCTTAATTTACAATGTGATATGTATCTATAACATTATTGTAATCAAAAATATATTCTAAAATCCTGTGGTAGGGTCGTAAAGCAATTGTATTGAATTTCAGATTAATGTCTCAAATCGCGAGGTATTTTCTTTTTATATAATGAATAATATTGCATTTTTTATTTCAACCATATTTAGAACTAAAATTGTTTGATTTATAAAGATTCTGAAAAACTGCAAATGCTTTAAGAGACGAATTCCTATTTTTGAACAGCTGTAAAATGTCGAATGTGTTGGCTGCATTGCAGAAAATTGGATAAAAAATGAAATTTACTTTCTTTTTAGAATTTACCCAATATAAGATGGATATAATCCAATAAATAAGCAGTTTTCTGTTAAAATATAATGATGAAGTTGACAAATTATTTTACTAAAAGAAAATTCAGCAATATTTAAAAAACAATTGTTTATAACGTTTCTTATTATAAATTTTACTACATATTCAATACATTACATATTTTCTCGGTAAGCATTTATTTGTACAGAATTCTTTGTAAATCAACCATTAATTCATCATAATTATTTATTTCAGTGAGTTATATTTATGAATTAATTTTCTTGACATGCTTAATTATTCTAATTATGATTCGTCTAAGCTAATCTTCACAAATCTCAGAATATTAATTTAAATGTTCTGACTCTAAAATTTATATTTACAACGAAATCAAATTAATGCACAAATGCAATATAGTATATGTCGATAATTTTATATCATATTATTTTTATATCTACTTCTCATAAATGAAAGTAGCATGTATAATTCAAAATGTATCAGATTAAAATTCTTGAACTTATAAAATTTTCAGAATTGGAGGATTTGAAATTTTTACTTTTACATTATTTTTAAGTGATAAACATTCGTGCTTCAAAAGAAATGCCTTTGAATAACTCATTAAAAAATTAAAAGAAGAGAATTGTGAATGTTATATGGCATATTTTAAAAAAAGGAGTAACATTTAAATGTACATACTATTAATTAATTTTAAATGTCATTTGTTATGTTGTACTTAAAAATGACAATTAAACTCTGTCACCGTTATTGAAAATATAACCTATTTTTTTAGTTCATATTTAATTTTCATACAGTAAAAAATAATCTAATTTGTATTTTTGTCTAGAACAATAAATACTTACTAAACTATTAATATTATAAAAAATAAATGTGTCACACTTAGAAGTACATTATGTAGCTTACATTTTCTATGATATGTTTACTATTGTCTTTAAGGAAAACATAATTTTTATTGTTAAAATATAATATTTTTTTCTCAACACTATAATAAATTTAAATTTTTCAGTTAATATTAGCTTTAGAGTTTTCCTTTGATAGAAATATTAACATATGCGTTACATATGGTATTTAATGTTCACAATATTTAAATTAAAATAACTACATAAATTTAGCACACACAATTTAACTTATCCCACTCTATTAAATACTAATTTAAGAATGTATAAATTCAAGTGACATATTTGCTAAAATTTCCATATTGTTTTATTAATCTATATTATCATTTTAATTGTCAGATTTGCTTATGTATCTTTAGGTAAACATGAAATATTGTTAAATATCTTATGTTTCTCAGATTTTAATATGAATATATCAATAATATATTTTATGAGTGAATTTATTAAAATATATTTATAGAAATTGAAAGTAATATTTTAGATTGAGCGTTTAAAAGCTTTACTTTTGTATTGTTATATATAAAATATAGCTTTTATATAAAAATGTATTTATACAAGGGATTTATTTTTATTTCTCGTGAAATTAATCGCATTTAATTTTTTGGCTGAATTTTTTACAAAAGCAACTATTTCTTGTAATCAAGAATGTTTATGAAGACATTAATATCAAAAAATTAATTTAAATTTTAAAACATTTCAAAGTCAAAAAGAAATAATATTCATGAACATTTTCATTTAAGTATTGAATATGAATTCAGTGAATAAAAGCTGATTCGCAAAAGTTTCTGATTAACTTATTAAATAAGATCATATCAAATTAGAGTTTCTGGTTACATGAATAAGCAATAAACACGTCGAATGCTCCAAATTCAGAATTCAACAAGACTATTGGTGCATAAGTCCTTGTCATGGCAACTCCACATTTTACTCACACTTCCTGGATTGAATGGAACTTTTGATAAAATCACATTATTCTGTCCGAAGAATCTTAAAGAGCTTGCTTTCCCATGGAAATTTTCTGTGTATACAATGCTGTTGTGTGCATAGGGGAGCAAAATAAGCGGCTGGTGAATTATTCCTAGATGTAAAATATAATTTTAAAATTCTTAGTGTCCTCTATTCTGTATTTTTCTTCAGCTGTACCATCTAGAACACACCTTTCAATGGTGATATACATAACCAGACAAACTATGCATATCTTGATCTGTGCATTTCCTTTCCCATCATCCGAGACTTTTCCATTTGACCTACTTGTTTACGGGTTGTTTATATTTACCCTGTTTACTAAACTGATAATAATTTATTAGGCGTTTTAACTTTGTTATTGCAAGAGTACAGCTTCACAGCAAATTTCAGATTAAAAGCTTTTATGAACTGTAATTTATTTCCAAAAAAAATCTGAAATTTGTTGAGACAACATAACATACGCTATCTATTAAAAATTATGCTTTATTCAATTACTTTATAAAGGAATTATGCATTTTGCTGGACTGTATTCCCAAAAGTCGTATGTATAGTTTGAACTGGCAGAGTTTGAACTTTATAATAAACATAAGTGATTAATATTACGACATTATTTTATTTTTATTCCTTCAAAGAATTTTAGTGTTAATGTGCTTAAAAACATTTCAATGTCATTACTTTTGATGAAGAATCAATGCTAGAAAAAAACTGTTTTATGTAGTCTTATATAAATGAATCGAATCTTAATTTCTACCACGATTGAGATAAAAAATGCTTTCTCTAGAAATATGTCGCCAGAATTTCTGAAATTCTCAAAGAATTTCTTATAACAGAAGTACATTTCAAGCAATGAAATTTTATTCGTTTCTTCGTTTATTTTAATTTTCTTACGGAAACAATAATAATACACTTTCGAAATTGCATTTCTACTTTGAAGAGTAGTAAAATAAAACGTTAAGGAAAGTAAGCAAAAATGAAAATGTAGAATTTCTTAAGGTTCTATATCTTTATTGAATTTATTGTTATTATAATTTATGCATATATGTGTATGCTCAGAAAATGTTATTTCAAAATTCGTTTTGTTTATATAGTATTTATAATATTTATTTAATAAAAGGAAAGCGTTTATTATTATATTTATTTAATAAAAGGAAAACGTTTAAAGAGGAATATGAAGGAGAAATATGTTTTCATAACATCAAACCATCATGTTTTATTTGCCAAATGTGCATTTAATACTTTAAATTCGTAGTCCGTCGCTTACCAGTTCATGATGCGACATGAAATGCCAGTGACGCACTAGTGCGTGTTTTGGAGTAATTTATCTTAGTAGCCAATCATGCTCTCTCGTGCAATGTGTATGCCGCTAATTTGACTCAGATTCATTCGGCCTTTTCAATTAGGTTTGTCTGGTGGTATTGGTGTTTTGTGTAAAAGGTATATATATATATATATATATATATATATATATATATATATATATATATATATATATATATATATATATATATATATATATATATATATATATATATATATATATATATATATATATATATATATATACACTCATGTCCATAATTTAAGGATAATTAAGAATCATACAGAAATTGAACTCTAAAATAAAAATTTCCCATGTAAAATCATCATCAGACACATCTTGAAGAATAATATCCAAATTACAAGAAATCACCAGATGGCGCCAATAGTACGCCAAAATGACGAGTGTGTAAGAGTGGGATGCATAAGGAATGGTTGCAAAAAAATAAAATTGTTCACAAGCGCTTTAAAATTCTTTCAATGCAATAAACGCATAGTTATGGTACAAAGAAAGCATTTGGATGATGTCTTACGTGGTAGAATTATCGGCTGTCTGGAATGTTGACGTACTCAACTGTAAGTATCCTAGGAACTTACAATCACTCAGAGTATCATCTCCAGACTTTGGCAACGGTTGAAAGATGATGATAATGTAAGTAAATGTTACAATACAGGTCTTTTCCGAGTCCAAACGCCGAATGAGGACCGGTATTTGGCAGTTACTGCCAAAAAGAAACAGACGGAGCACAGCATCAGACCTGTGTCATTAGCTCTTTTCAGCTACCGGTACGGCAGTTTCAAGGCAGATCGTGTACAGACGCTTAGGGCACATTGGTGTATATGCTCGTAGGCTTGTGAGATACGTTCCACTTACCGCAACTGGCTATAGCCTGCGGTTAGCCTGAAGTAGCGAGCATGCATTGTGGGCACCGCAACAGTGGTGTTGTGTGATGTTTTCCGACGAGTCCAGGTTGTTTTAGTCTAATTCTCGCTGGACTTCAATATGGAGAGGGCAAGGTACCCGTTACCACCAAGAGAACAGAATTTAACGACACCGTTACGGTGGTGCAGAATAGCTCGTTTGGGGAAGAAATATTCTGGGTTCCAGAACTAACCTGCACATTCAGAATGTAACCATGCCAGGCCACATTTATCGGAATGTCATTCTGGAACAACATGCACGTTTGTTTTTGAGCGCCATGCGTGCAGAATTTCTGTTTATGGATGACAACGCCCGTCCTCACCGTGCAAACATTGTAGAAGAATGTCTTCAATCGGAGGATATCACCCGTATAGACTGGCCAGCATTCTCACCGGACTTGAATCAAATAGAGCATGTGTGGGACATTCTTGACCGATGAATTGTAGCCCATCAACCCCCTCCCACATGACTACCGGAACTTCGGAGAGCATTGCTTGATGCATTATATACATTAATGTTCCCCAAGATCAGATAGATAATTTTATACTCAGCATGCCTAGGCGTTGTACGGCCTGTATTGCTTCGTCTGGAGGGCATACTATTATTAACCATCATACCAACCATGTTATATTGGTTTATATATATATATATATATATATATATATATATATATATATATAAAATTGTTATTATTGAAATAATTTTAAAAATTTTATGCAATAGGGAGGCTTGTTAAATTTATAAATCTTGAAATGTCCGTCAGAATCTAAATAGCTTCTAAATAAAATTTATTTATTTAGAAAATTCAAAAACTATCTAAAATCACACTACGCGATGATTCTTTTTATTAGTTTATTGGTATATTTTAGAAATATTTCACCCTTTTAGTTATTAAAGTAAAGTTTTATGTTTCCTATACATTTCAGTTCATAATTGTGTTCCGCAAACTTTATTGCTGTTAGTAGCTGATAAATTTGAAAATTTGATGTTTAAAGTTAATGATCATCTCTAATATCTCAAAACCAATTATTTATTTCATAACAATAAATAATATATTTCGTATGATTTAATTATTTATTTTATAACTACTTATGAAATAAGTGTTAATGATCACAATTTTGATTCCGTTGTTTTTTCTAAATTCTAAAAATAAAAACATTGTGAGAACATTTATTTTTAGAAAAACGGAATCCAAAACTTGAGAAAAATGTATTATAAATATATTGTAAATTGAGTTTGAACTTTATGAAATAAAATATATTCCTTCCTTCCATATTGGGTAAAATTTGTGAGATAACAATTTGTGCGAAAGCTTGTTCAGATCTCCAAAAATCATCTAATTAAATTTAAAAGTACAACATTAAAATGTGATATATATATATATATATATATATATATATATATATATATATATATATATATATATATATATATATATATATATATATATATATATATATACACCAGATAATTTAGACATCAATTTGTTTATTTGTATAGTTATAGTGCTATACCACATATTTTTATTAAATTACTATATGCATATTTTTTCATTAAAATATATACATAATTTATTTCATTAGAATATATACATAATTTATTTCATTAGAATGTTGTTAGCCTATATATTTACATACAAATAAAAATGTATACTTTGTATCCTATTGCTCATCTTTAAGATTTTTAATAAATAAATATTATAAGTTAAATTTATTTAAGCTTCTTTTAAAATTATACTTGTAGGATAAATTTTAATTTATTACATCAAGAATTTTTCCTTAATTTTAAAAATAAAAATAAATTTAATATAAATTATGCTATTTTAAAAATGAATGTGAAAGAATTGTGATTTTAACTATCTACTATATATATTTTCTAATTTCTATGTAATTCATTTGAATTACATAGAAAATAGATCTGAAAATATAAATATGATGGTATGAAAATTTTCACTTCATAGTTTTTTTTATTGTTTGGAGCATACATTATATGGAAAAAGAAATGAAATTGATCTTTAATTATAGAGAGAACAATATAATGTTAAGTGAACATTTTTCAATTTCTTCCCTGCAATTTTTTAAAATATTCCAAAACTAAATTTGATTTTTAAATTTAATAAAGCTTCAAATTTTAATTAACGAAATGAAACACTACATTTTTATCCATTTGCATTTTATTTTTAGGTATACAGAAACAAATGTTTCCTGATCAATAAAATCTGTAAGAAACACATCTCGTCAGATTACTTTTGAGTCGTGTTAATTATTTTTATTGATTATCTAAAAGTGGCTTATATATCAACAGAAAAAATATACTTAATATTCTTAATTAACTGGACAAAATTAAGATGCGATCTTTGAAAAACGTTTTTATTATGTTAAATTTTAATTAATATCTCATGAATCTTAATTAAATACCGTGCAATAGGAAAATCATATTATAACCATGTAATTTAAATTTTTCTCCTTCTTTATCGTAACTTAATGATAGTACAAGGTACAATATTTTGAAATATTAAAGCTAATAAAAAAGTTCTCGCAAAAATAAACCTTTCACATTTAAGTTATCTCTGCCGTCCTATTTTTTTATTAAAAAATATTTATGCAGATAAATATTTTATTTTTAGTACATAAAATTATTTAGATTGTTTGAAGTTATAAATACGAAGTAAAATGTAATGATATATAGATACATTTTACTTAAAATGTTAATTTTATTCTTGGAAAACCATAAAGTTGTTTAATATAGTTCATTGCACACTATTAAATTTTAAAAGTTTCAGAGACCATATTTTATTTTTTAGTATTATAATTAATATAAAAACTGAAACAAAAAAATAATTTAAAGCAACATATTTCTCTTAGATTCAGGAATTTATATTTGAAAACTATGCTGCTCAATTTACAAGATGTATTGTTTTCAGATATCCTTAGAATTTATGATGAATATGAAAAATATTTGGAGCATAAAACTACAAATAAAAGAAAAATTTTTAAGAATGTCATTTTAACATTATTTTCTAAACATTTAACTTGGAAAAAGTATTTTATTTATAAAAATTTCATTGAATATATTAATTATTTTTCCTTCAGAAATTAAATATTAATGCAAATGAATGACCAAATGACGTTAAATGAATGTACAAATACTGTAAATAATAGTGTTGGTATTTTATTAAATTATAAATGTGGCATATCCATTTCAGATGACTTTAACTTCCAAACATTTAAAAATAATTTTAAAAGTTTTATTTATATTTCTAAACTATTTTTATGTTCGGAATCATGCTATATGTATTCACATAAATATATGCTAAACTTATTGTTAAATTATACAACTTAAAATAATTTAAACGAAATTAGATCAAAGTCAAAATGAGCTTTACAGAGAGTAATGCTCTACTATTTAATAGTGTTAGTATATTTTTAGTACATATCATGACATTAATTTTAGGTAAATGATAAGATATTTACAAAAATGTTTTAATACAAAACATTTAATTTTAATAATGAACTACAAAATTTTAGGACCAAAAAAAATCACAAGGTGAGGAAATTATTTTAGCTGGTACTTTTAAGTGTAACAAAAATAACATTTTTTACCTTACTCTCTATAAACTCAACACATCAAAATATTCAATGATTTTAATGACGTTTCCCTCTATATTTTTACATAATTATCAATCTGCTTATTTGGATCAGAGTTAAAAAAAAAGATAAATATTAAAACAGCATATTCACTTATAATAAAATCTAATAAGTGTAAGCAATTCAATTAATAATCGTTTTTGTTAGTATATGTTTTCGCATATTCAACAAAACTCTACGCTTTTTTGCTTCATTGCGGAAAAGATAATATTGCGATTACGTAAAGTTTAAAGAAAACAAATTCTTCTGCGTATGTTTGAAAAATTTTAAGTAATTGTCTTTACTTATCATTAGTTAATTAGTTATTACAAATACTAGATTAACAGTGACTAGAAAATATAATAATGATTTTTATTAACAACTTTTAAGCACTCAAACTTGAGATTAACTAAAATTATTTTCATGCGTAATATGAAATTGAGTAATAATAAAATGATGTGTTCAACTAACAGTTATGAAGGAACTTTAAACTCTTGATTTTATGAGCCAATTTCGATATGGTAAAAAAATCCCCATAATTTAGATATACCATAAAAACAGTTTTATTCACCATCCAATGAAATAAAAAATAGTGATAAATTAAGTAATGCTTGAGCAATTTTTGAATATCTAGGTATATAGCATTGAAAAAGTGAAAAAGAGCATGATTAGAAGTTTACAATACATACTGAAGAAAATCCTTTCAATGAAGCAAATAATTTAATCATGGATTAAAAATGTTTATCTCAATGTACAAAAACATAAAATAAAAATTATTTTTAAGGTAGTTGCCCTATATGAGAGATAAATTAAAATTTTTAAGAAACTCGTGAATAATAAATGCCCTAAGACTAATGTATGTACACATTAAGAAAAATATAATGCCATATAAATGGATATTAAGCATAGAGAAATTTAATTAATTTATTGATTCTAAAACATAATGTGCATGACAATCGTTCAAATACAAAATGGATATTAATTGAGATATGGCAAAATTTTACTTTCTAAAGTCACATAAGGAAATACAGAAATTATGGAGAGTTTCTCTTCTAAAATTTATCTTTTCCTAAAAACTGTACACTAAAAACAGCTTAAGGATGCATTTATACTAAGTACCCCTAACCATTTTAAAATATACGGATTGTTCTAAATATTATTTATGTTTAAATGTTGAAATTTAATATTCACGTAAACCTCCAAATTATTTGTTATATTACGCGTAATGAAAATAATTGGCTTTTTTCTTCAAAAAATAACTTTTTATAATAACATGGATGCTAGCAAGACATTTAGAAGTGAAATTTATACTAAATAAAAACAATCATTTAATTAGAAACCTGCTATTTATTGAGCTGTTTCTATATGCAGAAAATAACTGCAGTAGAATCACGTAGAGGTATGTAAAAATAATTCAATCTAAAATACATTGAGAATACTCAAATTTTATGCACGCCAAAACACTGATTATATAAGTTTTAAATCTAAAGGTATTCTACAGTGGTTATGGTAGAGCATTGGGCACCTTTATGCTAAGATGCTCGTAGCTCTCAATTAAAGAAGATAACTGATTTATAATTAATTTTATTATGTTTAAGAAAAGTCAATTGAAGTCTTTCAATCAATCAGTGGAGACTTGGCGACACACGTCTTGAACTAAGGCAGGTAAATCAAGCCTAAAAACAGCTGTAGGAGAGAATACTTCAAGAAAGCTTAAAATTTTGGTTTTTGCCATTAAGAGTAAAATATTTTAGGTAATCTCAAAATTCCATAGCAAGCATAAATTTTATTTTCCTGATTTGAAATGAATTTACTAACTGCTAAGAGGAGAACCTCAGCCATCTTTTGTCCTGGCGAAAGATTATTCTGTTATATAAGTATACCTTTTCAAATTTTGTTAACTCAGTTTCTTGTCTTGCAACGACAACTTGTGGTATTAAAATAGAAATTTCATGTATGGGCACAACAGAAAGCTGACTGAATCCCATGAAATTAATGTGAATATGAGGAAATGTAACAATGTGATTAAAATTGACATCTAAAGTCTGGTGTTCCCAGAATAGCAGTATTTCACCAATGGTTAGGAAATCTTCTTGTGTCCCTTTCTCAGTTTAACATTTTCAGTTACTTCCAATTCAGCTTCTGAAAGGTCACCAAAATTAAACACAGAGTTTACAGGCAAAATCGATATGAATTGAATATCCCTTTTATACTGGGTATTGCCGATTGTCTTTGTGTAATTTTTTCGGTTTTTGTTTCTAGTAAAGGCAGACGAGAGACTTCTAGTTTCAAAAATTAATTGATAGTTTCTTGGAATTTCAGGGAAATAGTATTAAGAATAGCTTTATGTTGGGCTTGAATAGCAAAGATTTTTTTGTCGAATGACCTTTCAAATTTTCTAAGGATTGAGGTGAATATATCATTTAATTTTACCTGAGTATTTTTCAATGGTAGATTAGATTTGAGAATAGTAGCAAAATCGGTTTTAGAAATTTTAAATAATATTTCATTTATGAAAAGTATAAGGTGTATTGCATTAAATTTTAAAAAAAAACCGAGTTTCTTCTAGAAATGGACATGCAGGATCATATGAGGCGTGAAATCCTTTGCAATTAAAGCAGTATAGTACATTAGAATTATAAGGATCACTATTATGACGTGAGCCACAAAGTCTGCATAAAACTGATTTCATCTTACTTTTCTTGGTTGCATGTGTAAATTTAAGACAAACCCTACACTGACGAACTTTATTTACACAAATCTTTAAATTTAACCATAGATAACAACTTCTTAATTTAAGATGGTATTTTTGCCCGTTCACTTTTACGGTCATAAAATAATACTTTATATATATATATATATATATATATATATATATATATATATATATATATATATATATATATATATATATATATATATATACACAAATTTACATCATTTGAACATTTTAAAGTATAAAATTTTAAATAAATAATCTTATTTATAATTCCATTCTCTACCACTATAATGAAGAATATATATAGAACATTTCTTAGCTAGCACACTTTTTCTTCAGTTGCTTTTACTACAAATCCATGGGGTTTATTTATAAAAAACATATCTTCTTCTTTAACTTTCCGTACAAATAAGCTGCTTTAATAACAATCTGTGCATGATATGAATCTAGAAAATATGCAATTAATAGCCACAAAATTTAACAACAGAGAAATTAACAACTAGGGAGCCAATCCAACCGAAGTTTAACTATTTATCACCATGTTTGCCTCATTTTATAATTTTCAAATATGCGTAAATTTAACATTATATGCAGGATGAAGCAACACATAAAATATGGGATTTTTCTCCTAAAATATTTTTTTCTTATTAAATTGAATACATTGAATATTTTAGGGTTGCATTTTATATTAAATGAACTAAATCATTTTAATATCTAAAGGATATTTCTAATAATATTGGCAGTTGATCAAATTTTTAATCTTGAAAATCTCCAAATACCTTAATACATTAGAGCGTAATGGAATTAATGGTGGTTTTCCACAAAACTTTTACTTTTATCATAAAAAAATATGTACAATACACATTTAGAAGTGCATTTTAAACTAAATAAAAATAATAATTCAAATACAAAGCTGCTATTTATTGAGATATCACCACAGTTATAATTTCCAGCGCAAATTCAAAGTTAAATGTAGCATAATGCAATAGAGAAAGTGTGGGATTTTTTCCTAAAATTTATTTTTTACATTAAACTAAATAATTTGCTTAGAAGAGCATTTTATGCATAAGAAACCCAATGATGGAAATATAAGCATTATATGTATTAAGCTGCCACATTTTATAATTTCCGAATGTGCGCAAATTCAAAATCAAAAGAAGCAAGCGTTGATACAGAAATCATGGGATTTTTCTTTAAAACATTTTCATAATAAAATAAATACCTGAAAAAGCTTTACTGGTGCATTTTATTCTACGTACATTCAACAATTCTCATACAGAAGGATGTTTCTGAAGATATAGCCAAATGATGAAATTTAATTATCAATAATCTTCAAGTGTCCTGTTACATTAGGCGTAATTAGAAATTATGGTATTACTTTCCAAAAATATCTTTTATAATAAAATGAATGCTATATTTTATGGTAATATGAATAAATTAATAAAATTAATGTTGATAAATAAATATTTATAAAATGAATACATTTAAAAGTGCATTGTATACGAAATAAAAACAATTATTGAAATACAAACCTGATATTTTTTGAGATATCACCTCATTTTATAATTTTCAAAAGCCCTCAAATTCAAAGTCACTTGTAGCCTAAGGTAGTATAGAATTTTTCTCCTTAAATATTATCATAATAAAATAAATACCTGAAATAATATTACCTGTGTCTTTTATAATGTATGCCATAAGCAGCAATTCCATTTTTCCATAAGTAGTAAGTTTCTTGTTTTTAGCCATATTATAAACACAAAAACTTTTCTTAGAAATTTGCGTGCTCGAGAAATTAAAACGTCTGCTTAAACCTGAGTAAATATTTCATATATAATAAAGATATTTATTGCATTTAGTATATAACGGTACCCTGAAGCTGTTTAAGTTATTTATTTTACAATAAAATGTAAGATTTTGTGAGGATGCAATTTTAAATAAAAAAAAGGTAAAACTTAATTAGTATCCTTTGCTGATTCTTTAAAATGCACATAGTTCAAAAGTGGGTATTTCTCGAGGGCAAAAATTCCATAAAACTGGTTTTTTCTAAATTGTGTACACAAAAGCACTGTTCTTTGAAATTTGTGTGATCGGGATAATGAAACAACTGCTAATTGAAATGAATATTAAATTTATATTAAAATCATTATAAACATTTAAGTATAATGTGCATAAATGCCATTATGTATGATATACGTAAACATTTATGTATGTATTAGGAACATTGACTATAATATGCATCCTTAAAGCAATTCAATGTGTTTATTTTATATAAAAAATGGAGGAAATTGCCCCATAGCTATTTCGCATGAAAAGTTCCCAATGCATTTGTTTCTGTATGCCTGTGTCATATGTAAGCCACATGAATGTTTATTAATGTACATGTTATAATATTATTTTGTAGCCTTTAAATTTGTTACCTTTAACTTTTTTTTAAAAAATAGGCATTTTCCTGTGGATAAAAATTCCTTGGAACTTGTTTCTTCCTATTGTATAGACATAAACACGGTTCTTTGAAATTTGAGCTTTCCAGAACTTGTAACAAATGGTAAATCCTGCATGAATATTCAATATCATACATATGTATATATAATTATTTATTACATTTAGTACTAAATGCTACCCTTTCTATATTTAAATTATTTATTTTATTATAAACTGAACATTTAAAAAAAAAACCATGCGTTTTAATTTTACGTGAACATTGCCGTTGTAGTAGTACCTACTATACGCCAGCTATCCCCGTCTGGAAAGATTACTGAAGTAAAGTGCAGCCATTACAGATACTACAAAAGATATATAATGCAAAGATGATCATTTACCAGCGAGAGTAATTTTCTTTTCCCGCATTTTCCTTTCTTATAGATACACGAGCATGGTTCTTTGAAAGTTTTCAGTTAGGAAAATTCAGAATACTTCAAAGAACTAAGTGCTCAATTTATATTAGAATTCAGTGATGCATAGAGTATAATGCGAAGCCTAAAAACTTTTCAAAGTATTTATTTTACAATAAAAAATCAAATTTTCTAAAAATATCGTTGCATGTCTATTTTAAATTAATTAAACATGCCCAATGCATTTGTGTTGGTATGTTTATATAATATGTAAGCCGTGATTCTATGCTTAGTTTAATCTCATTAAAATTTACCGGAAAACTTATTTTGTAACAAATAAATACGCCGCATAAGCAAAATTTGTAATTTCCCATGAGTTGAAGATTTATGAAAACTTTCACATAGTTTTCCCCATTAAGAACATACAAGTAAGTGTTCTTGAAATTTTCGGTTCTGATAAATAAAATCTATTGCTATTGTCGATATGGTTATTCAATTTATATTAAAATGATTGGTGCATTTAATATAAAATGTAAAGATATCGCAATAAATATCAGGTTTGAATTCAAATATTTGGTTCATTTGGTATAGAATTCACTTCTTAATGTAATCGAAGTATTTATTTGATAATATAAATATTTGGATAAAAACGCTTTTATTTCTATTACGCCTAGAGTGACAAGGCACTCGGACACTTGTGTGATTATAAAAAAATTCAGCATTGGCTATATATTCAGAAATATCCTTTTTGCATTAAAATTGTTAACATTAAGCATAATGTAATACGCAGAAAGATTGAAATAAATATAAAATAATCACTATAGAATAAGGAAAATTGTGTGTAAGATACCTGAAAAATGGATATTGAACCATTGATTTAACACATTGCTTAGTAGTTTATGGACAAGTAACATAAATTTTTGAAATATAAAGTTAATTATATCTTTTGAAATACCATTTTTCAAATACAGTTTCTTTGTTTCACACTGTCATGAATACATTTGCAAAAAGCATCTGCTTTTTAACATATTGGTAATTAAAATCCAAATAATAATATTGCTTGACGATTACATCATTATGGTACTCAAATCTTAAAGTAAATTCACATACATATAATAACTATTGCAATAAATATGTTTAATATAAAATGCCTTATAAGAATTATGGAAAATTTATTGTCTAATTATTTTTTTATTCACCTGATAACGTTTATGTGCCTATTAATTATTAAAAGTTTTTATACAGGTATTAACTAATTAATTTAATATTAAAATAAATATATAAGTTACTAAAAGAAGTTTCTTTTTTCTAGAAGTAAATATGTGGGTACATTTAACATTTTGAAGATTATAGAATTTTTCTATAAATATTAATTCATATTCATTTTCAAATTTAATTTTATTATTGAAAATGTATAGATACAAAATCATCTTTCATTGCTCGCAATGACTACCAGAATCTTTTAAAATTGGTAACTTTCTTAATCATATTTATTCAAAAGATTAAACCTTATACTTTTAAGATGTATGTATAATTAATCAGTTTCCATATAAATTTATTTAATTATCAACAAATGAAGTCTTGGATAAAATATTTCACTCATTAAAATATGCTTACATTTATTTAATAAGTAAAATACATTGAGGTAAAAGAAAACTCTCTTGAATAAGACATACAATTTAAATGAACGTTTAAATATTAATTAAAACACAGTTTAAGAATCGTATTTAAATTGCAACGAAGCAGTAAATAATATTTTGAAACATATGTTATGAGAAAATAATATATAATTAATGAATTAAATTAATGACTTTATGAATAATCTTATTCACCAATTAAACATTCAAGAAATTAGAGATGAAACAATGAAAGGTAATCACATAAGGTAAATATGAGATGGTAAGGTAAAGCTGCAATTTATTTAATCTTAGCTTCAATGAAATTCATCTTTATTTAGTTTATATTTAAATATAGTTTTAGAGGATTTATATAAATTCTTCATTGTAATACCTAAGTATTTGAAAATCTAATTGCTAATTTTTTTCTTATTTGTCCAGTGTTATTATCCAAATTGTATTTGAAAGCTAAACGTACTCAATTAAGTGTAAGAGAACCTATAGGTAACTAATATTAAATTACAAAATGATATAAGGCTTTATTTAAAAACTAGGTTGAAAAGCTGCAACAAATAAAATGTTGATATATTGAATTTCAAGTTTCTTAAATGCAATAAATTACTTTAAATTATGTAAAACTATGGTAAGGGATTAAGCTTAATGGGAAATGTATATTCTATTCTAAATATATGTTAAATTTGTGTTAAAAATGTCTTATTTGTATTACAAGTTAATCAATTTTAAGTGTTTTCCAAGATTAATTTCTCTCTCTCTCTCTCATAAAATATTATTTAATTTTTAAACTATAAAACATATAATTATTTGATAAAAGGTTATTGAAAATGTATTCAATTTTTTACTTATAGTTTTTCAAATAACTCAAACATATGCACAATCGAAAACCATATATTGTAATCAAAATTGATCAAATCCTAGGTAATTAAATTGATGAATTCATCATTTTAATTATCTAGAACTTGATTAAATTTATAAAGAAATTTATAAGAAAATTAAATTAATTAAAAGAAATATTGAAATTGAAATTTAAAAAAATTAGTTATTTATTTTTAAATTAAAAACAAATATATTACGTATACAAATGTTCATGATAAAACAAATTAATTTAATTTTAAAGTAAATAAATTAACTGATTGGAATTCTGATATTTTCCTTAAAAATGAAATGTAATTTTCAGCCTAGAAATATAGTGTTTTTCATGTCTAAATGTAAAAATAACATTATGGAGCAAATTACAATGATTATATAAAAAATACTTTTTAAATGAGAATATTCCAATAAATTTCATTAAACACTATTTTGCTAGTAGAGAATTTCTTATAAGCGTGAATGAAGTGCTAATTCTGAAATGCAGAAAGGTCAGCCAAGGTTTGCAGGTATTATAAGAAGTTGAAAATGTGTGTGCAAGTAGTATTTAATCTTTGTTCCATAATTTTTATAATTCCCAAATTTTTTTGGTTTAGAATCAGAGTTAAGAAGTTTGTTTTTTATGTTATTTTTGTAATGTTTGATATTTTCTTCTTCTTGATATTTAGGTCTTATATTTTCGCTATTTTATGATTTGGTAAGGTTTTGTGATATATATATATATATATATATATATATATATATATATATATATATATATATATATATATATATATATATATATATATATATATCAGTTTCCTAAGTCATTCACACAATATTAATTAATTCATAAGAACAATATTGCAATGATAATCATTTTTACTTTTATCAAAATTCTCGATCTACATTAGAAATTCAAGATAATTCTAGACGATGTAACATTTTCTTGACAATTTTTCTCAGAAATTCCGACTCATTTTAAGGAAACAGTTTTTTCATTAACTTATTCATAAATATATCTTCCAAGCTCTTTATCAAAAGATTATTTTTTAAATAATCCGTTTGCGTTTCTATTTTAATAAATATTTATTTAGCCTTAAATACAAGTTTAATAGCATTTTTAATTTAAGCTTTTTGACGAAAAATTTATTATTAATATGAGCATATTTAACATTTAATACTTTTCCTCATTTCATAAAAAATGTTTATGAATTTATTAGAAATTATTTATAACTCTTACTAACGACCATTTTACACACTCTTTTGAAAGTCCCTTGATAACAACAATACTTTGTTTTCTCAAATGTTGCTTCTTAATATTTAGACTTAATACGTTTCGCATTCCTCTCTTACATCAATGAATGAATAATTAAAAAGAACAATGTGAACAGTGAATAATTAAAAATAATTCTCTTTTTTAAATATCATTATTTATTTACTTTTAAAGATTTTTATAATAATAACATAAAAACAGTAGTATTTAAAAGTACGTATGATATTGAAGATAATGATTGAGATCAAATTAATCATTCACTATAAGTAAATTTAACAATACATATTTTTTTCCAGTTTTTGGAATTGTTTTTTTAAGTGAACAACACTTTTTCTGGAATATCAGGTAAAAGAAAACGAAAATAAAATATAAAAGTAATGGAATTAATCTGTTCCTATTGAAAGACTATTATGCATGCATTCATTTCGAAATACTAATTCTCTACAAATATAAATATTTGCCATTATCACATTATCACAATTAAAACGTGTATGTTTTCAAATAAAAATAATTAATTGCACATATAAATTCAGTCTAGCATGTAGAAGAAATATACTGAATTTAAATTAATTAAACTACATATATATATATGCCTCCCGCCCTGTCTAGTGGTCAGACTGCCTGACTACGGATAGGGAAGTCCTGGGTTCTAATCCCGGTTCGTTCATGGATGTACTATCTATTTCTTTCTATCCTGTCTTTTTCCTTTCTGTGTAGTAATGAGTTGTAAATGGTTGCCTACCCTATAAACGTGTTCCTATGGCATGTGTGAACTGAGGAAGTCGGACTCCACACCAAAATATGGTTTATTTGAAAAAGTGGAGGAGCGCACCCCATGTTGCAAGCCTAGCTGGCACACGATAACAACAACAACAAAGCCGACATTTTCAGCCGCCTAACTTGTCTAGTGGTCAGTGTGCCTGACTGCGGATAAGGAGGTCCTGGGTTCGAATCCCGGTTCGGGCATGGATGTACTTTCTCTCTCTATCTATCCTGTCTTTGTCCCTTCCCTGTATGAATGAGGTGTAAATGGTTGCATACCCTATAAATGGGTTTCTATGGCATGTGTGTACTGAAGAAGTCAGACTCCTCACCAAATATTGTTCAGTTGTAAAAGTGGAGCAGCGCACCCCATATTGCCAGCCTAGCTGGCACACGACAACAACAACAACAACAACACACACACACACACACACACACACACACATATATATATATATATATATATATATATATATATATATATATATATATATATGGAGAGAGAGAGAATATATAAAATGTCAAAAATTTATATTTATTGCAATAAAAGTACTTTAAGGCAAAATAATGCTTTACTTATAAATACATTTAATGAAATAATAAATTTTACAACTAAGATGCCATATTTAATTTTTGGTAGATACTTTAGTTTTGAAAGATAATTCTACATTATTCACTTTTGAACAAAGGACAATAAGACATAATTTAATCAAACATTTCCCTTCTCTTCCTTCAAATCCCCAAATGTTATTTCCTTAATGTAAGTAATTGAGTTATACTAGGAAAAGTTATTGATATAAATCAATTACTGTTCAAAGTTAAACATCAAATGTCTACATAAATTAAGTTAACTCCGAAATATATTTGATTGGTAGCTTTCTAAAGAGCAACGAATCAAATATGAAATAAATATAAATTACAAAATAGTGATAGTTATAACAATGTTATGTTGTTAGGATTTAATTTGATATGTAAATTGAATATAATGGTGTTGTATAGAGAATATTTGCCGAGCAATTTAAAAAGACCAATTTAGAAAATAGGAACTTTTACTATATCATTTCACATAAAACATAATTGATTAACTTAAATAAATAGAAATTTATATTTTAATTTTTTTTGTGTACATATAAAGTAGAAAGTGCCAATTAATACAAATGAATTTAACAATAAATGTTAATTATTTCAAAGTTAACTTAATTTTCCATGTTTTGCTACATTTGAATCTGCCTTTTTATGCTATTTGGACAACAAAAATAAATTATTTTGTTAATAATTCAATCAACCAATCTATATAAATTTATATATAGAAGTAAATTTATAGATATATTTACAAAATGTTTTAAAGTGTCTACCCAATAGAAAATTCAATATTTTTTCTTTAATAAAATTCTTGTTTTCACAAAATGTTAATACTGTATGCCGTATAACTGCAGAATAGTTAATGGCTAAAACTCACAATGCATCATGAAAGTTTTATATTTGATGACGAAATTTTTCATAATAATTTCAACACTTTCAAAAGTTTCATAAATTTTCTATGAACTTGTACTAATATACTTCACCATCTTCTTTCAAAATTTTTTATCTTCCTTGTGTGATTCTTAAGCTATTTAAATTTTTCAGACAAAAGAGTTTGAAGCAATGTTTCTTAAGACATCTTCGGTAATCTAGGTTCACAGATGTTTCCAAAATATAATATTATTATCATTGATCTCTTTTTATCTAATGTTCGGTTACATAGAATATTTGAACTTGCTCAATCTTCGAATGATTTACAACACAGCAACAGGTGAAATTAGTAACAAATTATGTAGTAATTCCTCTAATTGATGTGCCATTGTTACTCGAAAGTTGTTGGGTTTTTGAAATTTAGAAGCAAATTCCATGTAAAAAACTCTAACAGAAGATTCTTAGAATTACTCTTACACTCACGTAGAAAACATAGCGAAATCCGTATATTTTCCATGTCCTAGACACCATTAGTAAATAAGAGGTCTTCAATTGGAAGACGTCATCTTCCAGTTAAGAGAATGACATCACGTACGACATTCTGTGTGAACTTCTCAGTTACTTTACAAAGTACTTATTTTGTGGATAGTTTAATAAATTATTGAGTACAATTAAATATTAGATAAGATGAGGAGTATAAATAAAAATTTCGGATCTACTAATTTAAGAGTTTCAATTTATTTTTGTTGATATATTTTGTAATTGTTTTATTTTCACGTGAAATATAAATATTTAAATAATTTTCATGATGAATTTTATTCCTGTTTCCTATTTACACACATATTTATCCATTAAAATATTAATAAATGCACTAAAAATGCTGGAACCATTTTATTATTATCCAATATTCTGACTATTACTACAAATTAAACTTATATTTCAGTAAAGGTATTTTAAATAAAGACATGTAATTAAGAAATTTATAAATGTTAAAAGAAATTTTATGTTTATTTAAACATAAAAAAACATTTAGGCACTTCGCAAGGAAGAAAAATGTTATTTGATAGAATTGTGGGTTTTAACAGAAGATATTTGGTTCTAAGAAGAGCTTATGCTTCAAACGAAATAAATTTGGAAGAACATTTGAACTACCATTATTTTTAGATGATTAAAACGCCTGTATTTTAGATATAAAAATGTAAGCATTACACTGTTATTATATCTAAAATTTCTAAAGTATGGGTACAAACTTAGGAATTTTTATTTATATAAAGGAATATAATTTTATAAACTTATCTCAATTATTCGGTACGCTTACAAATACCTTGTACAAACACTCAATTAAAATAATAACAAATAATACAAAATCAATAATTTTTGTATTAGAATTAAGCTTTTTTGCCAAATCAGAAACAATTTAGAAAAATGTAATACATTTTTAATGTCATCATCTATTTTTAAAACCGCTAAATTGTGTTTTCCAACATAAAATCTTTTAATCAAAAAGAAAGAATTGGATTTTGTTAAGAGTTTAAATATTAGTGTTATTATTTTACAAAGTTATTTTTGAAATTTATTGATACAAATTTGTAAGATAAATTTCAGTTTATTTCGAATAATTTTATTATTTACTTTCATAAAAACGGAATTATATATATATATATATATATATATATATATATATATATATATATATATATATATATATATATATATATATATATATATTCTGCCCGACATTAAAATCGAACAGCAAGAAGGAGTGGCTTGAAAATTATACAAATTTCTGGGTAGACGCATCTTACCAATTTACGCAAACGATGTGAATTGCTGCTTTGAAAATAATCGTTAAAAGTTTGTTCAGACTGTAAAGGGCAGTTGGTCTTGACGGCAAATCTATGCTGATAGACAGCTGGACACGTCTATATTGCAACGGCTGTTGGGATGATGGTTGGAACAAGGAACCATGGAACGTTTGCGAGGCGACGGTACAGCCAGATGGACGTCAGTAAGTTTGGATTAATGCATCCTACGGGAGGTAGTATCGGCCCCACAAAGCACATCTACTGAAATTCTACAGCATGTGCAAGACACACTGGGCGCTCCCATATTCCAGTAACACGAGTTCTATTTGTTTAAATGAAAGTTAAGTTTATAATGTAAATGTGGATCCTCAGGTAGTGTCATCTATGGGAAAAGTCCTTGATCAAAGTCGTACTGACCTTCATAGTGTTCTGATTAAACGACAAAGGAACCCTTCTTACTTAATTTCGTAGGCATCGGCTAACGAGCATGGCTTGTTATAAGTAACAACAACGATGAAAACAAAGTCACTTCCATTGCTAGTAATAAGTAATAAATGTTCACTAAAAGTTGCAAAATATTTATTTTTCTGTTAAATAGCTTTTGATACCACTTCCACAAATAACAGATTTGTATATGGAACTTGTATAGGGATTGAAATAAATCCCATGACCTTTAATAAATTTTATCAAATACTTTGTACAGTTAGCATTCAATATTTTAAAATAAATCAAGCATTTGCTTTTATATAAATGATAACGGATCTTCTAAGCAATTTGTTTTCTTTAATGTTGAAAATTGAAAAATTATTTTTTATTTACACATTTCTGGAAATACATTATGTAATCATAAGGAAATATAAAAATTTTTATATTCATTTATTTACACTTTATACATTCTTTCTTCAAAATTTTAGAATAAAACATGCATTTGAATTCATATATTGCAGACAAGGGTTTCAAACAATTTTATAATGCTTGAAATTTAAGGACTTGTTTACTTACCAGATTGTTCAGTACACGGAGAAAATTATCACCAAAAATTATAAGTCTCTGGAATTCACTTGTTATTCATACCTCTTACTTAAACCTATGTTTTTAATTTCAAAGCAACTAATCATTGAAAAGATATGAAAATTACATTGTATTTCACCTAAAAATTAAATTGAGATTTTAATTTCAAATTTCTAATTATTTTGCTGACTGATCTAACACAGTCCTCATATAATTTCTTATGCTAAAAAATTTATCTCATAAAGAGAGTAATTGTATCTTAATAGTGAAACATATTTATTTATAAAAGTATTTTCAAACTAATTATCTTTTTTAAATATATAATATTATCTAGTTTTCTCAATCAGTTTATATTTTTCGAAAGACACCCGTTAATATTAAGTAAGATGTAAATCATGCCAAATTAATCCTTTCTGACAATGTTTTGTTTTTTATACAATACATATCGTCCATTTTAAATTATGAGTGAATACAAGATATATTTAATGTGAAGAATCTTATTTTATTATCTTTAAATGTATTTATGCAAATCTATTGTATAAATCACGATGATTTTCAAATCAGGTGAATTAATATGCTAATTCAAACTACGTTTTTAGAATTTAACTAGAATTAAGGATTTAATATCAATAACATGATCAAAAATGTCAAAATTATATTTTATGATTAAAATGTCAAAAGATATTAAAAAGAAATACAAGCAAGTTCTTAACTTGTGCCAGTTTTTTATACCTCTATGTCTACTAATCACGTAATTAAAGAGTTATTAAGAGCTTAGAGTTAAAATTATGCAAATTAGAAATGTTGATAACTATCACTTAACATATAATATCTGTAAAAAAGTGTGCCACCTCGATTTAAATTTGACATCATTTAAATGTTTCCAAGAAGACCCGCACAAATGTAGATCATACTATCAAATATTTAATGTTAAAAAAATTTTATATTCTTGATTTAAAAAATGTGTTTCAAACAACAGATAAAATATGGCATAAGTGTTATTGGAGGAATTTCTGAAGCATTATATACCAAGAATTTGCCAAGTTTACAACACTGATGATCTTCATGGCTACTAATGTCTCAAAATAATTCTTACAATAGCAGTTGAGAAAAGAAGCATTTTTAGTAATGATTAATGTCATTAATAATGGTTATAAATGAAAAAATGGTTTTCTACAATTAATTTTCTTAATAACATATTGAACTGGAAAAAGATCTTTTGTGGGAATAAATAATCTAATGTACTGATAATAAAAAATTCTCTGATTTCAAATCTTTTGTTTAAAGCATTTTTAGGCATACTGTGCTTCGGATAGTTAGCACTTAACTTACAAAATTAAAATGCTGATGAAATTAAAGAATTTCTTTAAGTATTCGGAACACTATTGTAATCCTTACCATTCTTATATATAAGGAAATAAATTGTTCTTAGTTAGCTCATAATCTCAAGTTTTTAAGGAGACAGGAAGAAAACTTTTATAATTATTTGCTTGAAACAGTTCCGAGAGCAATGTAGGAAATACAAACATCTTAATGACCTGTACAGAAACGTAAAGTTGATTGCTTGGGCTTGTAAGTGGTGCTTGTGAAATTCACCCTTTCTTACTTTTAACCACTACTTTCTTAGAATCTTTTGCTTAATTAACTGAAAACTTTCCTTATTCTTAATAAGTGTCTTGAGATAATTGGATATTTAGGAGAAGATAAAAGTAGATGAATGGTCTTTTCCTTAAAATGAAATTATACTCCAAAAAAGACAAAATTTAAAATAGGACATTATTTATATCAGCTATATAGAATCTACATGATGTCATATTGTATTTTAAATAAGTCACAATAACTTTTTTCAAGTTAAATATTTTCATTTCTTTAATATAGAAAGCTAATTAGTATAGTTCGTTAGTACATTTTTAATACCATGAATTACTAATCATTGCTGTAGATTTTTCCCTACAATTTATAAGAAAATTGTAATTTATACGATTGAGATACTGGGCTGAAATTCTTCAGTAGAAATTAATAAAAAATTTTCTAATGTAATTTTAGTAGATAAAAACTAATTTTTATAAAATTTAATTTGTATACATTAATAAACTTACTTATTTTCTTAAAATATTTCTTCTTGTATTTTATTTTTGTTTACTAATTGTTTACTTTGCATTAATAAGTAAGTAAAATGGTATTCCTTCTCAGAAAGTATGCTCTGCCATTGAATTTGAAATCAGTAATAGAACAGTTACCTTGTTTAAATTAAAAACTTTTACATGTTTTGGAAGCAATATGTTTTCAGTTATCAAAAGTACGTTTTGTTATGAATGATTGTTGTCAAAACACTTACATCAGAATGTAGAACTAAAACTGACCTTTAATGTTAAATAAGTGTTTTCTGTTAAATTTTCTATTATTTTTTTTCATTTCAAAAAATTGTTATTTTTATAACATGTTATTTTTATACATGTTATTTTTACAAAACATGTTATTTTTATACGTTTTTTTCTCTCAGATACAAACATAGATTATCAAACATTTGACCTCAATATATAATTGACTTTTTTTGATATTTGTTCCTTCCTTTTTAATAATGAAATCGTAAAGATAATAATCTATGATAAAAAATCAATATTTTAAAACATGATTCATATTCATTCGTAAACTCTAATTCGGCAAATTGTTATACTTATTTTATAGTCTCTCTCGCTCTCTAACAATTTAATACAGTGTGCGGTAAGCTAATTTCCTTTCATATACCAATAACTCAAAAAGTATTAAAAGTATATTTTTATTTATTTTGTGCTCAGAATTTATGCATTCAAAGATTTTTTAATTTACATGTTTTAAATATCATATTGTGCAAATGATATCCGCCATGGTCGATAAACTGGAACTGGTGAATTAATTTCTGCTGTTTGTCCACACTCTCTCCAGCATATTGATAGGTATGCGTGAAGTTTCTCTTTGAATGATTTTTCAGAGCTTCCAAAATTTGTGGAAGGTAATTATAGACACGTAACTTTAAATACTTTCACAAAATGAAATTACAGGAGCCCAAATTGGATGAACCCGCTGGCTACTTCTCATCGTATCTCGTTGAATTGAAACGCCGGAGGAAGTGATTTCGGGGCACAGTCATCGATGCCCTTAAAGAATGAGTTCTCACTCCTTCCTGCTGAAACGGTTCTTCTCCTAAGTGCACTCCATAAAGTCATCACAAAAAAACCAGCATGTGCTTGCGTAACGGCTTGAAGTGACTGAGCCCTTTTCCTTGAAAGACCATGGGCCAACTGATGATACTGCACAGGAAACAGTGACGCGTGGTAAATACAAAGAACTCGTATGGAGTTCTCGGTGGTTGTCGGCTCTGTTTATTGACAAATGCAGTCAAATGGAAATCAGTATTGTTGCTGTAAAGTAATGCTTGTCTTAAGAAACATGTTCAAGTATTGTCTCATATGCATTTCTTCGAGCATTAAAGTCACGTTCGGACATTTCCTATATCATGACCTCTACTTGTATGGATAAAACAGGAGTTCAGTGCTCGAATGTCGCTTCAGGAAACGATCGGATATTCCAAGGAAAGACGCGTGTTTGTGTTCTCAAATCTGGTAAAACCCTTTCAGTGTTAGGTACAGCGATCTTTGCTAGTATTTGACACATGTTGGTTCGCCAAATGACACTCTTACTCAAAAATGCTATCCTTATTTCTTCGGTTTTGCGTGGTCATCTGATGGGAGGTACGTCCCCACCTTTTCTTTTCTGCACAGAACCAACTTTCCAGAACATTTTCAAGTATAAAAGCATGGACTTCCAGTTCAGAGCAGGTCCTAAAAACACAATATTGAAACAATTTCGGAAAACACGCTGGGTTAAAATAACCGAACTACCATTTGTAAATAAGCCCTCCAAGTCAAATGCAAGCTGTTCATTACTCTTACAAATGATGTTGACTGAATCACAACGTCACACACTCAGCTCTCAAGAACGAAGGCAAGCTCACCACATTATCTTAACTTCATTTTTGTGTTATTGAAATTAAAATAGTCAAGTTATCTTGCCACTCCCTTTATAATTTTAAGGTAATAATAAAATAATAAAAAATAGTGGTCAGAAGGAAACTATAATAGTTTTATGATAAATACAATTCTATGATGCATATTTACAAATTATAATGCTGGTGCGCACATATTACAATATTTATTGGATTCAAGAAATTTAATATTTATGAATCAAAGGAAATAATACTTTATTTTATTATTTTTAAGTGTATCACACGTACAGTTTTTCAGCTTTAAAAAGTAAACTCTATATTTAATTTTATTTTAAATTAATGATGTATATAGGAAACCAAAATATTTATAAATAAGAATTAATAGTACAGAATACAAGAATATTAAAATAAATAGTGTATTTTACTTAAGATTTAAAAAACCTAATCTATTATAAAAATAATATAACTTAAAAGTGCTGATATATATGAATTCTCTCATATAGGTAAACTAAATTATCTTCTCCACTAAGCTCTCGTTTAATAGTTAGAGTCGTAAATTTATAATGAAAAATATGTAATAATAGTTTTATTTAAATGTATACTGATATACTGAAAGATATGCGTTAAAAATATAAATTAATATATACGTGATTGGGTGTAAATAATGTGAATAATTAAATCTAATGTATATTTAATACTCTATGGATTATTAGCAGATGGCTAACATAAAATTTTTAAGATATAAAAATGGCAGATATTTAAAAAAATTGAATTATATTGTGTAATTTCTTTAGTTAAAAGGACATTATGTCTTGTTTTTAAGCATGAAATTTTTATATGAAATTTCTATGCAAATGTTATAACGGATGCTGAGAAAAATTTATTTCATAAAACATTTATCATTTAAAATGATTTTCATACATGAATGTTTCGTAATTTTTCTCTTCATTCTTGATAAATAAATAGTTATTTTTTAGAAATGTTTTTAACAAGTACGCCATCCAGCAAATTATATCTTCGATTAAAGTTTAGAAAAAATGTCATTGAACACAATGAAATTTAAACTACCAGAAAGAAAACTAAAACTCTCATATTAATCTACGATAACTATTTATACAATATTTTTATTTAAAAATCATATTAACAAATACTCAATAATATAAATAACTGTGTTTTTTGTGTGATTGATTGATGGTGTGATTATCAATTAGCGTATAATACTTAAAGTACATGAAATTTTCCTTTATTGAAAATTATTCATTTCTTAATTAAATGAAAAGGCATAACAATTTAAAAATGCATAATAAAATAGTTAAAATAGTCACAAAACGCATAATAATATTTTCAAACAATTATAAATTAAACTTGTTCGTAACAATGTCAACAATACAAATTATTAATTATGCTTGCTCTAGTAAATACGCAATTGTATCAACTTATAAAATAAAAAAATTATTAATATATTATATGAATATTAATTTTTACAAATTTCATTTTACTACACTGAAAGCAATATTTTATGGAATATTGAATTACAACTAGTATTTGAGAATTATTTTTCCAAGTAATGGAATACGTTGCAAAAATAATAAATATTTAAAATACTCAATTGAATGTAAGAATAAAATACATATGAGAGAAAAATACTTGTCAATATTAAAAAAACATGTTTCACTGCTTAACGCAAATATAACTCTAATGAACATATAAGTAAGTAAAAAAATAGGTTAATATTTATCATATTATTAGAACATTTTTAGAGAATTTTAAAATATGCACTAGTTTACTATGTTTTGATATTAAAAAAACTCTAGGCAATGAAAAATTTACAAATGAATTTTATATTTATTATATAAAAAATTAAACTTAATTTTAAATATGATGTGCTTTAATATAATACTTAGTGAAAAACAATGATTACTATAATGCATGAATATTTTTAAATTAATCATATCGTCATTCACATTTTCTGTTCAATTTGATTTAAGAACTGTTACTTAGGTTTCCATTGATAATAAAATATCAAATACCGTATTTATGCGAATCTAATGCGCATCCCCATTTTAAAACTTTAAATAATAAAAAAACTTGTTTGTCGGCGAATGTAATGCGCATCAATGGTATGAGGAATTTATTGAATCTTATTTTACACAAAAATGGATTTGTATATAAAGTAGAATTAACCTATTAGGGGGCTATTGTTATGTGAAACAATCATTGTTAATTACCACTACCGTTTATACGGTACCTATCGTAAAATATGAACTTGAAATAAATCGTAACATTTCTATCTATCTAACAATGTCTACAATCAGTGATTAATAGAAAACGTCTTTATTCACTAATGTTTTCATCACTGGAATCCTCGCAGCTCTCTTCGTCAGAAGCAGATTCATTTATTATTTCCTCATCATCATCATCATCGTCCTCCTCGGAGTTCCAGAGCACGTCATCTTCACTGCCATTCAATGAATTTGAAATGCAGCTTTTTTTGAAAGATTCGCGATCATAAGTGCTTCGATGCTTTTCCAGGCAGCAGAAACCCAGTGTGCAACAATGTGCGGGGCAGCACGCTTCATTTTTCCCGTTGGGGTCAATTCACGGCTCACAAAACCATTTTACGTACCCCGCCTGAACGTACCCCGTAAAAGATTTATTTGCATAACGTGCTGGGGTTGTAACACAGGCGTCATCCCTCCAAAAATGGTATCAAGATCACAGCCTAGGCTGTGCATTTCCTTTTTTACAACGTCGGTGAGATGACCACGAAATGCGTCCAGACAAAGCATTGATGGTGGATTGGAGAGCCCACCGGGACGGCGTTCCCATACATTTCGGAGCCAATCAAGCATTAATGATTCCGTCATCCACCCCTTCTGCTTGGTTTCGAATCAGGGCATCATCTGGGAACAGCTTTTCATTCTTAGGGTTTTTAGGGGCATGTTTTCCGTTTGAAGATTAAGAAAGGCGAAAGTTTGCACCCGTCTGCTGTTATTACCAGCGTCACTGTTACGGGTTGTTTTTCACATTCCCAAGTTTTGATGATAACTTCCTTAGTCCCCTTTTCCGTAATATTGTAGTTACGAGGCATATCAAACTAAACTGACGTCTCATCAGCGTTGCCAATTTTTGCCCAATTGAAAAATTCTTTTCCTTCCGAAGTTTGTTGACATCATGGAGGAATAATATATCTTATATTCCTTCCACCATGGATGAAATACCACTGAAATATATTAATAGTTTTCCCTCAAAATCTGCAGGAAGTTTTTGGCACATTGTTGTACGGCTTCTTAGAGATAATCCCATCCGCTTCATAAGCCGAGTCACCCATCTATAACTAGCCTCAAACTCTTATTTCGGTATTTCAAGAAGTTCAGCTTCCTCTTTTGCTTCATTTCTTATGGTGTCACTAGTCACAGGTTGTCCATTCTTCCTCATTTCCTGTACAAATTCCAAAACTTTTTCTTCAATTTAAGGGTGTCTTCCTTTGCGAGGGCCAGTGAATTTCTTTCTTCTAGCCTTAGTTGCAAACAGTGTCAATTTCTGTTGTCGCCACATGTGAGCATTTCTCTTAGCTACATTGAACTATCTATCTGCCTTTCTATTGCCATTTTTTCAGCATAAGGAATTACTTTACGTTTGAAAGTAGCGTCATATGACATTCTTCTTTTTATGCCCTCATTTTGTGACTACATACTCTGCAGATTGTGTCTTCTATGCAATAATGTGTAAATGATAAATGTAACGGTAAATGTAGTCGAGAAATACAGTAATCCACTGTTACGATTCAAATATGGTTGACGTCATCGGCGAACTGTTGATCTTGCACTTGAATCTAATGCGCCATCGAATCTAATGCGCACCCCAATTTTGAATACTACATTTGGCCAAAAACGATGTGCATTAGATTCGTGTAAATACGGTAATATCTGCATATTATTTATTGTCTTCTTTTTTCTCCTATTATCAAAAATACAAAGCTTCTCAAAAATTTATTATTTATACAAACACATCGGAATATGAAGGATGCTTTTTGATCCATATTGGGAAGGAAACACATTTTGATTTAAAATATTTTGCAATGTTCCGTTCATGATTTAAAGAAACTTGGCATTTCGAAAATAGGTGCTCAAAATTTAATTTTGAGCAATATTTAATATAATGCTATACTTATGTATTGAATAAATATAGCATTGTTAAATCAAAAAGATTATGGAGGTTTAAAAAAATAACTTATTTATTTTTTGTAATCGTTAATTTGGAAATATTTTATGGCTGTTTTAAAATAATGGAGCAATTAAATTTACAAAATTTTACTCACAATAAAATTGTAATAATATTCAAAGGGGATAATCTATTCGAAGCATATTTTTATTAACATTTAATTTATTGACTTACGATTATTTACAAAATATTAAATATAATAAAATAGAAATATGTGCTTAATTTCTGAAATCAGAAAATACATTGTTTTTCTAAGAAACTGGCTCTGCCTTATTTACTATATACCTCAGGATAAATAAAGAAGAATTTTATCAAACTTTGTCGCTTTTCATCTTCTAAATCCCCAAATCTTATTTCCCTGATGTGCGTAATTAAATTATATTTTGAAAAATGTTATTGATATAAATCACTTAATGTTCTATATTAAATGACAAACCTCCATATAAATAAGATTATCCTTAAAATGTATTTGATTACTAGCTGTCTGTAAAGTAACGAACTTAATATAAAACAAATGTAAATGGAACAATGCAAACCAAATATACCTGTGATTAAATTTAAAAATAAATGAGAATAAACTATTTATGCAAAAAAGTTATTGAAATGATCTTACAAGACATATTATATTCAATTTGATTATATTTTTCACTTATCTTATAAGTGTTTTTTGCGTATATTTTTGCTTACATTTGGAATAAAATTGCTACTTTTTGATTGGATAAAATGAAAAGTTTAATTTATTCAATAAATTAATCACTTCCGCTAAACAATATTTGTCACTTTTATGATAAGTAAATATCATTTAAAAATGTTTTGTTAGATATTTTGAATATATTTTATATAAAGTTTAATTTTTTCAGCAAAATTTCAATAGAAAAATTAGTCATACAAACAATAATTTCATATTAAAAAGTAATTCAAAATAGCCGGGATGTGCAAAAGCCTTTAAAGAATGAAAAAAATTAAATCCTCAATTAAAAAAATTTATTCCTTAACATTTCTTATGATGTTTCCTTATTTCCCATGTTTCAGTATTAAAATATGTAACATTTCACCATAAATGAAGATTCAAATTATATTAGTAAAACTGTTAAATACACATGAATGCTTGAATTTCATATCGGTGGTTGAAAAAATTCAAAAATAGGCCTAAAATCATTCGTTAATTGGCACAAAAATTATTATTCTAACATGAATTTAGAGTAAAGTAATTAGTATTCCTAGAAAATGTAGAAAAATTAAGAAAAATTCAAATTAACAATATTAAATATGTTTGTATAATAAAGAAAATTCAGTTAAATAAAGTGAACAGGTCTGTTTTCATAAATTTACAATGAATTTTTATCTTGCTCTTTGATAATTATAAGAATAAAAATTAGTTCTATAAAATAAATTGTAAAATGAACAATATAATAATGAAATTATGAACAAAACTCTGAAAAGCTTTAAATATAAACTAAAAATCAGGCATTGATCATGTACTTTTGATTACTAGATTATTTAATATTATATATTTTAATAACAAACATAGTGTAATATATTTGGAAAGAATTCAGCAAGAGCATAACTAATAATCTTCATATGCTTAAAATAACTTCAAAATTTTATAATGATTAAAAGAAAATACATGCAAATGTTGTTGAATTGGATATTGATGAGGCTTCAAAGTATTATTTTTCTAACTATGATTTCATAAATTCATTCATTCAAAAAAAAAAATTGTTATATTGACACTATTGTAAGAATTCACTTATATTATTTTCTTTTCTTCAAAAATTAAAATCTTATTGTTTTTAAGTATATTTTGAAATTAATTAGTTTAAGGATACTAGAAGAGTTACACCAGATATTTCGATCCAATGATTGCACATCAATGTTTTTTAAGCTTTTTATTGGTTTTATTCTATCTATCACACACACATACACATGATCCTCATCTCTTTATTACTCTAATAATATTAGATAAAGCGTTATTTCAATAATTCGTATTTCTTCCCGCTTTAGAATTGATCATCGAACACCTCTTTCATAAATACTGATCATGATTTTCAACAAAATATTAAAGCACAATAATTATTTTTACAGAAAATATCATTCATAAAATATTAATTTAATAAAACATAGTTCTAAACTTAATTCGAAAATACTTAATGTTCAATTATGGGGAGGAATTTTTAAGACAATAAACTTTACTGCTGAAGTCAAAAAACTTTATAAATTTATAGAATATGCCTTCGTTTCCTTTCAGTTAAGAATCTTTAAAACAAGGCTTAAAAATCTATAAAACAAGAATTATTATTAGACTTCGTTTAACAATTTATCAATAAATGAACGAAAAGTTGTTTATTATATAGAAAATGTATACAGTATTTATTTATTAAAAAATTAAAAACTTCAGACACCAATTTACTTATTTTTGACACATATAAATTAATTTTCTTAAATGCAGTTTACTTACTAGATAAATTAAGAGTGCACATTTTCTTCTAAATATTATTACATAAAATATTTTTCATAATCTATTTTCTGCCTTACACAATGTAAGCAAAATGCATTTTACATCTCATATACTTTAAAGATAATAGAATAAAACCATTTTTAAAATAAAATTAAGTAGATTCTAATTAGAAAATGCAAATCCAATTAAATGTTTTTCGAATTTTTTGAGAGAAAAAACAAATGCATTTATTTATTTATAATATGAATAAAATAAGAAAATAAGGCAATGGTGCACATAAAAATTTCAGAATATTTGACTGGTATGCATAATGTATTCGTAAACAAACAAGATATGAAAAAAATTCTTTCTGTATTGTTTGGCTTACAATTGTTTCAAATACAAAGTTTCAAAATATTTATTATTTTTTAATGTTCTAAGATTTTCAAGTTAAAGTCTTTTTCTATTATGTATATACATACGTACATGCATACACACACACACACATTATATATATATATATATATATATATATATATATATATATATATATATATATATATATATATATATATATATATATATATATATATATATATATATATATAGTGTGTGTGTGTGTGTGTGTGTGTGTGTGTGTTTTGGATAGGGAGTGGCCAAGGCGTAAATTAAATAATTAACAATCCTTTATCTAGCATACTATTTAATTAACACATATTTACAAATATATATAATTTAGAAAATTTACAATTAATAGTCTTAAGGATAATAACAAGAAATGAAGTTTAAAGTTATGGGGGAAAAAGCCTTTGTCTTGTTGCTGTCAAACGTAACGTCTTTCAGCGTCTCAATATTTCGGCTTACTGTCGCTCGCTGGAGAAGTTGCACTTTTCGAGCCCCTTCCAGAATAGTTTTTTGAAATAGTGACGTCAGCTGTTACGTAGTTCACCACAGTTCGGCATCGGCTGACCCTCCAGAGGACACATCAAATATATATAAAAAACAGCAAAACAGGAAAAGAAACAATCAAAACAGGATAGTTCTCTGAAAAGAAATAGATTTTATATTCAGTTTCTTATCGGCTTAGATCTGAAATAAAGAAGTGAGTCAGTTTGTCTTTTAGCTTGATTTTAGTCATTTCGACTTCAGACTATCCTTCAGCAATTCGACTTTAATTTAACTCTAACTTGCATATCGTCCTAATATTTTGTCATATTATACCGGGGTTTTAGTAACTCAGCACAAGTCATGGTACAGTTTGGTCCTTCATGACTTCCTTCTTTAATTACATCATAGGTGTTGCCTCCTTTAACTTTAGTAACTCTGTATGGTCTAAAATTTTGTGGTTTAAGTTTTAAATGGAGTCCAAACTGAGTTCTCTTAATAACAACCAAACCATTAACTACATAAGGTTGTTGTTCCTTTCTTCTCAAATTAGGCGTTTTCCTGTTTTCATCTTGGATCTTGTCTGGAGAAGATTTGTAGTCTAGCATGCTTTTTGAGTTCATCTCTTTGAGCTTCAAAGTTAGCTTAAAATTCCATCTCAATCATTTCTTTGAGCTTTCTAAGACCTCCAACGTTCATCTTCGTACCAAAAAAGATGTAGTAACTGTGCTTTGTTGATATGATGAATTAATCGTCTGCTGTAGTTCGTTCATAAATTTACACCACTGAGCTGGATTCTCTAAAGATAGCTTTGAATTGAAAGATAGATAGATATGAAACAACTGATATGCTAGTTTGATTTGATCTTTTCAACTTGTCCGTTAGCTCTTGGCAGACCAGTGGTTATTAAATGATGTTTAAAATTCTCTTTAGAGCAATGATCTTCAAATTCACCAGAGATAAAAGATGTATCTCTATCAGAAATTATTTGGAAGGGATTTCCAAAGACTGATTTTAGAGTTTCTAATTTCGAAATGACTTCAGCAGATGTTGTGGTCTTTGTAGGAAAAATCCAAGCGAACTTAATAAACGCGTCAATAATTGTTAAAACATACTTATAATTTTATGTGTGCTTTCTAAAGGTATGTGTATAGTGCTAAGCCATTTTTATACAATGGGTTTAATAAACCTTCCTTCTTTCCTCTTTTGTGATTCACAAGAATACAGTGAACGCAGTTGGATATATTTCCGACTTTCTGTCTAAATTAGGGAATGAAATAATGGTCCTCAATAATTTTCACTGAATATTTGATTCCAGTATGTCCTTTTTCATGCGCACTTCTAATAATTTCCGTCTGCATGTTTCATGGCACAACCACTAATTCCTTACCTTCATCAAATTTATAACGAACTTAGTTTTTATCAAAATAATCTTCATAACTAGATTCATTCTTATTAATTCTTTTATCGTTTTTATTTCCTCAATATTGTCTTTGGCTGATTTTAATTTCGGTATGATATTATCGTTTGAGATGCAAAATACGTTTACAGGGGTCTACTTAGTACATCGACATGAGCCATTCTTGCACCGGAACGATGCTCAAAACTACAGTCAAATTCTTGGAGCAATTAAACCCAACGAGCAACACGAGTTGTAAACTTTCTTTTTCGCATGGTCTCATACAATGCGGAACAGTCAATGACAATTTTTAATGGAATCCATAATAGGTAAGCACGGAATCTTTTTAACGCTTCAATAATTGCAAGTGTTTCAAGTTCCTAACTGGAATTCTTTTTTTCGGCATCTGTTGTCATTTTACTCATGAAATAGGTAGAATGGAATTTTTTTATTATTTGGGAATTTTTGTAATAAAATAGCTTCATATCTTTCTATGCTTGCGTCACAAAGCAATTCAGTTTCGTAATTGGAGTTGTATATACTTAACGCAGGTTTTTCAGTTAAAATTAACATTAATTAATTAAAAAAGTTTCTTTCCTCTTCACAAAATTTAAATTTCCGATCTTTTTCAAAATATCACTCAATGTTCTAGCAATAATGGAATATTTTTTATAAATTTCCTGAAATATCCAGTAAATCCTAAAATAATATGGACCTGTTTCAAATTACGTAGCTCAGGGAAATAAAGCACCGCTTTGTTTTTCAAAGTAGATGGAAAAAATTTCCCTTTCTCGATGACATGGCCTAAAAATTCAAACGGTTCTTTAAAAAATACGTTTTTCTAAATTTTATTTCTAGCCCATATTCGCTCGCAAGATTTAAGACTCTTTCATGACGTGCAATTCTTTCCTGAGTTGAGGAAGACAAAATAATTATATCGTCCATATAGGGTAAAACAACACCATCATTAATCAATGGTCAGAAAATAGTGTTAATAAACTTTTGAAACACGGCTGGAGAATTACAGAGTCAAAAGAAGCCATAAGAAATTAGTCCTGGCCTTCATGAGTTACAAATATAAGTGTCATTTCTACTGTCCTTCTTTACATCTATATGGAAAAATCCGTTTTTGAGATCAATTGTACTAAACACACACGACTCCTGCAATCTATCTAATATATCTTCTATCAGTGTGGGAGGGGGGAACCTATCTTTTACAATTACTTTATTTAATCTCCGATAATCTATGCACAAACGAGGTGTTCCGTCTTTTTTCTTTGCGATTACTACTGGGATATAAAATTCTGAAGAACTGGGTTCTATTATACCTTGTTCTAACCATTAGTCTATTTGAGTTTCAACAATCTTTTTCTCTGAAAATGGTAATCTACGGGGCTGATGAGGTACAGGCTCATTAATTTTTAGTAGAATTTCTAATTGAACATTAGTTGATTTTGTTTTCGTGGTACATAACTTAAAACTAATTGTTGCACCTTATATTTAATTTTTTTTGGAAAATCAGGTCCAATGATCTTTTCAACTTCATTAAAAGTTAAATCAACAGGTAGATTTCATACAGTATTAATTTCTTTGGCACAATATTATTTATTTTTAATCTTAATTCCGTTTTCATCAATTAATGTTTCACCCTGCCTTAGTACTACATTCATTCCGTTGATGACATCATGAGACATAACATTATTTTCAACCACATAAATATCTTCTATCTCTCTCTTAAAATCATTTATTTTAATATTTCCCTTAAAATAATCTAATGACTTAACTACACATTTACAAAAATCACTTAAAGAATTTAATGCAAATAACTCTACATCTTTTAATTTATCAAAGACAGATTTACGAACAAAAGTTATTTGGCTTCCAGCTTTTGTTTGTGCAATTAATCGAAATTATTGATCATTATATCATTCAGATTTAGTTTTAAAATAACATTCATTGCGGCTACATTAGGTTTAGAATTTTTCTGGACACAATGAAATCTTATTTCCAAAATTATTACATCGAAAACATTTAATACTTTTCTCTTTATGTTCACAAAATTTCGAAATATGATTTTTTCAACACAATTAAAACAAACTTTATTTTTACGACCATCAAAATTAATTTTAAAATTTTCCAAAACCCTCACTATACCTCATTTTATTTACAATTTCGTTTTTAGTATTAAATCTATTTCTATATTCATCTTTTCATTTCGTTTTATCAGAAGTACTATATTTATCATTAAAATTATATTTTGTTTTTGATCTATCGAAAGCATTTTTACTTTTAACAGAATCACTTTTTATTGCTTCGTAAACTTTGAATTTTTCTTTAAATTCTCTTAAATTCTTACATCCATACAAAATAATTTTGTTTTCTTGTCTATCATTTATTCCATTAATAACATAATGCATTAAGGCAGATTCTTCAATTTTACCGCAATTGCACAACTACGTCATTTTTAAAAAATACTCCTGAACAGATTAATAATCACGCATTTTCCTTTTACGGAAAAGATCATGTAAGTTACCTGAGTTTATTTCAAACGAAAATTAATCAATCAAGGGTCGTCTCAATTTTTGGCCAAAAATTAATTTCTGGTTCTGTTTGAACGTATAACAGAGCATTTCATCACAACGATCTTTTAGCCATAAGAATTATATATTATTATATATATATATATATATATATATATATATATATATATATATATATATATATATATATATATATATATATATATATATATATATATATATATATATATATATATATATATATATATATATATATATATATATATATATATATATATATATATATATATATATATATATATATATATATATATATATATATATATATATATATATATATATATATATATATATATATATATATATATATATATATATATATATAAATAAAATAGATAAATAAAATAGTTTCGACGTTTCCTCAAAATGATATATCCAATTAATCATATTTTCATGCGATTCTGCATTAAACTTAGTGCTTTCAATATCTGCACAATTAATATTAACACTTGGAATAACAGGATGTGCATTAAAGTCATTTTCATTAACATTATCACTTAATTTAGAATAATTTCAGTTGCACTTTCTTTTTACTTATATTGCATTGCATTGAAAAACCACATTTCTATTTATTTCATTTTCCACTTCACTTTCTGAATCAGCAGTTTCCGAGTCCTCTTTAGTGTTTTGATCTAAGAGTTCAAGGTCACATAATAGAAACAAAATTCTTTCTGCGAGCTCTGCTTTAGTTCATTGAAAATAAATACTAAAATGTTTAACGAAGTAATAAGCTCGCCAAGCAAAAATACATTGATTATATATTTTTAATTTGTTTCGATATTCAATAATTTCGATGTCAATGTCAAATCACTCAAAGTTTCTAATTATTTTACGATATAATCTGTCTCCCTCATGATCAAAAATCAGTCTGTACAAAATTTTGATTTTACATGCTTTGAAATTTTCTGGATGCAACACTAATTTCTTTTACATCATTTATTATCATCTTGGATTATGAAAAATGTTCACCTATCTCTTAAACCTATTCGATGAGGAACCTCGTCTTTCTCTGGTTTCAAACCAATCATTCGCCGTCTTTCCCTAATCAAAATAATTTCAAAAATGCAAAATTGTTTTGTAATCCAACTAATCGATAATCCAGTTATGTAATATGCAATAATCATTTCATCCCGCTTCTGAGTTTTGTGGGATGGGGAGTGATCAAGGCGTAATTTATTTAACTAACAATCCTTATTTAAATTAATATTTAATTAACATATATTTACAAATATATAAAATTTTGGAATATTTACAATTAATCGTCTTAATGATAATATCATTAAGTGAAGTTTAAAGTTATGGGGGAAATTAGGAGTCCTCTTGCTGCTATCAAACAAAACGTCTTACAGTGTCTTCGTCTTTCGGCTTACTCTCGCTCACTGAAGAAGTTGTTCAGCTTCTTGAGCCCCTTCCAGAGAAGGCAATTGAAAAAATGATATATATATATATATATATATATATATATATATATATATATATATATATATATATATATATGCGTATGTGTGTGTATGTATGTATAGAATAGTCAGAATATTTAAATAATTTCTTCTGTGACGTTATATGTCTTAAAAGTAGTCATTCATTTCATTACAATAAAGTGTAATAAGATTAATAAGATGTTAAAAATTAAAATAGTACTTTAATTTTTCTTTACTATATTTGTAAAGTTGCGTTTCACAAAAAATTGGACTGTAAATTAGATTATTGGGGTATATTAAATTATGAGGACTTTGATATAATCGAAATGAAGAAGTTCATTTGATTTGGAGTAAGCTTTATTTTATATAATTATTTTCCATTTTGCATTTAAAAAATTTTGTTACTTTAAACTTATAAATAAGCGATTTATATTTTGCTTTTATTTCGTTTATATTTGTTGTCAATGTAATAAAAGCTGTTAAGATTTTCTCTTAAACTCATTTTATTTATTTTACAAGTAAAACTTATAAAGTGAATGTGAATAATATATTATAAACTAAATAAATCTCGATTCACTTGTGATATTAACGTCACTGTAAAATTTACAGCACAAGATATTTAGAAATTTGGAGAAAACGTTTTCTATGTGAAGATAATGTTCTTGATGAAATCAAAAAAGCTGCTTTACCACTTAAAATTTTGTAATTTATAAAATAAATACATTGCCCTTAGGAAGTACGAATTCATGTGAAAATTATATTTTTTAACAAAAATTAGGTGTGAAAAATTAAGATATTTCTTCAAATAAATATTTACATTAGATGAGTTTAGATGCCTGATAATATTTTCAAAGCAAACTTTTCTACCGATCATGATACCGAACAGCGCTTGTGAATCCTAGGCTTTGTGACAAAAATTCAGAAGATATGAATATTCAGAGTTATTAGAAGTGACTTTTACAGATTAATTATAAAGTACAATGGAAAATTAGTTGATATTTTTTATAAAATATATTTCATTTACAATCATTATTCCTAATATACTAAAATTTTTTGTTTAAAGACTGAAATTAAATAAACTGCAAATATTGCAAAGTACAACGTTCTTAAATAAGTTACATTAGGAATGAGCAACTTTATTGAGATGTTTTTGAAAAAAGCACCGTGAAAAATTTTAATTCGACTAAATCTGGTTAGAATTGCAATGCTATAATAAAAAAAAGATAATTTATAATCCTGTTTCACTCTTGTTTTAATCACTAACTTTTCATGCACTCATTATTTATTTTATATTACTTAACTTTTCTAATTTTAAATTATTAAATTTTTATTCATATTCAAAGAAATTGGAAGTAATTTTATAAATTTTTCTGTCCTCATTTATTTTATGATTTCTTTGACAGTAATAAAATTTAAATAAATTTGCATTTAACACTTTTTATACAAAATATATAATATTGTTTTTAACAACATAATGTGATTATTTTAAATGAGCATCTCCGCTATTAATATCAAAATTGACTTAAACTGAAAGTGTCCAATTTCAAACTAATATTAATAAATACCAATTCCCAAATATATTAAAAATCTATATGGAAGAAAAAAGGAAAGTAACAGCCTCTCATCATCAAAAATAAATTTTAATTGAATTTATGTATAACATTCTTAGCAAATTTATACGTTTGTCATAAATAATTATATCCTTTCCGAATTCATATGTAACTCATATGAGTTAATTTTGAAAAATTAATACGAAATTTTTACAAAATATGATCAGAAATGTTAAACATAGAAGCATTTGTAATTACTAATTCACAAATATGATTTTTATTCATAAAAAATCATTTTAGTTGATAGTTCTGTAACTATTATTAATAAAATTTAGTTTTGATTAATTCATATCCTTTATATTTCATATTTATTTCCTTCGATATTTTGGATACCTCAGTAACAAGCTTGCATTATTTGAAAAATTTATAATGTATCATATTTTTGTAAAATGTGCTGAAGTAAACCTCGTTGTTCTAAATTTCCTGAAAGTCAACAAAAGTGATTTAATATTTGAAATATTATTTGTACCTAATACAGAAACATTGAATCAAACATTGAAAACTGTGCGCGGTAAATTTAACTACTCTAAAATGTTTAAATTATACCAAAATAATTAAAAATGAAGTGGGAAAAGAAAACAAAAGCTGGGTATATAAATTAAAGAATTAGTTCTTAAAAATAAGAAGACAACAACCGAATTTATGAGATAAATTATAGCAATAAAAAAAATATTTTTTGACTAGCAGAAGCTTTTTCAAGATAAATGCCTCATACTATTACAAATATAAGAGTAATTGAAGAAAATCCATTTCATACATTTTTACAAGAATTCTTATTATATTCTTGACTTTGAAGATTTAATCTAGTATTTAGGAAAATAATGTTATAAAACACTGCAATATTATGAGATTTTCATCAAATTACTTACTTGTCTAAGAATCGTAATGAACATTATAATTCTTGAGTTCCGAAGATTGCTAATGATCTCTCTTATTGTAAAAGATAAATAAACAAATTATTATAAAATATATATTTTATACATTTTTTATTTTAATGATAAATATGGATTTATAAATATCATTCAATTTGTAAAATATTTGTAACTAATAATAATATCATCGTAGTTATAACACTTTTACATGAATATTATGTCTTAATTTCCATTAAAATTAGTTATAATAACCCATAATGACAGCAGTCAGAAAATTTTGATATTATTGATGTTTCAATGTGCAATCTTTGTTTGAGTAATTTAAGATTTTCGTGTTTTTTTTTTCTTATTTTTCAAATAACTAATTATGAAGAAATATGTCATCTGGGTAATAATCTTTGACAAATAAACTTGCTTTCCTGTTATTCCATTAAGAATTATTTGGAATAATTTTTTACAATATCGACGTCAACATACTATTTATCAAAAATATTTTTTTCTAACAGTAGAAAGTTTTTCCAAGGTGCACTCAATAATTATTTTTACACGTGTAATAAGATCTTCATTGATTTTTCGCTTCTCCTGAGATGTTTTCGAGAAATTTTCTTTTTAAGCATATTTTCCCATGCCCTTAGAGTTTATTTAATGGATATTTTAAGAAATACACTCACGCACACATAGCTTCTTATTCTTTAATCTTAAGGATTATTATATTTACATACTAAATTCTTGAGTTCTTCATATCATATGAATAATGCAAACGAAGCTAAACTTAGACAAAAATAAAACACAAAAAATATAATTTTGAAAATTTTTTAGAACTTTTGTATGAATTAGCTTACATTCTCTTGATTTATTAAATAGAAAAAAGACCTAACAGGGAAAAACTTACGTCCCTGTTGCGTTTAAAAACATAACGCTCCAAATGAGGATATACTTAACCGTCTGAGAATTAAAATTTATTTATAAGAGAATATCAAAGAATGTTTTCAAAGAATACTTTTTAAAGAATATAGGTTACCAGACAATTCGTCTTAACAAGAGTTGCACGTGCTGCGCATTTAAAATAAGTCTGTGGTACAAAAAGAAAAAAAATTATATTTGTCCGAAACAGGAACAACTAAATGGGTTTTATTACCAAACAGGATAATGGCAAAATACAATTAGCGTTTGAACTCACTTGAAAATGCATTATTCCATAATGAATATTATTGAATTGATAATTATTTTTATTGTTGATTACATTAATCAAGACTGACATTAATGTAACCAGATTCATGGTGTTAAAACGCAACAAAATAAAAACGTAGTTAATCCTCTTAGTCGTTTCTGAAAGATCATTCTGATAAATTTATGAGTCTTAAATCTCTGGAAATAATAACAAAAAACCGAGTTGAAACTATTTTGAACACATCGATAGTTTTCCATTTAGTTATAATATTCGGTTAACTATTTTCACTCTGATTCTGTTTCAGATATCACAGAGTGCTGTTATATGCATCATCAGAGCACAGCGTCCCTCAATTTCTTTCAACTGGACTTCACATCTCATTACACAAAGTCTTAAGAATTTTGACACATGGACATCAATTGCGCATGGCATTTCAGTGAGGAGTGGGGTTTTAATCAGCAGTCGCAACCAAAAGATTGAGCAGAGACTGTCTTAAACAATTTGCACAAAGCGAATTTAAAACCAACGACATAAAGTCTGGAAATTCACCTAAAATTTGACTTATTTCCACAAACCATATACATACACACATGTGCGTGTGTAGTTTAATATTTACAGGATTTTGTAACTTTTAATGAAAATCTTTTTATAAAAAAATCAATAACTTATCACTTAATTACTTTCAGATGATATCATTTTGAAATGACAAAACAGATAAAATGTCTTTTAGTTAGGATTAATTAAATAAAAATATAAAGATTGTCTGTTTTTATGAAAATAACTAAATATATTAAATTAAAAATAAATTAGGAATGCATCAAATAGGTAAATGAGCAGAAAATTAAAAAGATTTGCATGGTCAATTTAGTTTCTATGTCCTTATATTCATTTAAACAAGATATGAGAGAGATTTTTAATTTATATTTATTTTACAAAGCTATTTTACTATATTTGCCGAAGAATCATTTTTGATAGGTATACTGTACTAATATTAGAAGAGTTATGTTCAAATACCCAATAAAGTTTATTCATGATTTTTGTATTAGTATAATAAAGCCAAGTTGTAAAGAACATTTTTCATTTGCGAAATGAATGTTTCTGATTACTTGAAACACTCAAAACCGTACTATTAAATTACATGTAACTAGTTCTAGATTCTTTTGCTGTATAAACAATTATTTTCAAAGCAATTAGATTTTAAATGTTGCTCAAGATTTACTCTGCAAACAAATGAATGGTTTCAGCAATATATTTCTCTTCAGCTGTTATCCGAATCATATTGTTATGGAAAACGGATCCTTTGTTGCAAACTTTTAACTTCCATAAATTATATATTATATGCAACAATAGATTCTCCCAGTTACTCAAATATTGAGATAATATTTTACAAACAGCAGAAAGATTTAAAATTCAAAAACCATTTTGTACTGAATCTTTGTGAACAAGGCAATATGTATTATACTTACACTCATAAATTAAGGACTATAATCTTGTCGAACATTGAAAATATTTCAAAATTCTAACAAATCATGCATGAAAATCATACATGAAAACTATATATTAGTTCCTTAAAAGTGAATATCAGGCAATCAAAAATCATAATTTAATTTCTATGAACACAAGAAATTTTGCAATTAGTTTGTTATTTTTAAATTGGGAAAATTAAAATTTTTTGATGATTTGTACATTATTTTTGGTGATAATTCAAACATAGTTGTACATTTTACTGAGTTAGTTAAAGTCAACAATTTGCGGCAAATGAATATTAATATGTATTCCCTTAAATAGTAAATAAAAAAAAATTAAATAGTAAAACAAAATAATAGTAAAACAAAGAAAGAAATGCTTTCAGATAAATAAATGTTGGATTTTAACAAACTTTTTTGAATAAAATGTGTATCGTTTAATAATTTTAACTTGTAATTATATTTCATTTTCCTATATTAGTATTTCCCCTTTCATTATTTCCTGTTTTGATAAATATTATTAAAATCGATTTAATCACACACACAGATGGACTAGTTGCTTATATCAATACATACACATTAGAATTGGAAGCAAAAGAAAGTTTGAATTCCTTATAAGTCTATATTATTCATTGAAACTTACTGTGTTTCAATTAAATTGGAAAGTTGACCTACTTGTTTGCTTATTATGATTAATCTATAAAACTTTCTAGGGAGTTTTATATATTATATCATAAATAACAGCTCTTACTTAAGATTTGACAATCCTTTTATTTTGGTTTTGAACAATGACGGATTGCTTACTGTGAATTTAAATCTTCATTATATATATATATATATATATATATATATATATATATATATATATATATATATATATATATATATATATATATATATATATATATATATATATATATATATATATATATATATATATATATATATATATATATATATATATATATATATATATATATATATATATATATATATATATATATATATATATATATAAATATATATATATATATATATATATATATATATATATATATATATATATATATATATATATATATATATATATATATATATATATATATATATATGTATGTATATATATATATATATATAAATATATATATATATATATATATATATATATGAAAGTGTGTGTATATATATTAAAACACCTAGAACACATGCTCAAACTGGGATATAAAAACATTTAGCATTCATTATGAGTGAAGTTTAATAAGTCATGATCATATTATAAATAGAGTTACTATATTATATTGTTAGTAAATTTCTTAACCGCCTATTATGAGTAATGGTCTCATAGTCTAGCTACAAATTCAAATTCTAGTGCACACTCAAGTAGTGTGGAAATTGCTTTTCAAATAACTACTGTCCATTTTCTCTCAACAATTTTATTTTTACTTTTCTTCTAAAAACTGGAATGGCTTTTATACAAATGACGGCTAATCATACTTCAAATATTTTTACTTAGTAAGAGATACGAGGAAACAAGGTGGCCAAAACAACAACCCGGAAACTCAGAATATCTTTTTTAATGGAATATGTAGTCTAATGTCATTTTGATGATAAGAGGCATTTGTTGACCCTAGAAGAAGATTTAAATTTTTCTAATTGGAGTATATCATCTGCGTATAGGTATGCTGAATTAAGGTATATAATACAGATTCGGATTGATTTGCCATTTTCAATGAGGGCGTCTTAAGCCCTGACGTATGAAATGACACACGTCACTTGAGGCAGGCTTGGATCAGTCATGAGGATGTCGGCACACTCGCTAATGGTTTCTACCGTTGCTCAAATAAGGAATGTTCATCTGGAAACAATGCATCAGTTGATTACAAAATTTAGCTTTAGTCTGTCTCAACACCACAAAAAAAGTATTTATGCGCAGAATTTCTATCTTGAAATGAATGCCAAGAAATTAAATCGCAGAGATTCCAGTTGAAGATTACTGTTTGTCTTTCATACGTATAATCAAAAGAAATTTTTTTCAATTTTATGTTTACAGTCTCTAAGAGATGAAAATTTAAATCATATTATGCTTTAAAATTTAGTAATTTGTGATAAATAAATAAAGTAAAATTCAAATGTATTTATTCTAATTATTACAGGAAGCTACGCTTCTTATGGAAATGTTTTTGAACTATCTTTAGAGCTATTGATATAGCTCATATCAGACATCATTATAATGGAACTTTAGAAATGAACAATATATTAATTGTGTTTTATTATGCTGTTGTTAATTGATAGAATTGTCTATTAATTGCTTTTATAGTAAAGGCATTTCATTCATCAGTAAATATTTTAACCAAGTTTAAAGCAATCAAATACTTTTTGATTGCTTTAAATTGCTTTGAGTACTTCTAAACACATACACATACACTCACACATACATAGGTATACACTTCCAAAGATGGACACGGAGAGGAAAATGCTCAAATACGGAACCCAATCAGAATTGAAGAGTATGCAAATCGCTGCAGAGATAGATAGAAGTATGCAAATATGTTAGATAACAGCCAATTGCGCTTTCATGGCAAGAAATATGCAAAAAGGGCAGTCTTATAAGATACCAGCTTTATGAAGGGTTACAGCAGTTGATTGCAAGTGCTGATAAAATGTATTTAAAACTTTCGTACAATTTGTTTTCAAGACAAACGTGTTTCTATGACTTCCAGAAAATGAATGGAAGATTTTAAGCGCTGATCTGGCGTGCTGTGGGGCGCATTGAAGTAGGACAGTTGATCTCAAATGTTGCTCTTTTCTTCGGCGTTCATCACTCTGTAATTTCACGTTTATAGAAACAATTCCAAACCCCACAGACAGTTGTGCTAAGACCCGTAGCCGGACCACCAAGAATTACAAATTTCACAGAAGATCGATATATTGCTATTTTAGCCAAGCGGAATCGCAGAGCAACCTCCACACGTGTAACATCTATGGCTACAGTGTCCATTGGTAAAGTGATATCTGTTGCTATTGCACGCCGAAGATTACATATCAGTGGACTGTACGCTCGGGTACCTCTAGTTTGTTTTTGTCTATCCGACCAATAAAAAAGGGCACGATTAAAAATGTTCCGGGAACATGGCAATTGGACTGTGACTGACTAGGGCAATGTCATGTTTACTGATGAGTCAAAATTTGCTCTGGGGCCAGATGACCAGCGTATATGTATATGGCGTGAACAAGGAACACGAAATATGCCGCAAAATATCACCGAACATCACGCATTCCGATGCGGAAGCATTATGGTGTGGGCAGGGATTTCATTAGGATACTGCACTGACCTGCACATCTATAAACGGGGTTCTGTGACGGCTGTCCAGTATCGAGATGAAGTCCTAGAATCACTTGATGAGATTGTAAGTTGTTGCAGTTGGCCCTACTTTTGTTTTAATGGACGTTAACGCATGTCCCTGACATCGTCGATGACTACCAGCAGAGTGAACGGATTGCGCATATGGCATGGCCAGCATATCCACCCGACGTTCTTCTCATCTGTTCTTTGGGATGCTCTCGGCCGTGCTATATCTTCACGTTTTCACCTCCAGCCACTTTATACATAATTCTGTTCAAATCTCCAGTATGTCATTATCTGTTAACTTAAAAAATTTTAATATTGTTTTAATTTCTGTATATAATTATTGATTTTATGAATAAATATATATACTACTTTCGTGCAAAATTTTGTGTCAATCAAAGCAGTATTGGTAGATATTTGTTTGCATTTTACATCTTAGTGCTTAACTTTTGGTAGTGTACATATATATATATATATATATATATATATATATATATATATATATATATATATATATATATATATATATATATATATATATATATATATATATATATATATATATATATATATATATATATATAAATGCAAAATCAGATGTATAGCCAAAAGCTCAAGAATACATAAAATATAAATGCAAAGTTAGACATATAACCAGAATCACAAGAATACATAAAATTTTATGTTTTAAGATTAGCAGTACATTTAGCGCAAAAGCAGCTAGAATAGTATTACTAAGATATAGTTAATAGTATAATTTATAAAATATGCAAAGAATATAACATAATGAGACAAAATACAATGAAAAATGCCAAATAGAAAATAATACATTGAAAAATTAAATGTCAAAAGTAGAATATCAGATGAAAGACAACATTTTGCAATATTATAGCATTGAAATATTAAATGGAAAACGATATATTGAAATATCAAATGGAAAATAACACATTGAAAAATACAATGAAAAGAATTACATTGAAAACACTTTAAAGAAAGATAAATATAAATGGAATAAAGTACCAATATGGCCAGCTTCATCAGGGGGTGTTTACCACATTGGCACAAATTATGGCTTTTCTGCAATGGCCCAAGACATAGTCTTAAAAAAGCCATCACACCCCAAAGCCATACCAAAAAATCAAACCAAAGATGCTGGTATTTTGTCTCATTATATTATATTCTTTGCATATTTTATAAATTATACTATTAACTATATATATATATATATATATATATATATATATATATCAATGAATATGATTTAAATCTTTAAAAATATATACTACAAAACAAACATTCTGTTGCCATTCATTTCCATCGAATTTCACAAATATTTAGTAATCATGCATTTACATATTATTTCACCACATCAGGTGGAATTTATTTTAAAGATACTTTGAAAATCCAAAAAATAATAGTCTTCAAAAAATAGAATTTCTATGTAAATTATGTAATACGTCTCAGTACGTTTGTGGGATATTCACACATTTAGGGAGAAAAATATTTTAATTTGAAAAGTGTGCCACAGAAACACTAAAATGCATTAACTTCCCTAAGTGATATTTTATTTATAATGAGATTTCTGCTTTCGAGGCTTATAAAAGTGATGAGGAAAATTCTAATTAATGTTAAGGTAACTCCATACTTAATGAAAGATAAATAAATTCTACTAAATCAAATCTATTGGTGTCTTAGTACCATCGAGAACTTTACGCCAACCATATCACATTATATTAGGAATAAAACTTTAATTATATATTTCGTAAAACGTTAATACTATATGTAATTTCATAAGCATTTTGGGAAACAGGGCTTTCATTTTAGAAATAGTTTTAAATTAAATTAAATTTATTAATTAAATCAACGAGTTAAGCACTTCTTGACTTTATACGGTAAATAATATATATATATATATATATATATATATATATATATATATATATATATATATATATATATATATATATATATATATATATATATATATATTATTATTATTATTAGCTATTCCATTTTTATTTAAGTGAGGAAAGAAGAAGTTCTTAAATTTAAAAGAGTATTTAAAGATTTATTTTCTATTATGATTATTATGCAGACATCCTTCACGCACTCCCTCAGCCCAATTACGCATGCACATATCTTATCATGACATATTAACTGCTACAATATAATACATTGACTTAATTAAGATCAGTAATGATTACATGAAACAACTATATTTGTATTCAATATGGACAAATGCATTTAACATGTTAAATGTATTAATTATAAATTAAACTTTTCATTAATTATATCATTTAATTCAATGTATAAAAGAATGTTATGAATAAAAACTTTATTTCGATAATAAAAATGCTAATGCTATTTTTGTAAAAATTTTTTGATTTTTTAAGAATAAAAATTTGATTTAAATGAAATTTTTCCAATAACATAATAATTCCACTTAAATTAATGTTTACAATATTTACTTACTGGGAGTTGAAATCATATTTTTCTTTATATTTTTACCAATCATTGCAAAATAAATAAATAGAAAAACTAAAATAAATTGAATTGTGCTTTTACAAATGCTTCGAAGAGAAAATTTAATTTGAACGTTAAAGTAAATATTTTAGAGACAATAGTGAAAGCTGATCCCCATTTAATAAACTAACAGAGCAGATAAACCTCTTAAATTTGATAAAGATTTATACCGGGAAAATTTTAATAATGCTCTGTCCTATGTTTAATGTTTAATGATTTAGTTGCAGAAAATGGTTGTAATATTTCACAAACAACGAATGCCTTATACAATGCGTGTAAACAATTTATTCGAATCAGACACAGACTTTTCCTATTATCAACTTAACAATTGTTATTTGAGATAAATGAAACGGAATATTTTAATGACTAATGTTTCTCAAGAAGCATATTTATCTGCTCAGTTCTTTTCGATATTTAAATCTAGTAGTGATAAAAACAAGAAATAATATGTATATATATATATATATATATATATATATATATATATATATATATATATATATATATATATATATATATATATATATATATATATATATATATATATATATATATATATATATATATATACATACAGGGTGTCCAGAAAAGGACTCTCTGATTTCAAAATTAAATATCTCGAAAACAAAGATAGATAGAGGAATGCAGTAAAAGGTATGTTTAATTGTGAAAGCTGTAAGAATTTTATACAGCAATTTGAAATAATAGTTACAAAAGCTGCTAACAGATGGCACTGTACAATGTACAGCTCCAACCAGCATACATAAAGGAAATAATCGTTTGAAAACACTCTGTGCAAAAAATCACATCACAGTTTTTTCAACGCTAACCTCCTTTCACGCTTCAATAGTTGGGCTTCGGATCACTATTTACACTAAACATTACGTATGGCGATTACAGCGCCATCTGTTTGCAACTTTTGTAACTATTATTTCAAACTGATGTATTATATTCTTACAGTTTTTACTATAAGCAAACCGTTTACTGCATTCCTCTATCGATCTTCGTTTTCGAGATATTTAATTTTGAAATCAGGAGTCCTTTTCTGGACACTTATATATATATATATATATATATATATATATATATATATATATATATATATATATATATATATATATATATATATATATATATATATATATATATATATATATATATATATATATATATATATTATATTATATTAAAAGGGGAAATTCAACAATTGTAATTTAAGGTTTTTATTTAGATCAGGGAATACTGAATTGTTGATTGGGGTATTAGTTTCTTTACGGCTTTTTTTTTTTTAAGATAACAATTAATAAGTCCGCAACCTATATTTTTAAAGTTAAAACTTTAAAGTTAAACATATCAAACACCCGCTCTTAACCAGAAATTTAAAATTACGATAATTTTTCGAAAGAAAAGAGAGTTAATCATTCAGCTATTAGTTTAAAAAGGAACATTAACAATGAGGCACGGGGCCGTTGTTGCTCCAACATGCCTCCCTGTATTTAGCAATGAATTGGGCTCAACCAGTTAGAAAGAAGCAGCCGGATGGAGTCTTCATTGTTTTGAAGCAGGTACAAAGCAGAAGACCCCCAATACTTGGTCTGCCACCACCAAAGACATTACTTTACTTGGATTACACTGTGACAACGCCTAGTTTTAATGTACTCCAGCCACTATTAGCGAACACGACGGATCTTTGATCTTCCGAGCTTCGAGTTCACTACCTATCGATAATGAGAATGATACCCTAACTAACCAGGCCATCACGATCAGACGCGGAGCCATGGTAGCTTAGTGAGTAGGGCATTGACCTTCTCTCCGGAAAGGTGGGGTTCGATTATCAATGTCGCCAAATACCCACCGAGTACATACGATATAGATGATCGTTAAATATCTGGAACCGAGAATCGTATGGTTGGTCGTTGAGCAGTTACCATGATTGTAATGGTATGAAGAAAATTTCTTCCTCTCCCGATGAATGTCAAAATTGAATGAGTGGATTGTCTGTTGTGTCATCTATTGGAGGAGTACTTAAAGCTAAGTCGTGCATTCACATTCATGGTTCTCTGATTAAATGAAAGACGCACCTTACTGCCTTAATTTGGCATAGACAATGACATAGCGCGCTAGATTTGTACAAAAGTCATAATTAACAACATTAATGACTTATAATACACACTGTAAAACACTTCATCAAACGCATGACTGTTCGTTGAAGGTATCAATATTAGTGAGAGTAGATGGAAATTGCGTAGACGTACAGTTACTTTTCTTGTAAACGGAAATCAGTTTTATTCTATTTTTGATAATAATTTAAAAATAATTTTATCTTTATTTATTATATAATGACAATTTTTTCAGACATGAAACAATGACATGAAACAAATCATATATTTTTGATTTATAGGAATGCAAAGTAAATATCTAATATTAAGTGTATTATTTCTAAAATGTATATTACTATTTTGTAAGTCAAATGATAAATTTGTTAGTTTCTCAGATTCAAGTTTACTTTTTCAAAGCATGTCAATATGATTTCTAATAGAGTAAAAAAGGAAATTATAAACATAGTAATTAAAACAGAGTACAATATTATTTGCAATATATCTTTTATTTTATAATCTTATTTATAATAAATTTTATATCGTAGTTTTTGATTTCGAATTTTATAAAATACCATTATTTAAACTTTTGATTACAAACCATCTTTATTGAATAATTATTTTTTTGCATACACATTAATCGGTTAGTGTTACATATACAATTCTAAGATATATTATCAAAATGTTTAACTAATATTTTATTTTATATTGCATTTTTCTTTCTGTCTATTACTTTAAGAGTTATTCAATTGAATTGTATATATTATTAAACATTTTGCACATTTTAATTCCGTATAAACATGATGACCAAAACCATCTAATTCTTCTGAAAAATCACAGGTTTAAAATCTCGATAAATCAAAATCTTAAATATTAATTTATGATAACATCATTATGTAAAATAAATCGTGATTTAAATGTCCTAGAATTAAAATAGTATGCATTGGGGTGACGGGCAAAATTCTAGTCGTTATTGTTTGGCATGGCATTTTTTTGCTTCTAATTTACAGTAAAAAATATAAATAAATAAAAAACACCAATAATAAGCAAAACACAATGGCTTTGCTAGCAAGTCTGATCATTATGGTGATATGTAAAATTGCCCTTTTACCCTCATACCTCTTTATATACATATATATATATATATATATATATATATATATATATATATATATATATATATATATATATATATATATATATATATATATATATATATATATATATATATATATATATATATATATATATATATTTATATATATGTATACATATTTATATATATATATTTATATATATATATATATATATATATATATATATATATATATATATATATATATATATATATATATATATATATATATATATATATATATAAATGTTTGTGTCTATATATAAACCGAGAATATATTTATGATAAAAATAAAACATAATAATATGCTGTATAATTTTTTTATTTAATGAACAAATGCAGATGATGTTGACACAATAATCTATAAAGTGTCTTTTCCTAATTTCCTTCAAAATCAAAATAATTCATATTTTAATTTAATGCAGAAGTCGGTCACATGGATCACTTTATTTAATTATGCATATTTGCAAACACTTTCTGAATAAGAAAAAATAGTGTTTTACAAATAAGTGTAGGTAAATATTCCGATTTCCATTAAAAATATTGCATAGATAGTTGAATTATTTTTATATTTTTCAGACAACTTTTATTTCTGCAAAAATTGTTTGCTGATTTCCCAAAGGAGAAGAGAAATCAATACATCCATAAAGAATTCATAGACAAGTATATTTGTTAAACTAACTATAATTTATGTTGCCGATATTGCACATTTTTACTAAGACATGTTTTTTTATAAATTTCATTTTGGAGTATGTCAACGTTTTATTTGATATTGAATTATTTTTATTTATCATTCTTAAGGAAGTGACTTTCCTTCTCTCGGTAACTATTTTCGATAAAAATCAGACACCTCAAAATTCGAAAAGAGATAATGGAGATTACTTATTGTTTATCTGCAAGGATACATCGCTCTGAAAAATATTTATCAAGAACTATGTTTTTATAATAACTATACTTTTTTAAGGAATACGATTAAATAGAAGTTTTTTTCATTTTCAGATTTTGAGCTTCAGTTTACATAGTTTTAATTAGGTTATGAAAATGAAACAGTAAATGTTACTTGCATGATAAAATTTTATTCACTCACTGGTACAAGGCTGATCAGGCCTCGAGACATTTTCTTGAGTGTCTGAATTTTACTGTACGCGATGTTTTGAAGAATCCTATTTTATTTTTGGATTTTTAATGATTTTTGATATTATGGAGATGATTTAGCATAGCTACACCATCTGGGACATGAAACAACAACAACAACTATATTAACAACAACTTTATATGCAACCATAATGTGTAAGGTTAAATTATATTTCTTAAATAATTACTAAGAAATATTTAATATCAATATTTTAAATATTGAAGAAAGTTAACTTGTAAAAAATAACATAACATTGTAAAAATATATTTCAGATATTTTTTTCAACTTTTGAATGATTTATTACACTAAATTATCTTTAAATAGAAGTTAAACCTAAATTATTTTGTCGTAAAAGTTATAATTTATGTAGAGATGGAAAAGAATAAATGTATTTAATGAAAAAAATGGAAATAGCTAAAAGATTGAAAATATCTTAAAATAGGATAAAAAATATATAAGCATAATTTTATGAAATTGAGAATTTCTCTAAAACATATTTTAAAAAAAATTATGAGTAATATTCTTATTGGGAAATATTTTTGTAATATTCTCTTTCAATATTCTCTCTCTTTATATATATATATATATATATATATATATATATATATATATATATATATATATATATATATATATATATATATATATATATATATATATATATATATATATATATATATATATATATATATATATATATATATATATATATATATATATATATATATATATATATATATATATATATATATATATATATATATATATATATATATATCTTTGGTATTTAATGATAATTCTAAAGACTATTAAAGTTACATGCCAATAAAACATATTCAGTAATTTGGAGACCAGTTTCTTATATTTTCTTGTAGTTATTAATTAAAATATATAACTAAATCCAAAAATAATTAATTAACATATTCCCTCAAAGAAACATTTAAAATAGGGAATAAAACAACAAAAATTAAAAAATTATATACTGCTATTTTCTTAATTTTAAAGGATCTGCTTGTCTGTATATTTTGAATTATTTAGTACCATGGAATGAATTCAATGTGTCCAAATACTTTAGCTGTTTTTTTAAGAATTGTGTGTGAAGCGTTAAAATTTTTAGAACAACATTACGCTGGACTCAAATGGATATTCTAAAATAATGTATTTAGCCTGTCACATCTATTTAAATATTCCACTGTGTAATGTGTTATGCAATTTTATTTGTAGAAAGACCACATTTCTTAGATATTGCATCATAGAGCTTCTATGTTAAAAGTCTCGCAATAGGGTCTTTTTAGTATATAAGTAAAATGAATCAAAATTACTTTCGTTTATAAATGTTTTAGCTTTTAAAAAAAACAATTTTCTAAGGACCTTGATAAGAATAACAATAAAAGAAACAATATATAAATCTTTGAACTAGCATTCATAAAAATCAATTCATCTAATGGAGTACATTTGGAAATGGAAGTAATGTAAATAAATGCAAATTGATTATTTATTTGTAGCACTAAAAATAATTAAACATTATTAAAAATATATCTATACGTATCTATTTCTAAATTAAGAATATAGTGCTTATACGAATGTAAATACTGTAATATTTGGTTAAATTATTTAATTAACAGCAAAACTAAAAGATTACTAAGGCAGATGAGATTAAAGAAAATAAATTATTAAGAAGCTTCTGAAATTTGCTTCCATTCATATTAAAATAATGGAACAAATAAAATAATGTCTTTTCAGAATATTTTATAAATAACATCCAAATATCACTCCTATACAAAAACGCCTGCATATAATATGGGTTGTCTTTTTAGGTAGGAAATAATTTTTCATGTGATAAAAATAAATTTTTGAAAGATAATTCTAATGCATTGCTCTCTTGGATTCAAATATCTGCTAAAAGATACTTTGCAGACAACTTATAATCAATATCAGCTATATCCAAATGACCTTTCTCTATAATAGAAATCCATGAATCTTTGAGAATATTCATTAACAAATTGTTGACGTATACCTGCTATGCAATACATACAACATGACTGAATTTCATTTTATTGTGCATGATCTTTATTTTAACAATTTTTATTTCACTTCATCCCTGGGTATTTTAAAAGTTTGGATAATGTTTTCTCAAGATAATATTAGATTATTAAATTGGAAAGTATTTTTCATTTCAGACATACAATTTTATAATACTTAATATCTTATAATTCAGAGTGATAAAATTTCGAAACATTTTGCGAAACTATAAATTTATAATCTAAGTTTTCAGACCATAATTTATTGCTTATGACGATTGTCTAGAAAAGGAAGTTAATGATGAGCAAAATCTCATCATTAACTTCGTTTTCTTTCAATCTATTTTTAAGAACTTAAAACATACTTAACAACGTCAGTTAAAAATGTGCTATGCAAATGACAAATTATTATCATTAATTTTTTCAACAGAATATTAATAATTAAATGGATCTTGCTATTATTGGATACCGGAGAAAGCCAATCAGAGTAGACGTCGTCCTTTAAAAACGCAATCAACACGTTTGGTCTGGCAATAATTCCCACTGTACCATCCTCGTAGACACCAGCAGAAATCTTCCGTAAACATCTGGGCAGGTTTCCATGGTGATTACCTGGTAGCCCCTTACAACATGCCAGACCATTTAATCGGCGCAACATACCGCATCATCTTGGAACATGTGCTTCCCAGTTGATTGCAGGCTGTTCCACTCTCCATCCTGAGATACATATGGTTTATGTACGATGGAACGCCAGCACATTTTTTCATCACGGTCTGTAACAATTTGAATGCCACACATCCCACGAGATGGAATGGACTTAGTGGACCTGTGGCTTGGCCTCCTCGTACACCGGACCTCAACGAACTGGGTTTTTTTTCTGGGAGCGCATAAAATTTTTAGCATACAAGACACATAGGAATTCAACTAAAGATCTCGTGGTTAGAATCGTTGTTTCCGGGTACAAAATTAACACAGTTCCAGGAATCTTCGAATGGGTGCTCGTAGCCGCCGGTGTCAACTGTGCCGATGTCCTTCGCCGGTGTCAACTGTGCAATGGCACACTTGGGCAGCATTTTGAGCATTTGCTTTAAGGTTTTGACTAACAGTAAATATGATTGGGAAATATCTTGTATTATTCACTCGCTTACCAATACCCAATACTGTCAAATTCTTGTTGTCATGGCTCTTACACAGAAGAATAAAATTTGAAACATGATCAACGTAAGTTCTTTGCTTATAACATCGTTTGATTCCATCATTTCATTTGTGCAATAACTAAGTAATTCTGCTAAATGTTCTTGAAACAAACATTTCAGTTAAATCTTAAAAATTGTGTGTGCTTTTGGAATAAAAAAATTTTTAGCAATAAAATTGAAAAAATAAACATTATTTTAAATAATTGCAATAAAAACAAACATATATATATATATATATATATATATATATATATATATATATATATATATATATATATATATATATATATATATATATATATATATATATATATATATATATATATATATATATATATATATATATATATATATATATATATATATATTTATGTGTGTGTGTATGTATTACGTGATATATATATGTCAAGTAATAGTGATATATATTAAAATTATGTCTCTTTGGGCATCATTAGAGTAATTATTCACTCTATGAATATTCATGTATTTTAAATATTTAACGCACTTTTAAAATTGAATGACAGTACATAAAGTAAAAATAAATAGTTAATTTAAACTATACGCAAGACAGCAAATATTCTATTTTCATATATATTTTAAGGTTCAAAAAGCTTTATACAAAATAACTAACGAATGCAATTAAAATTCTATAAATAATTTAACACACATTCTTAGCCATAAAAGTTGTACTTCTACAAAATAATTCAAATAACAGTTAGCAGAAATATATCTTGATTAAAATGTATCATCATGGGGACCACATTTGTACAATTTATTGAAGAGAATTATTTTTGTCAAGATTGTGTGTGTGTGAACGCAGTAAATTGAGTGAGCTTTCAAATACCCTCATTTGGCACTTTTCATTACAAGTCTATTTTTCGTTAAAAACCAGATTTGGAAGCTCAGCAACGAAAACTAATAGAATATTTAATAGTTCAAAAAGTAAAATAAAGAGAAAAAATTAAAAATAATAATTTAGAAATAAAAAATTTAACAAAAGCGAAACTGAACCGTTTTACAGTAACAAATTACATAAAATATACATACAAATGTTGTTGTTGTTGCATCATCACACTTATAAAGGATACTGCAATACAATTAGAAATTTATTGATTATTTTCAGTTAATAAACATATAATCATTAAAATTTAATTCCAATCCGTAGGAAGCAAATGATAGGGAAAGTAACAAAAACAGAAAGTAACTGAAATCCATATAAAGCCGCCTTTTCTTTTATAATAATGATTGTAAAAATCCTAAAAATAGATTTAGTGAAAATTCCTCACTGGAAATAGATAGATAATCATTAACACTATTAATAAAACAAAAACGTATTCTTGTAGTTGACTATTTTAGGCCAAATTTGAAGATTTTGCAATTTCCCATAGTTTAAATCTTTAACAAAAACATGTTCAAACCAATAGTAAGACAATGAATGATTAAATATACTATTTATTATAAAAGTAGAGATTCTATTTATACAATTTATTTACAAGTACTACATGTATATTTTGGAGCACATAAAAACTATTTGGAGGATTTCTTGAAAAAAAAATATATAAAAATTATTTGCAAATAATTTAGTGCTTAAGATATGTAACTTAAATTATTCTTTTTAGCTCTTTTAAAATACATTTCTAACTTTTCAGATCTGTACTTATATCTCTTAAATTTATTTTCCCCTCACTTTATGATTTGTAAATCGTACATTGAAAAGGAAATTTATACTAACACTTCAGAAAGTAAAGAAAGTTTCAACACATTGATTTAATCAAGATACTAAATTTACTTTAAATTATTAATAAAACGTAGATAACATTCTGCAGAAATGCTTATCGAACATCAATATTGCGTATATGCGTTTTGCTTACTTTATAATTAAAATTTTATTCCTAATTTAATCTGGCATATTTGGTGTCTACCTAGCACTTATATTACTAATAGATATTATGTAGTGGAATTTATTAAGCTTTTATTATATATGAAGTTACTTTACTATTAATTAGAATTTGTGTCCTCATTTTTAAGCCTCGGAGGTAGAAATTACTCATAGGTAGAAGATCAATTAGCGAAGAAAATGTACTTTAATTTTTCTGTTGTACCTCTCTAATTAAAATATTTTCATCCTAAGCTAGTAAATATTACCCAGAATTAATGAAACTTTATATATACTCTTCATGGGTATTCTGCTTTTCGAAATATTTTAAAGGATTTTCTTTTCAATTTCAGAACATCTACCAAATTTATTCCATCTAATCTACGAGGTACATAAATGTAATATTACTAAAATAATTCAAAATTCAATAAAAATAAAAGTGAATAGAAAAGCTTTTAAAGATAATCTGCATTTTTGATGGGTTAAATCGCATTTGTTATATTGCAATTAATACAAAAACCCTCATTTCTTTATAAAAATTTAAAGAAAACTTCATGGTTTACTTTATTCTTTAACAATCGAAAATTTATTTGAGAAATAATTTGATCCTATATTTATTAAAAAAATTGAAAGCCTGTTTATTTGTTTCATATGGTGCAGCAATGTTTTGGTAAACAGAACAAAACACAGTGCAATCTACAAGGATTTCCCATTTATTTAAGAAAAATATGTGAATATATAATATTTATAACATTTACAAAGACGGAGTAATTCCTTTTAAAATAATATACGGAGTTCTCTTCTATTGACAAATATAGTTCAATTAAAATTTTCATGTTTTAAAAATCTAAAAAAAATAAGAAAGTTATTCATATTTGTAATGACACAAGAGAACATAACCTCAAGTACATGTGGCCTTCTGTTACTACTCCGTTTCATCGGTCTGGATTGTTTGTTGTTCAACAATCCAGTTGTTGGGAACTTGACCAAAAACATTGGATTGTTGGTCAAGTTCAACTCAAATTTGACTACTGTCCTCCTCAATGAGAGCTTCATCATCCAAGGCCTGAGGGCGGCCATCCCAGAGGAACAATTCTTCCGACCTGAATTTGTGAAACCAATGCCTTGCAGTACGTTCACTGACAGCACTATCCCCAAACATTTGACACATTCAAAGACTAGACGCAGCAGCTGAGAAGCCCACTTTGACGTCTTAAAGCAAACAACGTCGAAGGAACTCTTCCGACACGTCCATCCCTCTTCACAACGGTATAAGAGTTGAGTGATGAAAGTGGGCGGTGGACCTACTTTTAAATCGACTGATAACCCAACAATCGAGTGATTGGTATCTCAACCACGTTATACACTAATTTGCATAATTATTTTCACTTCATTCAATGCTGCCTGAAAATGGAAAGAATTTTCTTACTTACCTTGTAAATCTATTTTGATTTATCATGATTTAAATATCAATATGGAAATTCGATATTCAACTTTCTTTCCATTCAACAAAGATGGATGACTACTATCTGACTTTAATGCACCTCTCAATGCGAAACCAATGTATTCTTCCTGATTTTGTTTTTCCATTTAATGTGGGAGTGGCAGGTATCAGAATAAATGAAAGACCAATGAATCAGTAAATTCAATTAATGAATAAACTTTCTCTGAAAAACAAAATTGCGTAAGCTAAAAGTCTTTTATTAATTGCTAATCTCTTCACCCTGAATCTACTTTTAAGTAAAATTTTGAATATGAAAAAATCTTTTAATAAGATGCTTTTATTAGTATAATTTGTAAAATTTATGAACAGAACATGTAATGAAAAATGTTAATAATTATATTTACCAGTGTTGATGATAAATATTCATTTCATAAAGTGTTGGTTTTTGAAAGAAAGTATTTTTAACCTAGTAAAAATAACAAGCAAATATTTTTAAAACGAAATTAAAACACCCAATTTAAATATCCCAAGATCAAGTCAGACTCAAGCCATTTTTATTAGAAGTAAATATGTTTAGAATTTACTCTAGGGTGAAAATTAATTAAGACATATACAAAAATTTTCCCAAAAGATGTTTAATTAGTATTTGTTAGTTTTCATGTATGGTATAGCCATCTAATTCAAACTATATCATTCTCCAGTTTCAGTAAAATTCTGTACAAGGTTTGGCGATGATTCCACTAAATTAGAGCAAAAAAGTTTAATGTCATCGCAAAATCAAACTTTTATAATATTCTCAATCACTGCTCTCTTTGTAGTACAGTCCATTTTACTCACAAGTCTCTTAACAATGCTCCACAAGTTTTTGATTAGATTAACATCAGGAGAATTACCAGAACCCTCCAAAACTATTAATTTCTGTACTTGAAAAAAATTCTTTGCTAAACATGGCATTTGGCTGGATCTTGTTGAAAAATACCACCAGCAATCATTTGCATCATAGGCACAATTTTAGTTTCTTTATAGAAATATACTTTGTATAGTTGACAATCCCTTCCACTGGTACTGCTGCAAGGTAATTCAGAAGTAAAATAACCCCAAAACATCTGTTTCTGAGGATGCTTAACTCTTTGTAGAAGATGCTGTTTTCAGATGTTCTCCATAACATTCGATGACATATCTTGGTTGAATCGCTTGCACCAAAAATGTGTTTGCAGCTGGATCACGAATATTTCCAACATTGTAAAGATCAAGACTGATGTTTCACGGCCAAATCAAAACGCTTTCTCTTCATTGCAGGTGTTAATAATAGATTTTTTATTGGTATTATTCCAAATCTCTCAGGTTCCATAAATCATGAATTCACATGCGCACCAGTATCTAGTAATTTTGTCTGAAGCAGTGCACTTGATTAGATATAATTCATTTTAATATTTTGTACAAGGAATTTGTCTGTTAAATGTGTTGTCTTGTATTTGCCTTCATATTTATAAAGATTGTCCCAAAATTCTTTAACTGATTGATAATCTTAGAACCGAAGGATTTTCCAACTCCAACTGCTGTAGCAATATTATTCACAGCCATAAGAGAATGATGATTAAGACTAACAATTCTATTCTTTTTGCTGATAGTGATCTTCACATTTTAATTAAACGTCAGAAATCGATAGTTTATACAATCGACAATTTCTTACTGAAAGGGAAACATTTTCGATGTGTCATGATCACGTTGTCAAACTCGTCTAAAGCAGTTGTGCTATATTAGAACATGCATGCAGTTAAAATCGGTTTGGGGCAGAATTCTTGAGAACAGATTTTCTAAAATAAATGTATTCGCCAGTCAATAATTTGAACAGTAGTTTATTTATAAAACCTTTCTTCAAGAAAAGTAACATCAATTACATTTTTATCGAGAGTTATACAGATTTTATCGTACAAATATCTAGATTTATTGCCCAGCAATTTCTGCATGCGATAGTAAAGTAAGTCATAAAAATGAATTTCTACTGTAACTTAAGTATGAAAAATATCATTTATCATTTATTAATCTGAAAAACCTATTATTTTTAATGTGAGTTACATTCTGTTTGAGAGAAAATTCTTTTATTGATTTTTAAAAGTTTGCTAAATAAAAAGTAATAATGCACGCAAAATTATAGTAAATAAATCTTCAAGTTCAATGCAAAGAGAAATATTTTTATTTCAGAAAAGCATAACCGCTATTTGACTGTGGATGAGCTATTTCCTTTATTCCACTATGAAAAATATATATTTATTAGGACCTGTAAAGTACAGATGAATTCTTTATCACAAAAAATGATTTTCAAACCAAATTACTTTTTAAATATACAAGTATTATTACTCAATTTATTAAAATGCTTATTAACTCCAGAAAGGAAATAAATATAAGTATTAGAGAGAGTAAATCTAAATGTTATCATAAATTTCATATTCTACACATGTTGAAATCATTCAATTTATTGAATTCCCAGATCTGTGGGAAACCAGCATTACTAGTTCTAAATCCAACAACGAATTACATATTTAAACTATAAAATTGATTTATTCCCCTTCCATAATTTAATCTAATATCTTTTTTTAGCATAGAATTATCAAATAAATTAACTCCAATCTTTGATCTGTAGAATTTATTTAGTTATATTATGAATAAATTCACTTTATTCTGACGCGGTACGATGTATCTTTAAAAAATCGTGTTCGTCACGTGATGAATAAAATTTCACGTTATTAGTTAATTTTCTGTCACACATCTTTCTTACAATCATAATTTTGCCTAAAACCTTACATTCTAGGTAGCTTCTGCTTATTAAAAAAGCATTTTAAAATTTGTCAGTAATAAAATTTCTTCAAATGTATTTTGAAGTTGAAAAATTAAAAAAAAAAATTGTGATTGATAAGATTTTACAAATTTTCAGTTACTTTTTTGTTTATTTACATTATTTGATAGTTTAAGGTTCTATTTTTCAGAACGAGAAGAAATTTAATTCCATATAAAACTACATAGGAGTTATATCCTATTTATATCAAATAAATTATGTTCTTGGAATAGCAAATATTATTTATAATTAGAGGAGTAATTGGTAGAAGATTATAAACTCTAAGAAGCAATTCATAAAAGTATGAAATACGTTTCTTAGATTGTATGATGCTTATTTTAAGATGCAAATGCAAAATTAATGTGGAGTGCGATAAAAAATACCAAATTTTCGAAATGAATGTAAATCCAATATTTCAAAAAGAGTTCTTCCATTAAGGATGTTAGAACAAAAATTGTATACATGTGGCTTTGTACAAAGGAACTTTTAATCATTTATCATATTATTTTATTTTTAAAAAATGGCATTGATTCTGAAGAATATTTAATGTAGAAATATGTTTTATTTATAAGATAAAATGTCTCTGTATGCTGAATATTTACTGAAAGAAAGTATAAAAATTAATTCAAGTAAATTGGTTTTTAAACTTTATTTTTCTTAATAATTGCATTTAATGACATACATATTTTATTGCTTTTTAACGAAATAATAATTTTTTTACATTCATTAACTATGCAACACTTTAGTGAAACATAGTTTAAGTGCAGTTTCATTACTTAATTTAAGATGTTAATTATACCACATCATGAATCCATTAATAATTTATTATTGCTAATTGTCCACAACAGACAGCACGGATGATGAATCGTTTTATTAAAACTATATAATTTTTAATGTTATTTATATAGCACGCCCATGGAAAATATATAAATAAATAAATTTAAATGCATACATACATATATATATATATATATATATATATATGTGTGTGTGTGTGTGTGTGTGTGTGTGTGTGTGTGTGTGTGTGTGTGTGTGTGTGTGTGTGTGTGTGTGTGTGTGTGTGTGTGTGTGTTTATGTATATGGAATATATATAGATAGATCGATAGATAGATGGGATAAATATATGAATAATATATAGAATTATTTAAAATAAAATGCTTGAAAAAGAAATGAAACTGAAGACTTACTTAGCAGGAGATTTTGAGGCCTAGAGTTTGTTACTGTTAAGGAACAAATAAAATTAAAAATTGAAGTAAAAAAGTTTAGTAAAAGTTAAAAGTTGTGTGTTGACTTATAAAAAAGAAGTGGATAAAGATATGTATTTGAAATCATAGTTAAGAGTGAAAGAGTCTTATATTATATAGCTTAGAAATTTCGGAAAGAAGTGATAAAAACGAGAATTTAAATTGTTAGAATCCAAAACTTTTTGAATTTTCAAAATACATTACATTAAATTTATTTATCATAGGTAAAAACACTAAGCACTAAATGGGTAATTTATGCAGCCCAAAAAGTAAACACAACTGCTGAAGAAAATAGTTACTTAATTGCATAACAGATTCTCAGTACTTGATGTTTATCGCGGTTGAAAATACAAAATGTTGTGAAATGGTTGAATGCGCAAATATTAAATATTGAATAAAAAATAAACAACAAAGGTTTACTATTTTTTGCTTGAACCATTTACCTTGTGCTATTAAAATTAGAGGTTAAGTATTATAAATCTTCGAAATGTAATTATGTTAGCGAATTCTATAATGGATGATCAGTACTGTTCAGTTAAAGATTTTTTTGTATATTTTATATAATAACTCGTGTGATTTTGCATTTTAGTTAAAAAAAGATTCCTTTGAATTACGTATAGTATGCATTCTGTATAACTGTGAACTCACAATGATAATAATGGCAAAACGGGAACGTACTTATATATCACCCATCAACAGCTCATTGGAAATATATACAAAACTGAAACTTTTTGAACTATATGGCCCACAGCCAATAGTGAGGGTCTCTGTATTCTTGACCGAGAGGCCCTGAAGTGCAAAACATATTCCCCGATAAGGTGGTCAGCCTGACTCTAAATACCCAGAGTTTAGTTCTCAAGCTTGCTTGATACGCAGTTTATCTACCCACTGAAAGGATGAAAGGCTAAGTAGACCTTGCGCAACCCGAGGATCGAATCTTGGAACTGTCGCTTGTGCGTCTGAAAACCTAACACTAAACCAACGGGTTGCACATTTAAAACAAACATATTACAAAAATTTTATATTGTATATACAAAAATCACGCGCTTTACATAGTTTTCAATACATTTCATGTCAGGTTTTATATATATATATATATATATATATATATATATATATATATATATATATATATATATATATATATATATATATATATATATATATATATATATATATATATATATATATATATATATATATATATATATATATAAATATATATATATATATATATATATATATATATATATATATATATATATATATATATATATATATATATATATATATATATATATATATATATATATATATGTATATATATATATATGTATATATATATATGTATATATAAATGTATATATATATATATATATATATATATATATATATATATATATATATATATATATATATATATATATATATATATATATATATATATATATATATGTATATATATATATATATATGTATATATATATATATATATATATATATATATATATATATATATATGTATATATATATATATATGTATATATATATATGTATATATAAATGTATATATATGTATATATATATATATATATATATATATATATATATATATATATATATATATATATATATATATATATATATATATATATATATATATATATATATATATATATATATATATATATATATATATATATATATATATATATATATATATATATATATATATATATATATATATATATATATATATATATATATATATATATATATATATATATATATATATATATATATATATATATATATATATATATATATATATATATATATATATATATATATATATATATGTATATATATATATATATGTATATATATATATATATGTATATATAAATGTATATATATATATATATATATATATATATATATATATATATATATATATATATATATATATATATATATATATATATATTAAACTTTGACATCGTGGGAAAGCTCTTTCTAATTCAATCTATTTTGAAGAGGACTATACAATTCTAAATGTAAACTGTGATAGAAAATCTTCTTCTATCCTTTTTGTGTAAATGCATTACAAGGAAACCAATTCCATTAACACGATGCTTTTGAGTGGCTGTGGAATGATTTTTCTCTTCATCTAAATTTCTTCCACTTTCATACAGTTTATTTTGAAGTTCCCCAGAATGAAAACGGATTTCTTTCAAAGTATTTTTTAAGGATGCATTTAGTTCAAGGAAACTTTTCTGGCTGATCAAAGGGCACACTTCATGTACTTTTCATTGAAGGAGTCGTAGTTTTATGTTGACCTGTTTCGTGCGTAGGTTAAATTATTAGTGCTTACCATTCGGATTCCTGTATCTATTGTAATTATGAAATGCAATCAAGTGCGTCATAATTACAAAACTGAAGCTATGTGTAAAAGTCGACATTTTAGAGGTGGTATACTAAAAGAAACTATTGCCCTACTTTTGTGCACAGTAACCCTCTCCTCCTGACGATCTTTTGTATAGAATTTGAAGTCGCTATTTTCAAATTTCGATAGCGATATTTTTTCCATGGAAGCCATTTTCTACATATAGAGAAACAAATAAATGATCTGACTTTTGTTTACTAAAATGCTGTCACATACATTGTTTTATACTAAAGTATAAAAACAAATTTCTTAAAGAATAGCTTGCAGATTTTCTCAAACTATTATTGCCTGTAAATTTAAAAGTTTTTTAATATTTTGCTCCTTATGAAACATTATTTTATGACGCATTTTAACAACACTTATGGAATAGGTAAGACAATATTTGTATTATTGTTGCTTTTATTATTCCAAACTATTTGCAGAAACATAGTTTTAATACAGATAAAAATATTGAAATATTTGGTTATGTTTAAAATAAATATTCATAATTACTTTTTTATACCTCATCACGCTCAGATTGAGTAATTCTTCTGAATAGGTTATAAGTCTAAATATAAAGTATGGATTAAACTTGATTTTCGACATTATTTTCTCTCTTAGTTAAACTTATCTCGGACTCAGTTTAATTATTTCAGTATTTATTTACTAAATATATTGGGATCAAAATTATCCTCTACTGTAACAATTTCTCAAATTTATTTTTGTGTTCAGTCGGTCAGTTAGTCTTTATATCATTATTTCAACCTGAGACGCGTTCACATTTCACGCTTTCTGAAGTCAAGCATGATGTAATGCATGTGGCGAAATGCTGTTCTTATTAAGATACCAATAATCTGTATATAGATCAGAACTAGATATTATGCGTTCCAATGACTGTTTACATGTTATATTTATTATTTATTCTCTTCATAATGAGATTTACATGGATATTTTCAATATATTAGGTTGGGGAAAAAGAAATCCATTATTTTTATATGAACTTCAGGACTTTGTTTAACATGCTTCGGATTGTCCGATTTGGGTCAAATATGCACCGTTTTGTTGTATGATTTGTTGCCATTTTAAAGGTAACTTCATAATGCCTCTCTCATAGAAGTCCTGGTCTCTATTTGCAAACAACTCTAGTAGTCGATTTTCACAATCCTCCCTAGATGCCAATTTTTTATCATTAAAGAAATTTTGCTTTTCGCACAGGGTTATCGTATGTGATCCATTTCTCATCTCCAGTCACCATCCGTTTAAGAAAAGGGTCTATCTCATTCCATTTGGCCAAGGCTTCGCAGATGGAAATTCGATCCATCATGTTTTTTCTGTTAATTGGTGTGGCACCCAAATATCGAGCTTCTTTTTGAATCCAGCTTTGTTTAAATGGTTTAAAACAGTTTTATGGTCGATTTTTAGCTCCTGGGCGATGTTACGACTGCTAACAAGCCAGTCAACTTCGATCATTTCTCCGATTTTATCGACATTTTTGACGACCGGCCTACCTGTGCGAGGTGCATCTTTAACATCAAAAATTCCTGAACGGAATCTACGAAACAAAAATTGCACATAATTGGCTGTTACAGTATCGGAACCATAAACACCATTCACAATTTTAGCCGCCTGGCTTGCATTTTCGCCTTTGTCAAAGAAAAACTGTAAAATGTACCGAATTTTCTCTTTGTTCACTTAAATTTTTAACACCCTGTAACTCACAACTGAATGCACCAAACAAAAAACAGCAAAAGAATTTTTTTTACTGCGAAATGTCACCTTTCCAACGAGCATAAATCTGAAATTGTTTGATCGATACTTTACGAGAAATCTATCAGTACAGCCATCTGCCGAAAAAAATAATGAATTTCTTTTTCCCCATCCTAATATATTAGCTTCATAAAAATTATTTCATTTAATTGGGATTTTACTAATGTTTTCCCATTAAATTTATGTTTTTATACCACTAAATATTTTTATAGTTAACTATGAGCAATTTGAAAATGAATATAATTTCATTAGTTACTTACAAAATAAATAAAAAAGTGAAAATTTCAAAGAAGATATTTTTTAAATGGCAAATAAACCTGGATGAAACTTAAGAATAACACTTGTAAGAACTTAAAATGTGTAAGCAAATCCGTCTTCAGTGCAGAGCATTTAATTTTTATAGTGTAAATGTGAACAAGACTTATATGCTTGTTTTTATATTTAAAGGCCATTTACTCCTTATTTTCGTTTTCATATTTACGTCTCTAAATAGAAGAAAACTTAGTTGTCTTATTTTAGTATGTCCTTCATTTCTATTTCCAGCTAATAGTTGGTTTCATACACAAATTTAAATTTTTATTGTGTTTTATTTTGTAATGTTTATTTGTATTAATATTCTAAAGAAGTTGCGCGTTACTATTCTTGAATTTTGAAAATATCTAGTGTTTCACATTTTTAACAGATTTTAGATAATAAACTGAATTTTTTAAAATGTTTCTTTTATTTATCATTCGTAAACATTTATGAAGAATTACGCTTTCTTTCATGCATCAAAACCAATTTTTGGAAGTAATCGTTTTTTTAAAAAAGCTTCTTTGTAACACATATTTAATAGGAAATATCATACTAAAAAGAAATGCGCAATTCAATATGTTAATGCGTTAATAAAAGATAAGTGAATTTCTGCAACTTTTTTTGGCAGAATGCTGATTTCTTAGAATTAATGATACATTAAATTTTAATCAAAATATTTCAGGGGTTAAAATTCATAAGCGTAGATTTTATTTCGCTCAATAGGAAGGGAAGCACTAATTAATATTAGGAAAAAGCTATAAGCAACAAATTTCCTTCTGTATTATTAATAAAGAGCAAAATATACTTAAATTAATTTTTAAGAGTACCTAATTATTTATTTGTTTTCAATATTATAATTTAATTCTGAAAATATTATGATTTTTCTAGCCATTTTGTAATAGTAAATGGTAGCCTCTTACTGAAAGACGAATAGACAAGTCTCAATATTCATAATTTATGAAATACGTGCATCGAAATTGAAAGACAATGAATTTAAATTGAGGACCACAACATACTGAAAAAATTCTTACTATCTTTTTTTTAAACCCCATAGTTTATTAACAATAACTAAGCTATTTATTGTTTGTACTATTTATTGTTTGTAATTATTGTTCATATTTTATCAGTAATAATTTCTTAAGTAATAAATACCCTTTGTGATTCAAAAGATATTTATAACAATCTATTTTTACAGAGAGTAAGACATAAAATTTAAAACATACTTGTTATGCTAAGATTTAAGTAATATGATACCAATAACACAATCTAAGGCCAAATTTATTGATTTAGATCTATTAACTTAGGTCATTAGATAAAAAAATAAGTCTCCTGATATATGTTATTCATTAAGATTATTTTTCTACGGAAATTGTCACTATACGGAGACCATTAATTTATTGTTGACAGTTTAAGTTTCATGAAAACACTAATTAATTATTTTTCTTAAATACTTGACATATTTATTTTGTACAAGTGTTAAATTAATGTAATTAAATACTGAATTTTTATGGATTTTTTCTTCTTGTCTGTAATGTTTGGCTAAAAAAGGGTCATTTATGATTGTTTGGACATGATTACATGAGAAATTATCTTTCCATGTTATTGAATTAAGCACAGAATATATTGTAAGTTAATAATATGAATATTGAAATTAATTAAATATTTTAAGTACTATATTAAAAGTGCAAGTTACTTAGGCAAGACATAACTGCTATTAATGAAAATTATATCAATTTTAGGACATTTAGCTTTTGTTATCGAAGTAACAAGCGAGTTTGTTGACAGTACATTAATCTATACAATCATTTGATAAATTCCATACTGAATGTATGTATGTTAATACACCTTAATAATATTGTACCGCTTTCAGATAATGCAATGTAAACAAGAAAGCTCTTGCCATATTTAATGACCTAAGTGAACATAACTTACATAATGAGCACCTTGTTGTTTGTCCTTGAAATAATCACTACCGGCTTCTAGCACCTTCTGCCAACGAGCCTTCTGGACATTCTGCCATCGCCTTGCGATAATCCTCAATGGTTTTGGATGCGTAGAAGTCCGTGAGTGCTTGGCACAAGTCTGCTTTATTGGTGAAGGATTTTCTACGAAGATGATTACTCAGGGATTGGGGAAATGGTAATCTGTAGGTGCAAGTTCAAGTAAGTAAAGAGGATGACATAAACTCTCCCAACCATATCGATGTATGGTATTCCTGGCCACCCGTACGATATAAGGCCTAACATTTTTTCCAAGAACAGAATACCTTAGCAATTAACCTGTACTAGCTCTTTCTCTTGAAATGTCTATTGGGAACGTTTCGACTGATGTGTGTAAAGATCTGCAGTGATAATTTGGTCCATCGGTAGCAGCTCATAGCCAACTTGGTCAACCAGATAATCAAGCTGATGTATAATAGGCTATTCGTCAAGAGACGATTAGTCCACCAGACACCAACTTCATCACCGAGAGATAAATCTCTCGACCTGTATTTATGAAACTGATGCTTTGCCGTACGTTCATCCACAGCACTGTCCCCAAACACATGACATATTCGGTGACTTGATGCATCAACTGATAAGCTCATTTAATATTAAGTCGTAAAATTAACAACATTGAATGAGCTCCTTGGACACATTCATTTCTCTTCACAACTGTACATGTTACGATGGATGAATGTGCGTGGTGGACCTGCTTTTATAACTACTGACATTCTTACTCTCGACTGACCAGTGTCTCAACCTCGTCTTACGTTAATTTTCATATTTACACTCACAAAATTTAATGGAAACGTGACAGTTGCAAAACTTTCTTGTTTACCTCATATTTATTCAAATGTTTAACAAGTACGTTTAATAATGACTGTGGATAATAATAATGACTGCGGTTAATAATGACTGTGGATATTTTTACAATTTTTTAAAAGGTTAAGTTATAGAAAAGACAAAAATGTATCCTGTTGTAGAATACGATTGTTAATATTTAATTTCTCCCATTTTGAATAAATAACAAGAAATTCACGATGTTTTAAAAAATTAAAACTATGCTTTAATTCATTGATATGTATTATCAGACCCAAATATTATGACAACCAAACATGGGGTGTCTTCCTAGTGAAGTTGTAATAATAATCTTTATGATGTTAAGCAATAATGCTTCCTCCACCAAGTCATTTTAGGGTGATACTCAGGTGCATTTTGATTTATTGAAAGTTATAGTTCAAATCAGGACATGATATTGTTGTACTGTTTTTCCTTTTTTTCTTAACGATTATTATAGGTATTTTCTAATATTTTTTATTACTTGTATTAATTATTGCTTTTTAACATGTTTAAAACTTTTAAAACTTTTAAAAAATTATAAATAAGTAGTAGTAGTATATATATATATATATATATATATATATATATATATATATATATATATATATATATATATATATATATATATATATATATATATATAATATATATATATATATATATATATATATATATATATACATGTATATATATATAATATATACATATATATATATATATATATATATATATATATATATATATATATATATATATATATATATATATATATATATATATATATATATATATATATATATTGTGTGAGTTTCAGTATTTTAATAATTTAGCATATATAGAATTTTTTATTCATTTGGTTTTATTGAAATAGAACTCTAAGATACAGTTGCAAGGTGAAGAATAAGTCTTGGGTTACTTTCCTAATGTTTTAAATTCAAACATAGGTATCTTAAATTGTTTAGGAAAGTTTTACGAAATACTTTAAGAATAAAGTATTTCCTAAAACTTTTCTAAACAATTTTTAGTACATAAAAATAATTTTAATTGATTTTTAAAATTACACATTTAAGATACGTATATAAATTTCTTTTTATTATAAAATATTATTTATATAATGTAGTATATAAAAATATTTACCCTCTATTTAGACAGTTTTCCTGAAATAACCTGTAATATTTACAATTGACGATGATTTTAGCTAATTTTCATCACTAAACACTTAAAATATGTACATAATGTTAAAGTATATATTAGTTTAAAAATAAAATCAGAAATATAATTAACTATATGGAAAATAAATTTTACAAAACACAGTTCGTTAAACATTATTTTGCCTGATAAATGCAAAAAATATTTAATCATTTTCTTCACTACTGACTGTTTTTTAATAATCCTATCAAAAATAAGAATAATTGAAAAATATTCAATTATTCCTATTTTGTAATCTACAAAATGTTCCTCTTTTCTGTGTAAATTATTTTGAAATATTATTGCAATCTTTTATTATGATATTTTGAATCAAAATTTATGTAAGATTAGCAATTTTTATTTATATAATGTTAACATTATTAAAAGAAACTAAGAGTTAGATGATAAATATTTATTTTATAAGTTATTGAAATATTCATTAATTGAATTACTTTCATCAAAACAAATTCCGATAATTTAAGTAAACTGTTTTTCATATTTGAATAATTTTGAATAAAAAATTTTTAATGAAAAGGAAAATGTTAAATTTTATTTTTTAAACTATTTTTTGTTTATTTTAGTTGAAAAATTGTGAAACCTTATTTGGTATACATTCATACCTTAAGAGTAAATTAAATGTATTTTGTTTTGTTATTGTCTTAAAAACATTTTAATATTTAGCAACTATACAACATTAAATTTTTAAAATGCATCGCAATATTTTCTAAACAATGTAAATATAAATTGGAGAAAAGTTACTATCACAGTTTAAAGAAAAGATATTCTCATTAAAAGTTTTCAATAAATGAAGTCAAGGCTCTTCTATAATGTGTATGAATACTTTATTTTAATTTCGATACTAAAAATATTTTAGTTTTCTGCGGAGTTTACATTCTACAACATTTTTAAACGCGCTTAATTTCTAATATTTGTTAAAAAAGAGTAATATAAATGTGTGTGTGGGTATTTAGAAAATAATGAAAGGAAAATTTCCGTTTTACATTCAAAATTGCTGCCTATCTAGTTGAATTATTTTTATACTTTTAACTGATCATTTATGGTGGTAAAAATTGTCTGCTAATTTCTCATCAATGAAAAATCAATATATCTATCAGCATTTCATGTACAAGGGAATTTATTAATTTTTTAGGGAATTTATTATTTAATTTAATAGAAATACTTAAAGTAACATTTTTATAATTTACAGGCATACTTAAAATTTAAAAAAAATGCTTATTGGATTTTTTATAATAACTGTAAATTTCTTGGCATCAATAATGAAAAATAATTTAATTTTAGCAAATATGATTACATGGTATATTACTTTTTTATCTCTAGATTTTATTCTCAAAATTACTTACTTAAATAATTATGCAATGCAAATTTAATATTTTCTAGTTGTTGGTACCTTAAAATGTATAAACAGTTTTTTTAATGAAATATTTACTGTGCAATTTTTTACGCATCCCAAAAATGAATGATAAGTTAATCTTTAAAATAACTATTAACAACTATTATTGATTATCTATATTTTTCAAAATGTAAAAGGTTATTTAATTATAAAGGTTATTCAGGAAATATTATTTAACAAAAGAGTTTGATTTGCGTATGATTTGATCCACTAAATGTGTGATCTTAGACGCATTTAAATTTATACTAAAAAGGAATTTTATATTAAATATTATTATCATTTATAGACTTTAAAAAATTATTATGTATGTTTTTGTTGTAAAATTTAAATTTTTATTTTGAAAAAATCTTCAAGGGGATTTGAAAATTAAGTTTTTGAATTTAATTTAATGCTGAAAGAATTACAGGATTTTACATAAATCATACTGAAAAATTGTTGCATACTATACTCATTTCCTCACAAAAATAATCGCAATTAAAGATTTTTTAAATATTTTTTGCAGTTTTTAATTCTTTAAATCTATTTGAGACTTATTCTCCATGAAATTTATTAGTATTATGTACATGAATTGAATCCTTTATTAATAGCAGCCTAATCCTATTAGAGAGATAGACACAACCCAGACATCCAGCATGCAAAAAATAATTTGACCAACAAAAATATGCTTTATTTATCTCGTCATAGTTATAAATTAATTAAATTGGTTATTACAAGTTATTATTAACTACGCGTCACATTTTTCCTGACAGAAAATTTAAATTTGTACTTGCTCATACATTTTAAATATTTGTTTCAGATTTCCTGGGAAATAAGCTAATTTAATTTGCTAAATTTTTATAAATCTCAGATAAGCAAGCTTTTTCTCAAAAAGTATAATTATTTTAGTTGTTAATTAATTAACATTGGTTATCTTTATAGATATTAAAATTGCACCATAGCTCAGGAATTTAATAATTTTAGAGAACACAGATATCGACTACTTTTTGTGTTGTAACCAATCCATTCAAAAACTTATAAATTCATAGCATTTCATCAGCTTTTCTGAAATCACTATATTTATTTAGAAAATCTTTTGACTGAAAATCAGAACCGGGCTAAAATTTACAAAGAATTTTTTGACCATGTTAGATATATAATAAAATTCCTAGTATTCAGTCTTTAAAATGGGCAAATGCTCATACTTTATTAAATTTTTACCTGTTCCACTACTAGTTTCTATTATTATATTCTAAGTACCAGAAAAGAATGCAAACACATTAAATAAAAATATTTGAGATCTGGTTGACTTCAAATTGAAATGCAAATATCTCATAATGTGTAGTAATTAGTGTCTTATCATTGCTCGTGGGAAAATGCCACATATCCGGTCCTACTAATGTACAAAAAGAAAATAAAGTTAACAGATTCAGCAAGTAAAAAATATTGATTTTTACTTGCTGAATCTGTTACCTTTATTTCGTTCGTTCTTTTTTCGGATTTTAGTGTATTCATTATACGATTTTCTTTCTGTGCACAGCCAAATTTTGCTTAGTATTTTCTCAGTGACAATCATCACACGATACAATGAATAGTTCCAGTTCCTACGCGTAAGATGTTCTGCTAAGTGTTTCTTCCAATAACAATAGCTTAAATATATATTTTTAAAACTGAATAATGATTCAAAAACATTTCTTGTTATGCAAACACTTAATAACTGCAATTTTTCCATCTCATATTTTTCCTTTTTTTGGATGAATTTACCTCAGCCTTCTCTGTATTAAAAAATGTCTAATGAAGTTTTGAATTTTATTATAGTTTCTGATATCATTACTGGAAAGAGGTACTTAAGGGAATAATGGTAATGTTCTCTATCATTTTGGTTTCAAAAAATTATTATTTTATTTTGATGATCTTACTAGCTAATTCCATAGTTTTATTTGCTCTTCATGTTAAACATTTCTTCAAATTAACGAAAGAATAAAATATATTGGTATTCAAAATTGTAAAGTTTATTTTTATTAATATTGTAAGAGGAAGCCACGAAAACATAATTTTTACATTTATATTAATAGATGCTCCTTTAATTTGGCTCTTAATACGTTTTAGTCTACTCAAAAAGACTAAAAATTTCAAATTATATTTTCTGAACGTAATATAACACTATCAACCAAGCACTAAATCTCTAAGTTATAAGTACGAGAAAATACCATCTTCCTTTAATTTCTATTGCGTTTCATCTCATATTTCACATTTACTAAACTCCCAATACTTAACAAAAGCTAAATACATTGTAAACTAAATATCTATCGCATTGTAAGTTGCTGACTTGATTACAGAATCAACCTTAGAATCTTCACTTTTAAAAGAGCTTGCGTATAATCAGCATTTACAAAAAATATTCTTTAAAGTTTAAACAGCTATTGAAATGGTAAATATTGATTAGTAACAAATTTAGAATACTTTGGTTTGTTTGGTAATAAATGATATACTTGGGATTAAAGTAACATCTTGTGGAAAAACGATTTGGTGAAACAAATCTTTAAGAGTTATTTATCATTTATTATTATTACTTATTTAAATTTTATCATATTTAAGATAACAAAAATTTAAATATGTTTTTCTTCAATTAGTCTTTTTTAAACTTGGAAATTTTGCTCTGAGACAATTTGCAAATGAAATGATATATTAACAAAAGTTATGACAGATTATCCTCATGTTAAATGTTAATATTTGTCTCCAGTTTAAGTGCTTAACATTTTCTTATAACTAATTTGTTAATTAAATTACATAAAGATTATCCTAAGAATATATTCTAATGTTCCCCGCGGTGAGATCATTTGCATAACTGTCTTAACTTTCAAAAAAAATGAAATAATAAATTTGACAATGATTCATTTATAAGTAAATATGCTTTAAGTTACGTAATCAGATTAAGTTATGATTGGTAACTAACATAACATAATGGAATTTAAAATTATAGTTCATAGTATTTCAATTACTGTTTCTTTTTCAGAATGTGAAGGCATTTATACAGGTGATAATAAATATAAAAATAAATGTAATGATAATAAATATAAAAATAAACATATTTGAAATCGCTTTTTATGTGATCATTTTAAAATGCATTCTTATATAACTTTTTCTAGATAAATAATCTGAACTTTAAGATTTAAGAGAACTTTTCTAGATAAATAATCTGAACTTAATAATTCTGAACTTTAATGATGTTAGAGAATTCTTAAAGGCAATTTTCCGAAAAATATTTTTCTTTTTTCTAAAAAATATTTCAGAATGAAGTCTACAGTTATCTTGTGAAACTAATATGTAGTAAAAAAATTTCTATGATGAACATAGATGACAAATAGTGAAATTAACTAGAATTCGAGTCCTTGTTAAACTTGTAAAAATTACAGTTCAAAAATTATGAAGACGTTAACGAGAATTCATTGCTCGATGAATAGAAAAATCATTATTTTACTCCAAGAAATGATCTGAGAAAGCAATTTGTTGTAGAATACATTACGTTTACTGAGATATTTCTTTTAAAAAAAAGCAATTTGTCTGCTTTTATGTTTTTTTCTCTATAACAAAAAGTGAAAGTTTAAAATCAGTTAGTGTATATATATATATATATATATATATATATATATATATATATATATATATATATATATATATATATATATATATATATATATATATATATATATATATATATACATATATACATACATTCAGAAGTTAATCAAAAAATTTTTTTGTATAAAAAACTTTAATTTATAAATATAAATATTTTTTTAAAAATCTTGTTAAGTATTTAAGTATTTTAAGTTTTTATATATTTTACAGATTTATGAGCTATTGATAAATATAAAATGAGATAATAAATTATGTTTCAATAGATTAAAACATAATTCAAATTCACATATATAATTTAAAAATTGATATGTATTTTTTTGCAAATAAGGTTATTTAATATGCAAATTCTATTTATATTTTTCCTTATCTAAACTCAAAATTTCGCCATTATAAAACACCATTATAAATATACCATGAAAACTATGCTCTGACTTTGATTGATTTAGATTTAAATTTAATTCTAGTCCAACATTTTTCTAGTCATTAAAAATCTAATTTATTCAACTAAGATATTTTTTAATTAATTGTTATTTAAAAGGTGAATCAAATTAATATAATAATTCGGTGATACTAAGTAGCAAATTAAAAAGCACGTTAATATCATCTATAATTAAAAATTAAGAACTAAAAATTTACATTATTTGAAGTTAATATGTATATTGTATGATTTTGTTACTTTGCTTCTTTAAGTACTGAAATTAAATCTTATACTCCTAGTTAAGTTTAAAAATAGATTGGTTATAATTATTTATAGATTGCTTATTACTTTATTATATTAATAAATAATACATTTATTATAAAGTTTTATTTTTATTAAAATAAGCAAATGAAAACCAACATTGAGATATTTACTAATAATTGGATTCATTCAAATTATTCAACCATAATGGACCTTCTGTATATTCATTTTTCCTAACTCAATCATCAGCATATGAAATTTTAGCTTGAAAATTGCGTTAACGGATTTATTATTTGATGAAATTTACATTTAATTGAAAATTATATTTCAAGAAAAAAGAAACTTTTGAAAGGTTTCAATTTGCTGATGTTAAATTATGAACATTTTCTCATGGTATAAAAAACACTGTGGAAAAATAACTTATTATTGATTACATAAAGTTTATTGATTTATAATGTATTGATATTCATAAAATAAATAAGTTTTTCTACACTTCTACATGAAAGTTTTACATCGTTTATAGCATTTGTGGATGAGAATTCATTAAATACGTAAAACATTTTACAACAAATAAGTTTTCTTACTTCTATTATCTTTATTATTTTTCCATATCTTTATATACTTTAATTACAATAAATAGAAATTGAATTTAATTACATCTTTAGAAATTAGTAATGAATTGGCTGTAATTCAAGTAAAATTGTTAAAAGAGTAAGTGCATTTTTTTCCTTTTGAAATACTCATTTTAAAGTAAAAATTTGCAGGAACGGCGGAAGTTCTTATTTTAATTATTAAAGTACAGTGTTACTTTAAGAGAATAGCCTTGAAACTTATGTAATAAATAGAAATGGTATGCATAATGTGAAATACCAGGAATCATACTACGACGATATGCATAAAAATGTATAGTAATTCAGTCAGTAAAAGTAAATGAGTTCATTTTTCAAGGCATTTTATTACATTTTATGAAACTTATATACTCCAGGATTTTTCTTTTGATTTGAAATTCTCCATTAGCCCAAAAGTACATTCGCATTGATAATACTAACTGAGCTAACTACATGTAGTACACAGGTGGATGTTTAAATCTGAATACAAAAATTTCATTTAGTCATGAGGAAACCTTTAGCTAACTTTAAAGAACCTTTCACACACTAAAAAAGTCTATAATGCCTCTTTGAATAGAGATTTTATAGGGTACTTTGAAATAACTTATAAAATCATATTTTCTGATTTATTGTTTTGCAATTTTAATAATGCCGTCAAAAGACGTTGTAAGCTTCCATATGATTATTTAGCTAAGCTAAAAACTAAACTATAAAATAATTTATATTAACAGTTTAAGTGGACAGTAGATTATCAAAATGTGCAAAATCGACAAGTTCTTTTTTAGTTTATAAAAAAATATGAATCATTCTCTATATTACACAGTAAGAATTTTTCATTTCAATCAATTTTAAACAAAGTTCATAATGTTTTATTAAAATAAACGATGTGTCACGCTCCTTTTTTACGTTTTCTCCAAAACGGAAACAAGTAACATAAAGACAGTGTATTTGAGTAATAACTTATTTCCAATGAAATATATATATTTCTAGGAATTAAGTAACTTTAAATTTCACATTTTGGCTAACATTTATTTGATTTAAACTATTAAAACTGGAAAAAAGATAAGGTATTTATGATGTAAACAAACGACCACACCCTATGGTCTCATAACATGGAAATATTTATTTTTCAAATCATAATTTACTGATTTCGTTTTTTAAAATGTGCTATATTGTTCCCACATCAAAATTATTTAGCTTTTATTATATGTATGATTTCGTCTGGCAACACTAATCTTGTTGATTTTTCACAGCTATCATTATTTTGATTTCACCGCTTGATTTCTATTTTTAATTTTGAAACTTGTATTTCTGTTTGCTGTTCAGAGCTTATAAAATAGTTATTTTCAGAGCTACTTTTTCTAAAATAATATTCTCTTGAATCGAGCATTGTACTTTCCATCACAATGCATACAATTAATTCAAGATACGGGAAGCTTAAAGACAGATTAACGAAACGAAAACTTGCTGCGATTGAATCAGCTCGTAAAAGATAATCAAAATTCACTGCGGAAGCTCTACCAAAGGAAACGGTTAACCAAAAATGTTCTTTTATAGATGTAAATGTTCCAGAATCTAGCCATTTACGTATTGATATTCCTCCTGCAAGTGGAAATGAGTATATTCTTGTGAATAATAACTGATTCTCCAGTCTTCTAAGGAGTTTGCCATGCAATAATTGTGGTGTCTGCTCTTTAAATGTATCCACTCAGGAAAATTATTGTTTTTCAGTGAAACTAGAAATGTCCTGCAAATCGTGCAAATAAAATTTTGGCTCAACATTTTCTAGTTCAAGAGAACACTACTCATGAATATTTTATGTCAACAACAAAGTTGTGGCAGCTTTTTTAAGCTTTGGAAATGGCCATGCCACAAGTGAATCATTCCCTCTAACACTAGATTGTGCAAACATGGATAAAAACATTCTCTAAATGTTTTTATAATTTAGTTTAAAAAATGAAGAGTTTTGAAGTGAAATGTTAAAAGAAAGCCACAGTTCCATTAGGAAAGCACATTTGGAATCAAACTCAATTTTAAATCCCAAGTATCAGCTACATATTTCTATGTCCTATGATGGAACTTGAAAGAAACGAGTTCATACTTCTTTATGTTATATTAGAATAGCCATTGATTCCCTCACAGGTTTAGTAGCTGACTTTGAAATCATGTCGAAGTACTGTTCAGAGTGTGCAGTTGCATCTCGAGATCTTGGGGCTGACAGTGCTGAATTCCACATTTGGAAAGAAGGACACAGAGAAAACTGCCAAAAAAAACTTCTATCTGACTTTTATCTAAAAACTTCTAATACCTTCATCTGGGAGCATGGAAAGGTTACTGCATCACGAATTTGGAAGCGTTCGCTTTCACATAATATGTTGTACACAACAATAATATGTGATGGGGATTCTAAATTATTTATCCACTTAAACGAAGAGAAAATATATAGTGATATTCCAATTGTTAAGGAAGAATGTATCAATCATGTTGAGGAAAGACTTGGAACTGCACTTCGTAAATTTATAAAAGAATGGAGAGTGAAAGGCGTCACACTTGGTGGTTGAAAGCAAGGAAATTTAAAGGAAGAAACTGTTGTAAAACTCCAAAATTTTTATTGGAAAGCAATAAAAGATAATGCTCCTGATATTCAAAAGATGAAAACATCAATTTTAGCGACTCTTTATCACTGTATGTAAACAGATAAAAATCCCCAACATAAGAAATGTCCCATGGGACGCTTATTGTGGTGCTTTTATCAAAGAACTGTGGAATGCAATGAAATACCACAAAGTCACACACTGATGAAGACTAAATTTTCAGAAAGAGTTGTCGGGAACATACTACCAGTGTGCCAAGGACTAGCTTCTAGCGAAAATTTTCTTCGTTGTGCTTCTGCAAAACCTCAAAATGAAAATGAAAGTCTTCTCACCTGTATATGGAAAAAAATATATTTGTATCGAAAAAGAGACTGGAGTATGCAAAAACTCTAGCCATTAGCGAGTTCAATTTTGGAGTTTTAAATACAACAAATCTACTTGCAGGATTGTTGTCTGATCACACTTTAAAACTTGCAAAGAAAAAAGATGCAATAAGACTTTCATAAAAAAATCGAAGATCATCAGATTTTTATAAATTGCAACAAAAGTTAAAAGAATATAAAAACATTAAAACAAAATCCAAAAGATAATGCGTGCAGTACTAGAGTATTTAAGAAAAAATATTTTTTTAAATTAAAGATGTATGTGTTTAAAATTTCACAACATTAATATTCTACCAATAAAAAATAAATATGCATATAGTAAAAACAAAAATGAAAATGTTATGCATATTACAAATAAGAATATTTGTTTTTCTATTATTTTTCCAACGGCTTTGTATATTAAATAATTCTTACAGTATATTATTTTTTATTATATTTACATTTTTGTATTTATCTAGAATTTTAAAATTAATATAGTATATGCTTATAATTTATGCTTTCTATGCAATACATATGTTAGAATATAATTTTTTCAAATGTTCGAAAAAATTTTAAAAATGCAATACGTAAATTTTAATTAATTAAACTAATTTTAAACAACTTTTTAGGTTTTTTTAAATAATGAAAAATTTAATGCAACACAATTTAATGGTATTTAAATAGGAAATTATTGTCTCAATTACCTCCTAGATTTAAAATACTGTTTTTCTCAGATTTAAATTTTTTCATATATATGTGTAAGTAAAATGTTCCATGCGCATTAATTGTTTTCTTATGTACATGGAATTTGCTACAGTTGTTCAATATGATGCTTTCTTTAAATGTTTCTAGAAAAATTGGTTATAACTTTAAATGAAATTAAAATTTAAGGTTTGATATTAATTTTGATGTGATATTTTTATGAAAAATTTTATAATATTTATTTTAAAAATTTTATTTAACAAATGTACTTAGTAAAGTGTTATTTTTAACGATAGATTGTTTTATATATATATACACAAATATTATTATTTATGAAAATTGAAAGAATACTTCCATATTTAGGATCCAGGGGGTTCATTCAGTATTGAACATTTATCGGGTATTATAATTACATTTACTGTCGTAAATCACTTTTTAGTTTATATTTTATCTTGAAATTTAACAATTTAATTTACATCAATAAATTTAATATCTGTGCCAAATTTCAAGAAATTTTGATAAAAATTGAAAAAAATTAGTTTTGGAAGTCCACTGTCCCCTTAGTAACTTATTTATAATATAAATATAAATATTTTACTGTTAATTTGCAAATATTTAAGTATTTCTAATTTTATTCAATGAACGAGCGATAAGTGTTCAACAAATTAATAAACAAAGTAAAGTTCAGATTATTTTAAAATAGTTCAAAAATATAGATTATCTGAACGACATAAATAGCTTTACTGAAAGTACCTCATATTGTAAGTAATGCTAGTTGACTTCACATTAGCATTACTTACAGCAAGATTGATTGCTAACTTTGACATCAGTTTTTTAAAAATGAATCATATCAAGAGATTTAAGCAATTAAGGGCCAGCGTACGTATGTGAATTATCTTTAACTCTGTATATAAGTTCTCAGTTATGGATATCAATGATGAATAAATAAGAAATGTAGTATTACAATTACTTAAGTAGTTCATATTTAATAATAATATTATATTATCATCTCTTTTCTTTAAGAACAGATTAAATTATTTTATGGAAAAAGTAAAAAATAGTTATAGATTCAGGATTTTCCCCTGAAATAAAGTATAACATACAAGTATCACACATTGCATGTTTTTACTATGCTTAAAAAGAAGTGCAGTTCCCATCTGCAAATTGGAATTCCTGGCATTACTTTTCATTATTCTTTTCCGAAATAAAGAATTCGATTGCTTAGATTTATAAGAATAACTCTAATCTCGATCATAGTCACAGATTAAATAAAAAAAAACATTTTATTTCTCTCAAAAATTTGTCCTTCGTTCTTTCGACAAAAATAAATGATTCTCCCATGAAAAATAAAAGAAATTTTTACGCCGCTAAGTCCCATTTACTTTTTCCCTATAATAATTACTTAGAAGCATTTAAATAATTTTTTTTGAAGTCTCAGTTGTAGCTTCAAAAGTAATTTATTGAATCTCGCTAATGCAAAAACTGACGAATTTGAATTTTTTATGCACAATTTTATTTTTCAGTAAATGTTCTTCCCACTTAAGATTGCACAAGAAACGATTTCAAATAATTTAGCCTTCTTAAGTATAATGTTTAATAAAGTATTCAACAATTGAGAAATCTTGAATAATATATTTGAAGATATTATTGATTTATATATCGAAAAACTTGAATTATTTATTTAACATGGAAAAACTAGTATTAAATTTCTAATTTATTTCTGTGCATTGAAAAGTAATTTATATTATATTTCACAAAAACTATTACATGATAACAAATTTTTAAGAAAATCTGTAAAAATCAAATTTTTTATCATGTTTATGTAAGCAGGATAGCATAAATTAAAAAACCATTATTAATATTGGATAAGAAAATTAAATATTTTTCCTAATGCCGTTTTAGATTCTATTTCACAAGCATTTTCATTTTTTAAATTTTCTAACTATTACTTTAGTTGTTTGTTGAATAATATCAATCCTTAAATAAATAAGAAAAAAAGGATGTTGTGAAATAACTAAAATAGTGTATTACATGATTATAGCTATGTTGTATATTTTTTTTTTCATAAATAATGAAATTTTTTTCTTTTTATTTTCCGATAATAGGATATTTTTAGATAATAAATTGAGAAATTGCTTAAATGTTGGTTTTGTATGGCCTTAAAATATTATATATTATCAAAATTATTATAATTCAAATGGTGTAATTTATTTCTTTATTTAAATGTATCTTATTTTGTTGCTATAAAATTGATACTTTTCCGAAAAAAGCTGTTTACTAACAATTAAATGAAAATTGCATTATATAAAGAACAGTTATTATAAATTTTATTAATAGCCATTAAACTTAATATACTTAAAATGGTTAAATATATACTATTATGATTACATATATAAAATGAATTTTTGGTTTCAAACGAAAGTGTACATAGTTATAATATATATATATATATATATATATATATATATATATATATATATATATATATATATATATATATATATATATATATATATATATATATATATATATATATATATGTGTGTGTGTGTGTGTGTGTGTGTGTGTGTGTGTGTGTGTGTGTGTTGGACGGGGAGCGGCACATGCGTAATTAAATTCATTAACAATTCTTATATAGCCTAATATTTAATTAACACATATTTACAACTACAGATATATACAAGTTTGGGATATTTACAATTAATCGTCTTAATAGCATGAAATTTAAAGTTTAAGTTTAAAGTTATGGGGGACAGGAGCAGTCATCTTGCTGCTTAGGAACGTCTTATTCGCGTCTTTTGGTTTTTTCCGTCACTGGAGAAACTGTTGCGCTTCTTGAGCCCCTTCTCAAGTGGGCACTTGAAATAGTGACGTTGGCTATCAAGTGGTTCATCCACCACAGTTCGGCCGTCCTAAAATCGGCTGGTCCTCCAACACTGCAAACGATATAAATACTGGGAATATATAAAAAAACAGCAAAAAAAGGAAAGAAACGAGCAAAACAGGATAATTCTCTGAAAAGAAACAAATTTTATATTCAGCTTCTTATCTTCTTAGATCTGAAATAAAGAAATGAATCAGTTTATCTTTTAGCTTCAATTTAGACAGTTTGACTTCAGACTATCCTTAAGCAATTCAACTTTAATTTAACTCTAACTTACATAACGTCCTAATCTTTTGGCATACTATACCAGGGTTTTAGATATTCAGCACAAGTCGTGGTACATTTAGGTCCTTCATGACTTTTCTCTTTGATTACATCATAAGTGTTGCTTCTTTTAACTTTAGTAACTCCGTACTGTCCTAAATAATTTGGTTTTAGCTTTAAATGTGGTCCAAACTGAGTTCCCTTAATAGCGACCAAATCATTAGCTCAATAAGATTGTGGTTTATAATATGTTTTCCTTTTATTTTTTACTTTAAAAATTTGTTGTTTAGCATGTTTTCTGAGTTCAGCAGTTTCCGAATCCTCTTTAGTGTTTTGACCTAACAGATCAAGGTCACATAAAAGAGACAAAATTCTTTCTGCGAGCTCTGCTTTAGGTCCTTGAAATGAAATACTTAAAATGTTCGAAGTAGTTATAAGTTCGCCAAGCGAAAACATATTGTTTATATTTTGTAATTTGTCTCGATACTCATTATTTTCAATATCAAAATCAAAACCATCAAAATTTCTAATTCTTTTTCGATTTAATCTATCTCCATCATGATCAAAAATCAATCTGTGCAAAATTTTGATTTTATCTGCTTTAAAATTTTTCAATGCGACGCTCTATTTCTTTTATATCGTTTAATATCATCTTGTACTATGAAAAATGTTCACGTACCTCTTAATGTTTTTCGATTAGGATCCACGTCTTTCTCTGGTTCTAAACCGATCGTTAAACGTCTTTAATGTAAATTCTTCTAACTATCTGATGCGAATATTAATATTTAATGATAAAAAAATTTTAAATACATACACATAGATTAATCCTTATAAATTATTTAATTGGTGCATGATAAAAATGTTTATATTTTTATATAAGGTTAGATTAAACAAAAAAAAAATTAGCTGGTATGACGAATGCGAAAAAATTTAAAAATGCGTATTTGTATTAATTTATATGTTTTAATTTAGACATGAATCCCGGAATTTTCATTCGTGTTTGGATATGCATATTCTTTAAATAAAAACAAGAAATGAAAAAAATTATTATTTATAAAGAGAATGAAGAGTGAAAAAATATATATTTCATTGATTAATAAGAATTAACATACACAATAATATTTTCTTTTAATTTGGTTAAAAATTTAATGTTGGAAGACATCTTTTTTGATATTCCTTTTGAAATTCTGAACTTTTTATTAAAAATTAGTAAAATATGAAATGTTTCTAAATATATTTAAAATCTTTATTTTTTAATCATTTTAGATCGTTAAAGTAAAATAAAATCATAGTAAAAATAAAGCAGGTATAATCTTGTTAATAAAGTTATTTTAGGGAATCGGTATATTGCCTACACGATATTTGTATCATTAAAAGTCTTATTCTTTTAAATAAAATTTTATTTGAAACATATATAATTTCATTAAGTTAACTTAATAATAGAATCATTTGAAAGATGATTCGTATCCTATAGCATCTCAATATACAAAATTCATTTGTTATTGATCACATTTTAATAATTTTTATATAAGGGAAATAAATCAGTTTCATCACTTAGTAAACATAATTTGGTTGCATTAGTGTGTGCATTTTAACGATAACTTTATACATCTTTTATTTGTATTTTTGGAAAATGTATGTACTATTAACTCTCCACTGAAATTGTATTTGGATTTGTGTTCCGTTATAAATATATTTATAAAGTTTTTGTATTATTTTTTAATTATTCTCATAAATTATTTCAAGATTTTTACAGAAAATACATAATCGGAGTTTAGAAATCTTTTGATTCCCCCTTTGAACCTATGATCAGGAAATTAATCAAAAGTTTATAAAACAAAAAACATGAATATGATGAAACATAATAAATGCACAAATTTAATCTTAAATCCATTGATTAAATCCATTGATGTTGCTTGTAATAGCCTCAAAATGTGTATTTCCCCTCCAAAAGTTTTAAAAATTCAAAACTCCCAAATATATTATCATTATATATTACAATTCAGAAATGCATAAAATAGATTAATGCTATGAAAAAAAAGAATTGAAAACAAAATTCAGTTTATAACATTGGTAAACAAAATAAATTTTCTGCTTCAATTGATTGATATATAAAATTCAAATGTTACGTATAAAGTATCTTATATTAAGGATAAAATGAAATTCAATTGAGAAGTCTTAAAAATATCTATTTAATATGTTTAAATGTAGAAAATAAATTAAAAAGCAACGTTTTGAAATATATTTTTTAAAATAGAGTAATATGATAATTACATATTAAAATAACTCATATTTTTATCATTATTTTTATTAAGGTTTCAAAAAGAAATTAGTTTTCTTGACTAAGAGTTTTTATACCAATTTTTATCAATAATTCTAAACACATTTGGCTTAAATTAAATCATTTCTAGGCTCTGCCACGTCGAATACATATGAAACATTTACAATAAATGATGTACAAAAATATTGTTTATATTATTATAATAACAGGTGAGATAAATTTAATAAATGAAACTAAATTTCTTCAACTAAAATTTTTCAAATATCACAGTGCTTAAGTGTTCCTTAGTAATTTACAGGGGAATTTACAGTTCAAGTTAAAAAATTTCCGCAGTGTCTATCCACATAATTCTTACAACTACACTAGGGAAATTTCCTTTTTTTTAAATAAGGATATAAAATTGGATTTAAAAATACCAAATATCTTTAAAAAAGGAATTGAGATCCATATCAGGAATTACTTCCTTTAGATGTCAATTCTATTTTATCACGCCGTTTAAAGAAGAATAAAATTTGAAACATCACCAACATAAGATTTTTCTTATGAGATTTTTTCGTTCCTCTTCATTTTTATAGTCACTTGGAAATTCTGCTTGACGTTTTTAAAGCTTACATTTGAGTTCAAATTCAAGAAAAAAACATACTTTTGGATAAAAGATTTTTTTGTAATAAAATCTAAAGAAGTAAGTCCCTCAATTGAAAAAGATTTTATGTATGAGCACTGAGTTATACAATTTTAAGTTCCTGAAAAATAATCTATTTTAACTTAAAATATTTTAAACCTTAAGATATGTTTTCCAAACTAATAAAATTAGAAACGATTTGTACATTCTGTAAAGCAATTTGAGTAAAAATATAAATCAAAAAATAATACCATCTCAATTACAAATTAACAAATATAATGTCTCTTAGAGTTTAAATTATATTTATCGAAGAGAATTAAAACTAAACAAGTAATTTTGTTTCCCTAAACATATAAATATATATATATATATATATATATATATATATATATATATATATATATATATATATATATATATATATATATATATATATATATATAAATGAGTTAAAGAAATGATAATTGTTAAATCAGAATCACCTATCATATATGAAGAATGTAGAAAAACAAATATATTATTTTAAAATAGAATATATGAAAATATGTGTAAAAATTAAGGAAATTAATTTAATATATTAATCGCACTTGAACTGAGAAAATTGTATTTTAGTACTGATCTAAACATTGAGTCTGCTTACTGTGAGTGAATTGTAGTAGTTTTTGATGAGCATCTAAATTTTGAGTGCCTTTTTTCAAATTTAGAAGCAATTATTAAGATATTATTTCAAAGCATTTTTAATACGAATATGGAAAAACATTTCTTATTACCTATTATATTACCTATTATTATTTTTATTTACTCTTTACCTTATATTACCTATTCTTTACCTATTATTATTAAAATAAAGATAATAAAAATTGCTGCATTTTTCAAGAAAAAGTTTGAAAATCATTATTATTGAAATTTTGAAAATTTTCCTCGAAAACAGTATGATTAGCTAAATAAATTTATATAAGATTTTACTTCCGATTGCTGAAGTATTTATTTGTAAAAGTAAAAATGTTCCTAAATTGTGAAAAAAAAAAAAAAAAAATTCCAAAATTATGTCAGTTGCTGGACATTTGCAGAAAAGTTCTGTATCTAAAGGGAATCTCTAATTACAAACCATGGTATGTTAAAATTTACTACTATCATACTAATGATGAATGTAATTTTAAATTCAATTATATGCGTTTCTTACTATATGCGAATTTTAATGACATACATATATGTTATTTATTGAAAAGCTTTGGATGAAATTCAATGCCATAAGCAAAAATTAAAATCTTCAATTTTATTATGGATAAGCATTTCATCAGTTGTTTTAGTCACTATCATGAAGAGAATTGGATGTTCTTTTATCACGTATATTTTTGAAGTTCTATGATTAGTTTATTTATTTTTTTGAAAAGTAAACTCAACCGCGAAACAAATTCTGTTCTGTGGAATTATTTTCGATAGATATTTAATTCTGTTTTTAAAACTTAATTTCTTAAGATTGATATAATATCGGAACCTCTTATTTTAAATTATTAATAAAGAGTATTTATACAATTGATTTTAATACAAATGTGAATGTTTCTATTTTTCAAGAAATTATATTGCTAAATTTTAATTACATTAACAATGCTGTCCCGTGCCTAAAATTTAAGAAAATAATATTAATTTTTAGAGTTAAATTAATGATTTTCATTAATATTTAATATGTATATGTATTTAATATGTACTAATTAATACATTTAAATTTAAGTTAAATTTGAAATTCAAATTTTTAACATAAGAAAATACATACATACATATCTATCTATCTATCTATCTATATCTATCTATCTATCTATCTATCTATATATATATATATATATATATATATATATATATATATATATATATATATATATATATATATATATATATATATATATATATATATATATATAAACTTTAAAAGATTGTTAAATTTGACAAAATAATGGTCCGCATTTTCACTTTGTAACGTTACATACATTTTTATAAAGATTTACATAATATAATTATTAATATTTCTCATTAATAATGTTTATCGACTTTAATGTGACATATAGTTAAATAACTAACATTAGTTTCATTAAACATTTATATTCTTATAATGAAATACATTTATATATTTGTATTAATATTACGCATTTTAATAGCTTAATACAATTTTATACAGACCACAGAATAATTTCAGCAGAAAATCTCTTTAATTTTTATTCTAAATAAATATTAAAATTTCAGTGAATACTATTTATTTTCCACTAGAATTAAGATGTGAAGTCTTAATGTGATTGAGATCAAATCGCATGAAAGTTAAACATTTATAATAGGTTTGAAAAAGTAAACAATAAGTAAACAGTCATAAAATTATATATTTAATAAACAATAAGATAAAAAATATATGTCATTCATCATTATTTTATCTTATGCATTAAAACTATTAAATATATATGGATACTGATTAATTATCACTTGAAGCATCGAAATTGTAATTACTTTATTACTAATATTTTTGAAATTAAAGTGCAAATCTAAATTTAAAATATTAAAAATAAGCATTTAATGGGAAATTAAACATCTTAATACAGATTAATGCAAGATTTCAAATATTTTACATTTTTAGAATTCACAACCATTTAAGAAATAAGCAAAAAGATTTGAATTCTGAACCAGATTTTTAAAATGATAATGCTACGAGATCTAATGCAGTAAAAGTTTTATATATACTTCAGTTTCTATAATATAAGCAAGCTTTGTTATCAATACGTTGTGATAAAATCAAGCTAACTGTAAAAATTATTTACTATAATTACTCTGTTACTGATTACGAGGATCATGTTAAATTAGATGTGATGATTTAAGTCACAATCAAATTATTTCTTAAATCATGAACAATCCCTATCAAGCCATAATTTATATATATAAGTAATTTTTCTAAAATGATAACTTTTTAGAACTATCATAGTTAATATAGATTTATGTTAAGACTAATTTACGAAAGAATCATTTTGTTTGAATTGTTTTAACAAAATTTAAGTATATGTAAAACTTAATTTAATTATATTCACTTCAATCAATTGAAATGATTAGCATATAATGTACACCATGTTTTTAATTGTATGAAAGGGACACTTTACAAAAAATGTAAACAGATTCTGTGTAACAAGATACTATTTTAACCGAATTAAAAAAAATCACATTAATTTTTTTAAAACAAAATTGTGTTAATACTAGATTTATATATCATATTACACACATATTTGTATCTATAAAATCTATCCGTCTATCTATCTATGTCAGAAATAGTTGTAACTTATTTTACAAATTAAGAAGAATGATAGTATACAACCAAATGTGAGCAATAACTACATAAAAACATCGAATCGTATTTCACACTAGGAAGAAAACAAGGATGTTAGATTTCCAACTTGAACTTACAGTGTTAGAAAAATAAATGAAATATGCCAAAGAGTAACACAATCATATTTATTGTTGAGTGAAAAGCTCATACCATGTGTTCAAACAGCAACCATTTGTGTCGTTGCAAATTTGATACCGGAGAGGAACTTGCATAAGCCACGTACTTCACTGGATGTGGATTGAAACAGTTTTTAATAAACTAAAAAGTACTTATTTTAAGAGGATGTGATAGGTTGCACCAGTCAAATTGTCTACATTATATAAAAGTAACCATCAAGGATACTTGATTTAAGTTTCTTGTAAAATTTCTGTAGACATTAGCAAGAAATAGTGCAGTGGAGATTGCTGTCAAACAAAGTGTGTTAACTTTCATTGCTCAATGTTGCCTCATCACTAAATAATACTAATGCATGTAAGTATGAATCTTTATTCTCTATTTCCATCATTCACTGAACAAATTCTGATTGGTACAGGTAGTCTTGTGTGTGTAAATATTGCATTTATTATAAGCGATAATGGTGTCTGCACTTGTCATATAAAGTGGACCACACTACACTCTTAAAAATACCCATTTCGTATGACTGCACTCACCTATTTGTGGAAGGAACTGCTTTAAATATAGTCTAAACTCACTTTTCATTTTCTAATGTTCCTGCATTTTGCGAATGTCTTGCACTGTTGTTTGAGAAAGCAAACAAAAATATTTCTTCTAATCTTTAATAAACTCTGAAAAATGTACGATACTTTGCTTGGAATAGGATGAATTGTGTGTGTGTGTGGGGGGGGAATAAATGTTCGCACAATCTTACTGCTCAGGCAAATCTACTAATTTCTCGTACTCCACCATAGCATTTACTCATAAGTGTGGATTACGTTTTCAAGATAATAGTTGAACAATGATCTCTGGTACTTTCAAAGAATAACAAAATACTGTTTCTTTTAAGTGTATATTTGTAAATGGTAATTTTCCCATAGTTTTAGGCACCTAATGAAGAAAACAAATGATGATTCTGTATGGCTTCAACACAAGGTATTTGATTGTGTAAGTCAGTTCATAAAAATTCATCAAAAAATAATAACCTAATCAAAAAATATAAGAATCTATCTAAAGTTCAAAGAATATATTAGCAAAATATTTTAAGATTAATTATTACTTAGGTAGAATATTTGTTTTTGAAATAACTGCATTTCAGTATTTCTATTGTACACCATTTTAACTTAAAAAATCAGTCGAAACATGTAAACATCTTACAAACGTAACGAAACAAAACACATAACTTGCATAAAAATTTTGCTTTTGAAAAAATTAAATAAAAGCCAATTGTTTATTATATTTTAAGTATTTTTATCACTATTTATTGCATTTATTCACCTTAATAAGTAAATTAAGAATGTATACTTAAGTACCTTTAGTTATATATTCTAGATATACTTATTACGATTATTTAATTAAGAGTTAAATAAACACTAATAAGAGAACAGTTTTAATTAGAAGTCTTATTTTTTAAAGTTAAAATTTTTGTCATATTTATTATTTAATTTGAAATAAATAGGGATGCAAAAGATAAAATTCTCTCTTTTTCTTTCCTGCTTTTTTCAAAAGTTTTCACAATTTAACTTTTTTTATTCAAAGCGTAAAAAATTTTCCCTCAATGAAAATTTGACCCTTATACTAAATAGTAATTTGATAATATGTTAATTCATTAAATATGTGTCCAAAAATATATTTACTCAAAAAAGAACATAATGCAATTATAATACATTTTATTTATTTTATAAAAAACATAATAATTATAAATGCTAAGCGACAAAATATCATTTTTCCAAATATCTATTAAATGACGTTTTTATTAACTAATTTTAGTCAATCAGAAATTTCATCCTTCAAAATGTATCCTTTTAAGTTTGCCATGAGTTGAAAATCAATTTGTAAGTTCCAGCTTTAATCTTGTTACATTTGAACAAAAATGAATTTGCTTCTTGAGTTTATTTTTGTGTCAAAATTCTAGAATACCGCGTGCCTTTATTTCTGTATGACATGGTAGAATAATAATAGCTTTATGATATAAATGCCTTCTTAGGGAGTGAAATAAATTTCGTATTTTAAACAGCAATAACAAAAATTCAGTTTCTAATTTCTCTGTTATGTTGTTAAATTTACCAGTGAAATAATTTAAATATAAGAATTTTCTTTTTTTTGAAGCATTACTTTAAAGATTATTGAAATGCGCATATAATGAAATTAAAATTAAAAATTAGCTTCTTTAATTAGTTATAGACTACATATTTTCAATTTATTAAATATCATTATTACTCTCCGAATTTTTACTGTTCAAAACAATAACATTATATATGGAAACTTTTCTGCTGGTTTATGAAAGCAAAAATTAAAGTAAAAGTTTTAATAGTCACTTAGAATTTACATTTCATGTAAAAGTACTTAGAGATTATTTGTATATCTTATAATCTTATTTATACAAAAAAATAGTAATAAGATTTTGTAAAAAGATGCTCAGATATCAATCTGTAAATACTATATTTATTACTCACAGTTAAGAGTTTGGTTCAATGTAATTCCTTTTGAAAATTAATGTAAGTAAGGACAGTGTTATTTATAGTATTTATTTAATTCGAGAAAATAACTTGATAAAACATATAATAACTTGTAATACAAGACATAACATAGAGAAAATAACTTGATAATACAAGACACAAGATAAAACATACATAACGATTTACACAAAAAAATCGTTATGTATGTTTTATCTTGTGTCTTGTAGACAAGACAAAGCTTACTTGACGCATTATATCATTGCTTAAATTTTTAATTAATACTACGCGTGAAGCTTAGGCAATATACTTATAACAGAAAATAATTAGCTGTAACTTATTGCTGATAATCTATTGTTCATGCTGTTCACACAATAACGCACACGCACATGTATATATATGTATATATATATAACATACATATATATATATATATATATATATATATATATATATATATATATATATATATATATATATATATATATATATATATATAATGCCATAAAATACTTTTTTCAAAATATATGATTAAATTATGCAATTAACACATTGATTCATTAAAATATTGATTAAATCCCATAAGGGAATAAACATGAGTATTTGAGATAGTAAATATGGATATTACGTTTCAAACCACGTTTTATATATTTTTCAATATTTCGATATCTTGCATTTACAAATCTTTGCCAATGAAATATTACAAATACTTAATCCATTTACGCAACACATGCTCTCTAAACTTTAAAATATATTTATTTTCTACTGATAACTTTCCCTTTTAAACTTACTAAATAAAATCTTGTCTTCAGTTTCGCTTATGCTGAGTTCATTCAAATAGAATTGTGTGTTGACTTCTTTGATGCCATTACTTGTTTCTACCATTAAACTATTTGTTCTGTGACATGAAGAACAAGGCTTTGATTTAACATGTGATTTATATTCTCCCTCTTATAATCTTAACTTTGACCGTGTGTTTAGTTAATTTCCACAGAGTTACTGAAAATAAAATTTTATAATTTAATTAGAAATATTCTCTGAATATTGAGAAAGTATTTTAAAATTTGGCATATTTTTCAAATCTCATTGTATTTAATATTGATAAGGAGGAATTTAGAATTTGTTGCATGAATTGAAAAATGCTAGTTTCTGTAAATAATTTTTCAGAATATTTTTGAAGAAATTACTATTATTCTTATGGAAATCTTTATTAAAGGTACAGACATAAATTTTACGCCATGGAATTAAATGCATCCTTTGATTATCAAGTATTTTTCTAGCTCCATGAAAAAGAAAAATATATGATTCAAATTTATGTAATTATTATCTCTTGAAATTTAAGTACATTTTATAGTAGATTGATGCAACTATTAAGAATAACTTGAAGCATCTACTTAATTTTCTATCCTTTTTAATAATTATCGAAACGTTTCAGTTACAAATTAATCTTATATTTGCCTTTTTTAATATGAAAATTAAAAATCAGATAATAATGGGATGTATGCCAAATTTTCGACAGTAAAATTGGATTTTACTGATTCAAAATAAAAGTGTTTTGATTATTTTTACTGTACTTAAAAGCATTTTTAATTGTTAATACTATTATATTTAGAAAATTAAAGGATTCTTAAAAATCTCGCAATTTTATTAATACAAAATTTATAGGCATGAATTTATAACTGACAAAAATGAATAAAATTAAGCCTTAAATAAAATTATTTGGTTTATTTTTTATAGATACAATGATATGATTTTTTGCTTTTAAAAAATAATAATTTATCTATAACCTTTTATTTTGTATTTCATTAATAATCCAGATGGCTTGCCCACCTATTTGGTATCGGGTTCGAGACTCTCCCTTCTGTACTCTGTGCAGAGAACATCAAATGTTTGATGCTGCTCATCTCGACTCGTGCTCAGCGTTTGTGTTTCTAAACTCTAGAGTTCAGAAATATTATAAGGCTTCAGAAAAATAATGGCGTCATAGCCAAATTTCTGGGCATTTATACTAAATCAATAAATTATTAACAATCCAAGACTTGGCAGAAAATATATTTAAATAATGCAAAAAAATCATCCACAAAATTGTAGTTTCTAATGCTTAGTTCATTCAACTGGTTACTATGAAATCTAGAGCATTTAGTCTTGAATCTTGGAAAAGTGTTTCTAGTTAGCCAATTTTATAAAGAATGTTTCTTAATTTGCAAGTTTATTTTCCTATTTGATATAGTAACGCAAACTACTATTTTAAAAAAAAATTCTGTTCATCATAAAAGTCTGTGCTGACAAAGTTCAAAAATTAAAAAGAGGATTTCTTTCGAATTACTTATCTACAATTTCTGTGTTTAACTAAATGCTGACGTTTAATGGCAGCACTGAAAGTTTATATTTCTCAAAATATGTAAACACATTTTATACATAATTTTAAAGTAGCGCAAGCGTTTCTTAAACATATCACTTAAAACTTAAAATATGAAATTAAAATAAAGTTTAATTCCTTTGTTTGAATAAAAAATAAATGTTTTTCTTCTGTTTTTAAAAAACAATAACTAACTAAAATTTCCAACCCTTGGTTCTATAATACTCAGTGAGAATGGTTGGCAGGATACAAAATAAATACAAAAAAAATGTTGTCAAAAATTTATATTCAGCAATCTCAGCGAAGCAATCTCATTTTCAGAGTGCTTAAAAATAATGTTGAGAACTAATTTGATGTAAATAATTTTCATTCAAAAAAATGTGGATTTTTCTCATGAAGAATTATCTTTTCCCTCATCACACACACATATTTAAGTTGTTTTGCAAAATTTATAAGTATTGCGAAGATTACGTGTACATTTCTCTTCTTACTGTCTATTTAATTAATAAGAGCTGTATATGTACATAATAATGTTTATATATTCAGTGTTACAGTTTGCCTTTTGGTATAATTATAATTAATGATTGTTTTTGTTTTAAATGGAAATAAAGAAACATTTAATTTATATAGATAGTACGTATAAACAATTTAGAAACTATGATAGCAACAGAATACGGTTGTAACGAAGAAGATCGGTTATCAAATCAAAAAATAAAATTCAAAATATTAAATGTTTAATTTAGAAATTTACTTAAGATCAATTGAATATACACACTTCATTGGATTTGACTTAAATTATTTAACATTTGGATCAATGGATATAAAGTTTTTACTTGTAATACATGCTTATTTAGTTTAGATTTCATTAAGGGAAACGTGTTTCCTAAAACACAATGAATTGATGAAATATAACAAAAGTACAACATATATTAGATAATTTTATACGGCACACTGTTACAAACAAAAATACAATTAAAATATTTCTAAGTAAAATTTCAATTTGAATTGTTAAAACATAAAATTCTAGAATTTAATACAGGAAATTATTAAATTCATCAACTTTTTCAAAAATTTTAGCTTAAATTGTTAGTTCAGAATATATTACAAAATATAATTAAAGTTCTAATCTAGATATTTATTGAAATCATAAGCCTTAAAAATGGATTGAAAACGGAAACAGAACTTATATGGAATATTGATCGCATAAAGTATACTGAAATTGAGTGAAATCAGGAAAAGGTAATAAAAGCCTTTTCTGACTTAAATTTTAATCTAAATGTAAAATCTTGATAATCTACATTTTAATGCATGTGCATATTATAAAAACATTTAATTGGCAGCTTCTCAAATTGTTTTACATAATGAAATAAAATTTCATGTCTAGATTAGTTATAAGTCTACAACTAAGCTAGACACCAAATAAAGCAAATGATATCTATGAAGCTTGAAAATTCACTTTCATTATGTACTTATAAAACAGTAAACATTATCCAATCCCTTTCCGACTAGTAACATATTGGGAAATTCAAAATCGCATTCGATTAAAATTCAAAACCACTCTTATCTAAAAGCCACTGTCTGACAAATACATAAAGTATACATTTGAAAAAGTCTTCAAAATCAAATTAAATATTTAATCCCCTTTTAAGAGTATGAACTCGTATTTTACCTTAAATGAATCCTTAAGGAACTTTTTAAATAAAATTCTCCAGTTACTTTAATGAATCAAGAATTTTGCCCTAAGACTAGAGAGAATTGTTTGTTCAGGATTCCTAGAAATATAAGAAGATGAATAGGAAGGAAAAAAGTAGTTTTATATACGATATTATCTTAATATTTCACAATATGAATTGTAGAATTTCAACTAAGTGATACTCTGATATATATTTTTGTATAAAAGTTTGATAATGATTATGAAGAATTAATTTTTGTATTTATGTGAGCAATAGAAAAATACATACGATTTTTAATATGAATGTAGACAAAGAGAATTAGATACCTTACTTGCATTTAAATATTTTAACTCAAAGCTTGTAGTCGAGCTCTTTAGAACAATGACAAAACGTAAAAATAATTTTCATTGGGATGTTAACTTCACAGGGAATTTGTTTCACATATTCTAGAAAGAAATCTTACCTTTGTACAATATTTTTTTTAATTTTATTTTTCATCAATTTCTTACCACAGAATTAGTATTATATTCCATTTTTGTTATGAAATATAATGTGGGTATTGTTTCTTTACTTCCCAGTGAAGTATACAGACACTGTTACATATTCCGTCTGATACAAAATAATTTTGTTGTTTGAACTAATAAATATGCATTAAAAACCACGCAACCAAACAAAGTGTTTGCTAGTATCTTCCTCATTTTTAATTTCTCAGATTATAAATTTTTATTTGGTTATTGCTCGTGCAAAACTTTCAAAATATAAGCAGTAATTGTCGACGAAATAAGTTACAGAGAGTTTTAAAAACACTTTTACAAAATTCTTGAAAGGTGGTTTATTGCTTGAACAACTTTTTGTCCCGAAAATATCAATCAGAAAATTTCATGAACTGAATAAAAATTCTTCATAACTTTCTAATAAAGAAATATTGCTTTTTCGCATGTTGTATCATTAAAAAGTAAATCTAAATTTATGACTGGAAGCTATTGCAATATTACCTGTATCAGCGAGGAAGTGACAAAAATAATTTAATATAAATTTGATTATATATAAGCGTGTTACATTTTCCAACAAAGAGCAATGCTTAATCTTCAAAATTACCAAATGAAACTTATGAACCAAATTAAAAAAAATATTTTTTCATATAAAATATTTTTTATATACTGTGTTTCTATTTTACTTGCCATCAGCTCTTACAATAGAACTTAAAACTCTCATAAAAATGTCATTTTTTAGCTGAAAAATATTTTCATGACACGGAGAAATGATCGATTCATATTTTATCCTAAGATAGGCTTCATATAAAAATTTTTTATGTTTAATATGTATCTGATTCTCTTATATTTATTTAACATATTTGAATTTCTTAAAGCTAATTATTATTCTCGCTGTAAAACGTTACAATCTTGTTGTTGTATATAATAAGAGAGCTTCTGAATATTTTTATGCTTGATTTCGAAACAAATTACGCTTTATGAACAATTGGTTTTCCATTTTATGCACTGATCATGCACGTAATTTCAAGATATTGGTTGAAAATTCGTATATTATATGTATTATTGAAACCAAAATGTAATGCTTTCTACATTAGAAATGTAATGACAAACAATTAAAATCTGATAGCTTGCCCATTATCAATGCAAGTAGAGAATCCCATAATAAGACAATAATGGAAAAATAATAAGATCATTAAAAATTTTAAAATAGTAAATGCATCACTCTAAATTCTACATCTTAGCTTGAAGGGAAATTTTAAATATTCGATTAAGTAACAAAGAAATGACAAATGGTTCATGACTTGACCTACGTCATATTGTTAAATTAAAAATATTAAATTAACGCTTGCATCCGCCGAGAGAAAAGATATTTTTAGAATATCATGGAAACTTAATTTTAAGAAATGCGGATAATATTTGCAATCACTGTAGAGAGAAACAAATAACAGATGAAAGGTGTTTAAAAGTATAAAATTATCTGGGAATAAAAATCGAGGTAATGTTTATTAGAGGATTGCCGAAGGCGGTAACTACTTTTATGACCAAGGATAATATCATAACAAAACAAAAATTAAGACATTATTAAATATTAGTGTAGCTTCATCAAAGCTTTTACACAATGTGTGCTATTTTTATAAACTGCATGTACTTTTAAAATAAAGTTTAATGTACGCATTTTAATTTTAGTAACCCTGTAAAATATCCTAGTTTTAACTTAAAGTTACTTCATATAAAATATTTTTTCAACATTTATTCTAGAGGAGAGTTTATATATATTAGAAAATATAAGAATGAATGTAAATATGCTCTTAAATGTTTATGTTTTCTTCTTTCTTCATTATCATTAAGGTTTTAGGAAATATTTCAACAATTTTAAAAATTTTGCTCCATCTTGATTTTGATATACATCTATTTTCTGATATTATAATTCAATATTATAGTTTAATTATATAGGTTTTTCAGCTTCACAAATAAATATTCTTCTTTAAAGAAATTGTATTCTTTGCCATGCTAGTTAGGATTGGAGTTAGATATCTATATCTACTACACTTCATGAAATATTAAAACTACATTATTCGTTCTCATTTAAAAATTATCTTAAATACATATTTTTTCGAAAATAATACTTCCGGTATATTTTTTAAAATTTTAATAAAACACTTTTGCTAGAAAATTAAACGTAAATATTTTCTAAAACTATGTTCCAGACAAATATTTCGGTTCAAATCTTATGCAATATATAAAGGTTAATTTAATTAAATAGTATATGGTTAATTTAATGCAAAAAATATTAATAAAATAGCTAATATAAGTGCAATATTTAAAAAGATATAATTTCGTGCAAAAGAGTTAAAAGGAAATAATGTTACAAGAAGAAATAAATTGTTTAATATACAATATTTTTAATAAAACGTATTGATTTAATAAAATAATTATTTAAAATATTTAAAATAAATTATTCAAATTTTAATTTCAACATATACAAAATAAAAATTTTAAAAATATTTTAATCTTTATCATTCTTTGAAAACCCCATGGAAAAGAAGTTATATTGGCGCATAAGTAACAATGAGTTTTATGTTGAATTCTAGATTTGTAAGAAAATGATTTCAGTGATACTGAATTTATTTTAAATCTCTGTTTTCAAATATATTTGTTTCAGATTTTATTTTAACACGCCCATATTTCCAATAATATGTAGAAAATTTCACACATTTGTAAAGTTGTCTTTTACTTCATAAATCTGATGGATCAATCTCACAGAAAAAAAAGTTAAACTAATGAGAATGCATTTTAGGGAGGAGTATACTATGCTGAATTTACATCTGCATACACTTATACTTTAATATGCAAATAAAAATTTTGTACTTACATATTACTCTGTGAATAATTTCTATTGAAGAAATGCAGTTATTACAATTTGACGATCAAACCATCATCTGAGTTCATGTTTTATACTTTAAAATGCAAAAGTATTTTAAATTTATCATTTCCATAATCGCAATATGCAGAATTGGGTAAAAATAAAATAAAAATTTCATATTTATGTTTGAGAGAAATTATAAGTCAAATATGTTTTAAGACTCTATCATAATTTGCGAAAAAAATTAGGATTCATTAAATGAAACTACATAATACGAATTCAATTTTTTTATAATGTAATGTTTAGAAGAATATTTTTAAGAATATTAACGCAAAGACGATTTTCTCATAAATTATAACATTTTTATTCAAATATGTATTGAAACTTAAAAGGGATAATAATAACACTTAAATATGAATATGTGTTTGTGTATGTGAATTAGCTTTAACATAAATGTGGTTTATCGCAAAGTCATAACATTCAAAATTGGTAGGGTATAAATTTTGAAAGTTTATAAAGCTAACATGCTGACCGATGGCTGAGTGGTTAGCGCTCCTGATTCCTGAGCTGTGGGTCCTGGGTTCAAATCTCGGTTCGGGCATGGATGTTACTTTCTTTCTCTGTTCTTTCTGTGTTTCTCTATCTTTTCTTCCGTGATGATGTAAGAATGTGGTCCACCCTATAAACGGGTTTGTGGTGGTATGGCGCGAGTAACGCTACTCGCCTCCGTGACTTGGTTCACATGTGCCCGCTGGGTAACGACAAATGAATAGCAGTTTCTGGCCTTGTTGTGGCATAGCGTTCAACCCTCAAGAGCCCACCGTTGGAAAAAAATGAAGCTAACATTTATTACAAACAAACTATAAGAAATTGTTAGATGTATGTATAAATGTAATATACATGCCTATGCATTCTCTGATTTTCATTTTATCATTTTTAAATTTATTGTCTGAGTTAGCAACAATTATCTTTGATATTATTTTTTACTATGAATGATCTCTCGTGCTGCGATATGTATGGAATACACGTAAGAAAATATAGTTTAAAAATACTTAAACTTCTCTATTTCTAAATTGATTTTACAAGTGATAAATCTCATTTCCATTGTATTAATTTTTTTCTTTTTTAAAGAATGACATTATTTAAATTTTAAAAATCTTCATTCTTATTAAAACAATAGCAAATGGTTTTCATTAATATATTTATGAATCTCTAAAAATATTTTAGTTGAATCTAATATTTCTTGTTGATAATTCCTGCGTTAAATCGATTTTCCATAGATAAACTGAATTTATTAACATTCTGTTTATCATTCAAAATGTATCTCTGTCCGTTATATATTTTATTTATAAAATAAATGTTTTATAAAGAAGTCTGTCTAGACACTGTTGATATTACTTTCTTATGCAAGTTATTCTTATTTTTTCTTAGTTTCAGGAACTTAACCCTCTTCATCTGTTTGCGGAAAAGTACTTTTGTCTTTTCAGTGTTTTCAACAGCTCTCTCACAATATTTTGATTTTGGATGTTTGGAATTAAAAGAAGCTATATTTCATTCTGAGCTATTTTGGTGGCAGTGAAACACAACACATTCCCTTTAAATTATATTACGGTTATTATCTAATTATTTAAATTACGTAAAACCTACTTTTAATTTAAAAGCAGAATGCATTCGAAAATGGCGAGAATTATTTAACAAAGTATTTTATCAACCTAATCATGGTTTCCAACATCTGAAGAACGTATTTTAAAAATTCATAGGATTAAAATGTTGACTTCGCGTAACGCTCGGAGGTCAGTGAGCCAATACAAGCCCTTTAAATTATATTAACCTTATTATATAATTATTTGAATCATACTTTTAATTTCTAAACAAAATATATTGAAAAATGATGCAAATTTTTTAAGATGTATTTTATTAATTAAATCGTATCTGCCGAGATGACAAGAATGCTTTTAAAAATTTATAAGAGGCAAAACTGCTTAATTTGTTAATTTTATTGTACATAAAAATTGTATTTTTATATGCACTGTTGTATTTGTACACTTATGTACGCACAATATTGTATAACTAGTATAATATACAGGGTGTCCAGAAAAGGACTCCCTGATTTCAAAATTAAATATCTCGGAAACAAAGATAGATAGAGGAATGCAGTAAAAAGTATGTTTATTGTGAAAGCTGTAAGAATTTTATACAGCAATTTGAAATAATAGTTACAAAAGCTGCTAATAGATGGCGCTGTACAATGTACAGCTCAAATCAGCATACATAAATGAAATAATCGTTTGAAAACATTCTTTGCAAAAAATCACATCACTATGTTTTCAACGTTAAACTCCTTTCACGCTTCAATAGTTGGGCTTCGGATCACTATTTTCACTAAACATTACGTATGACGATTACAGCGCCATCTGCTTGCAACTTTTGTAACTATTATTTCAAACTGATGTATTATATTCTTACAGTTTTTACTATAAACATACCGTTTACTGCATTCCTCTATCGATCTTCGTTTTCGAGATATTTAATTTTGAAATCAGGAGTCCTTTTCTGGACACCCTGTATATAGTTTCTTTACGTACAAGATGTATTTCCTGCAAATGGCATGTGAGAAATGAACAAGTGTATGGTAAAAATTCTATATTTTATCACATGTTATATAAAAGTGAACCAGAAACAACAACAAGGGGGAACTATTCCTTAAGGTTTAAATCATTACATATAAAAATATGATATGGATATACTATCATTTGTGATTACTTTTATTGATTATAACGGAAAAATTCCTAAACACATTAATAAAACAAATTTTTAAATTTTATATTCAATTAAAATGCATATAATCTTTCAGAAGATTTTTTATGGAATCCGATTTGTATTGATTAGCCATTAAATTAAAATTTGAAATATGACGCTCATTTTATGTCAGTATTTAAAGTAACCTAAATTTTTAAAAAAAGTATAAAAACATAAGATTCATGCATTAAAAAAAAGATTAGAATTTTTTAAGCGTTAAAGCAATTGTGTCATTTTAGTTCATAAAAACAACGATAACTCAACCATTTAGTCATTCATTCTCGTGTGCCAGCCAGGCTGGCAATATGGGGTGCGCTGCTCCACATTTTCAACTGAACCATATTTGGGTGTGGAGTCCAACTTCCTCAGTACATACATGCCGTTTATAGGGTAGGCAACCATTCACACCTCATTCATACTAGGAAAGGACAAAGACAGGATAGATAAAAATAGAAAGTGCATCCATACCCGAACCGGGATTCAAACGCAGGACCTCTTTATCCGCATTCAGGCACGCTGGCCACTAGACAAGTTGGTCGGCCAGCCATTTAGTATTTAATATTATTATTCCTTTTAAGAATTATTTATTTTGTTATTATAGTTTTATAATAATATTATGGTTGCTTTATTTTGGTATTTTGCATGAAAAGTTTAAGGAAATGCTTTAAACATTTCTATGTGACACATATAAATAAATTATTGTTAAAATTAGTTTGCATTTGGTATTCAAAGGACCCTGGGGCCTGAGCAGCTACCAGGCGCGTCGGTAGGCGGTGGATCACCGAACGTCCTGTAGGAATGACAGGATAGCCTTGAATATAGAATCAGAGGCCGCGAACCAGCTCCCGTAAACCCTGGTGTTATGCGTTCCGTGCCTAGGGCTAATTGGCACCGCGGTATTGGTGTCTTAACGGAGCCTCTAGTTGCCTGGCAAACTTCTAGAGTAATTTGCCTTGCCCAGTATCTCAGGCAATGCTGGGTGGACTTATATTACCTGAGCTTATAAATTGTTATCTTGTGGCTGAAAAGACACAAGAAATAACAAGCCTTTCTGCATCTACAGGTGATGCCTCTGAAGTTGACCTTGCTGAAAAAGACAAGTGAACTCAGAGGCTGTCTTGTAAAGGAGCAGTAATGAATCCTTCACTTGAGGTAGAAATGACCTCCAAACCATCTTCTGGTGAAAGTCAGGAAGCTATCCCTAGTATGACTGACTCTCTGACCAGATGGGACTATTTCAGCAAGACCCTATCTGCTGGAAATGTCATACGCAAGAGGAAACGGCAGAGCATATCATTTATGAATGCGAGGCTCTTGCCCTCCCTAGATTAACCTCTTTAGGCATCATCCATACTAGAGAGTTACACCTAGACTCCATTAAAGGGTTATCGGACTTTATTAATAAAGTGGGAGACCCGAGCAACTGGAACTAGGAAACATTGGGTTTGGAGTTAATGGTACAAAATGCTGATTAAAGCAGAGGTGCCCAATGACATACAAACCCAATTCTAAGAAGAAGAAGAAGAAGATTCAAAGGATTGTCAATTAATTTCCAACAATTAATTACAATTTTGTTCCAGTGCATAAAAATAAAATATTGTGTTGCACATAAATGCAAAGATAGAAAATAAACGTTACCATATAATGAAAATAAAATAATTAAATTACTAGCAAAATATTTCTTTCAGTAACTAGGCAAGACAGCCTAGTTACTGAAAGATAGTAACTAGGCATACAGTAACAAGACAGTAACTAGGCATAATGATGTCATGTAATCTTTTTTTGGGGGATATAAGAATTCGAGAAGTATATTCTTCTATGAGAATCAACAATATATCTTACTTTTAACGAAAAAAGTAAACTTGCGTAATTAGAATTTCAAACCGTCTAAACTTACCCTGTTTAAACATCACTGCTTTGTACTGCTAAAAGAAATGAAGCATAGGGATATTAATGAACTTAGAGAAATTAACTGAGACACACATAAAATAATATTGTCAACTCAAAAATGATAAGCTGTGTGACTGAAAACAAAGAATAAATTGAAATAAAAGGTCTTAATTCAACATTGCATCTTATTTGACATTGAGATTTCTCAGAAGAAACATTTTGTCTGAAGAGTAATTATTGCGTGAAAGTATCTATTATTAACGCAATCATCAGCTAGAAATACTAAGTGTTAAAAGAAATTAGAATGTAAAATGACTAATGTTAGATTTTGGATGTTCTTGTAATTCAACAAATAATTAAATAATAATCAGTAGACGATGGTATATTATACATCTTACAAAAATAATCAAACAAATTTGTAATTTAGCACTAAAGCTAATTGTGGCTGTCAATCATGAATCATTATTGCAGACTTGAATTCTTCAGAAAATATAAATGAAGCTAGTTGCATTATTACTATATTATTTGTAATAACAATGTATTGAAGAAATTTGGACTTTGAGCAATGAATTATTCATCAGTCCTTCAAAGAAATACTTGTTTGCTATGTATCAACAATATATTATTTTGAATACAATATTAAGTATACTATATTCTACCCAATTTTATCAGTTCAACTATTTTTTTATAAAATATGATGCTATTATACATTATTCATTATATTGAGAACAATAATACAAAAGAAAGATTTTACTGGTTCAGCAAAAGAGAATCTCCAAATTCAAAAGGTCACACACAGTAACTCTAACCTCTAATTGTGTGGCGATTGTCCATTAATAAAATAATTTTACTTTTTTTCAAATCAAATGAATTTATTAATCATTATTTAATACGAACACAAACAATACAGTCATGCATACGGTTATATATTTTATGATTTCAAAATAAATATAATTTATGCTATTACTTTTAACAGTCATTTCTGTTAATAATAATTTTGAATTTATATTAAATAATTAATGTATTCACTCAACATCATTATAATTATGAAAATATCAAATTGCATAAAATGACAATTGTTTAATAAGAAAGATTAATTATTCTTTGTAACCATAAATATTGTTCCAACTTCTAAACATGATCTAATTTGAAATCAAAAATCAAGTATAAATTTTAGCATGTTTATTAATTGGAAACACTTCTCTAACAAATAAACTCATTACATTATCAAAACGGCTTTTTTACTCAAAATTTTTTTTATTTTAACTTTTGTTATTTTAAAGAATATATTAATGTACACACAATTTTTCATTGAAAAACAATACGATGAGAAACTTGTTAATGATACTTAGCTAACAGTAATTCAAAAAATGAACAAGCTGATATGAATGCAAACACAGTTTTTTCGGACACTGGAATTATAACATCTTATTATATCTGTTATTGGTATAAACATCGAAAGTAAACAACTGAAATTGCAAAAAACGCTTGAAGAAATAAGTTAAAATATACTTTAAAATGCGATGTTTCAGGAAATATTTTCAATTGATAGTAAAGAAATATTTCCGAGAAATAAAGTCATTAAACTCTTGGAATTTATAAAATTTGTCCTTTTTAAGTGAATTATTAATGACATTAAGTATTACAAATACAATAAATGTGTTTTATATTTAACAATACCACTATAACTTAAATATAGTTTGAAATAAAACCCACAATGCATTCTATCATATTAGAAGATAAACCATTTTTAATATGTTTCATTTCTAAACTTATATATATACCACTACTGGCCATTAAAATTGCTACACCAGGAAAGCGGCATACCACACACGTGAAATTTGCATGACAGGTAGAACTTGCTGTGATATGAAAATGATTAGATTTTCAGCGCATTTATACAAAGCAGGCGACAGTAGCGACATCTACAATGTGTATAAAACCAGATATTTGACAGAAGTTTTCTCATACTCAGTTTCCGTTTCAACGTCCCGCAATATTGCTGCTCGCGTCGGTCGAGATCCCATGACTGTTAGCAGAATATGGAATCGATGGGTTCAGGACAATCATACGGAATGTCATGCAGGATCTCAGCGACCCCCATTACTAACAGAAGAGAAGATCAGACATCTTGTCCGCATGGTCACAAGGAATCGTACAGCCACGTCACGAAACCTGAATCGAGAGATGGAATCATTAGCAAAGCAACAAGTTTCTGCTCGAACAGTTCGACGGCGTTTGCAGCAGCATGTATTGTCTGCACGGCAACCATGGCTTCGTCTATCATTGACGCTGCGTCACAGACAGGAGCGCCTTCAATGGTGTGATCAGCGACGAACCAGGACACGGTAATGGCATCACGTCATCTTTACAGATGAATCTCGGTTCTGTATACAGGACCATGATGGCCGCATCCGTTTTTGGAGGCATCGTGGAGAATGCGCATTGCCAGCTTGCATTGGACATCGCCATACTGGCCCATCTGCTGGAGTGATGGTATGGGGTGCCATTGGATACACGTCTCGATCAACTCTTGTTCGTATTACCGGCAGTTTGAACAGCAACCGTTACATTTCCGATGTGTTAAGGCCCGTGCCTCTGCCCTATCTTCGAGGCCTCCTTAATGCTTTGTTTCAACATGATAATGCATGGCCGCATGCTGCCCGTACTGTTCTAAACTTCCTTGATACAGAACAGGTTTGACTGTTACCCTGGCCAGCACGTTCTCCTGACCTGTCACCAATAGAGAACGTGTGGTCAATCGTTGCCGAGCGATTGGCACGCCATCACTCACCATCCATGACTGTCGATGAACTGTGGCATAGTGTTGAAGCTGCATGGACTAAGATTCCCGTACATGCCATACAATCTCTGTTTGACTCCATGCCTAGGCAGATAAATGCTGTTATTGCAGCCAGAGGTGTCTGCTCTGGGTACTGGTTTCTCAAGATCTATACATCCTAATTTCCTGTAAATCTAATCACTTGTCCTTTCCAATACAATGTATATGTCCAATAAATATTTCTGTTATTTGCATTCCTTCTTGGTGTAGCATATTTAATGGCTAGTAGTGTATATATATATATATATATATATATATATATATATATATATATATACTATCCATACTAATATGAAAGAGTGTATATTTCAAAAACATAAATAAAGTATCCAGATTAAATGATAATTCGATTATCTTAGTTAATTTAATGCTATTTTTCTATCGATGAGATAATTTAAAGGAAAACGTAAAAATCCTCAATAGTTTTACATACACATAATATTAGATTTAGGTATTTCAAAACTAAATTGCTACGGTTGGTGACAACTTCATTATTGAATTTAGTGAAATTGTTTTCCGAAGCAACTCTAAGATTTATACTAGAATTTCTTTTTGCTCTTTGATGTTTTACAAAATTAGCTCTTATAAGCAAATTTTGTAAAAGAACAATCAGGAAATAATTTTTGAGGCTAGTTTTATTGTACTTTTCATCTCTGATCCATTTGAAGAAATTATAATTTAAAAAGTATCGCCTATATTTATTACAATCATTGTTTCATATGAAACAATTTTTGTAATGATGTATTAAATGGGGATTTATTTCTGCAACAGTGCTTTTATCATTAAATAGTGAAAATTAACAATTAATATTAAGACTAAAAGCTTTAATCAGTAAAAAATAACTTATTGCCACGGGCCAATACTGCTTAGATAAATTATACACTATTGTATTTTGATTTTGCTAATCAAGATTTCATGATTTTTATGACTTTTACAATATTATTTAAAGTATCATTTCTTTTAAATAATGTCTTCTTATATTCAAAAATAAAATGATTTAGTTTTATAAAAATTTAAAGGTTTTTATTAAATGAAATTCAATAGTGTAACTTTAATCATTTTGTTTATTCTTGTTAAAAATATGTTTTTAAAATTATGGCTGCGTTTCACATTTTTATATAAATTTAATTAGATAGAAAATTAATATATTTAATTTATCTCTTTCAATATATTATTTTTATACAAGTTTTTGAATATACTTGCTGAAAAATATATTGTTATGCTACAGTAAATATATTCAAATAAATTTTGAAAGACTAAAAATTCTTTAAGCTCCCTATTTAAGTCTGAATTAAAATATTTTGTTTTAACTACAAGTTGACGAATCATATTTTGATTCAACAATACTTGTTTCTTATTTTTCAATTACATTATTTCTAGATTTTTAAATAGTTAAATTGTTTCCCCAAGACTAAGTACTAAAAAAATGCGTTTATATAGGGTAATTTTGTGTAGCAAAATTTTAAATTGCATATTTGCTTCATGAATGTTTCAAACAAGTTTCAAAATCTCTTGTACTAAAGAAATCATCCGAATGTTTTCATAAATACTCTAAGAAATTTAATCATCCATGGAGAATATGGTATTACAAATTTCAGTAAATTTTAATAAAGTTTAGAAATGTTAGAAAACTTTTGAAATTAACTGATTGAAATATGTTTAATTTAATACTTCATCTGTTAGAATTACAATTTGTTATGAAATGAAAATATGTAATTATGTTTATCAAAATATTAATTTTTCAAGATTTAAACAAATATTTATCAATGAAAAAGCCACAAACTATTCATTAAAATTATTCTCAAAATGAATTTTTTAAAATAATTTATTTATGTCATTAAATGTCATAAAATAAGAAATTTGCTTTATAAAAGTCATAAACACAAACAAAATAAATTAAATTAAATGCTTCATATAATGAATAAAAATTTGAATGGCAATGAAAATAAAATATTTAAATAAGTATATTTCAATAAAAATAACTATTGCCATATTTTCATTTAAATATTTTATTTAAGTGTTCTATTTTTATTTTTAAGATAAATAAAATATAGGTAAGCAACATCTATGAAACTATGGAGAAATATATTTTTCATAAGTTTTTAAAAGTATATTTAAATGAATTTAATATTAAATAGTTCATGTAAGAACTGGCATAACATATAATATTGTCTGCTGCGTTAAATCAATTATCTATTTGAAATATACTGGCAAATATTAAACTATACAGCACATTAATATGTTAGCATAAATTAAAAAAAATTGATTTAGTTAAAATTGGTGAAGTGCACAATTCAATAAATAGAATAAAACATTTCAACATATGTTTTTAACTTTTTTGTGTGTCTAATGTTTTGGCTTTCAAATTATTTTTGAGGATTTGTAAGCAATTTGTCCTTTGCTGGAAGTTACATGAATAAAAAATTAATTTCAATCCAAACAGCACTAAATGAAATATGAAATTTGCTAGGAATCAAATTTATAAATTTTGATTCGTTTCGATATTTTTATATTTTGATTAGAGTGATTAAATGCTAATAATTAAAAATAAAATCTAATATATCGGAAACTTGATGCAAAATTCATTTCGCTAATGAAGCTAATATTTGAATGTTGTGCATTTAATTATTTTTCTACCAGTTTATTTACAATAAGTATACAGATTCATTCTGCAATCAATGATGAAAGAAACGCATATACATATTCATAAATTTAGAAATTTGATGCTGGTTGTTAAATAGTGCAGAAAATTAAACATTTTATTTAATTGCGGAAATTATGTGAAGAAAATAAATCCACATAAATTACTAATTACAAAAACTCTTCAGGAATTATGAATTAAAATATTGTTTGTGTTAAATAAATGTCACTAAAATTATACTGAATTTAAAATTCATTAGTAAACCATACACTGCTAATATTAAAAATATTTGTTTTTAAATGATGATTAGTAACACTGTGAGGACATCTTTGAATTGCAAGTTTTCTTTCATTTAGGTATATTACATACAAATAGAAATTTTATTTTTTTTACATACAAAAACTCTACACAAAATATTTAATACTAAATAAAGTCATAAAGCTATTAATTTTTAACATAGGAATAAAATAAATTAAATATTTCAAGTTTCTGAAATTTTCAAATACCGGCTTTAGAATCAGTCTCATATTATGTTCAGAAATAAATTTAATAAGTAATACTTGTGCGGTTTATTATAATAGTTATTTGCACCTCAGAATAAAAACTTTAACGAATACTTATTACGATTTCACATATTTTTATTTCATGATTAATAATTTTTAGTTATGCCTCTGTAGCAGTTATGCCTGTGTTTATTTCATTGTATTCATTTTATGTTCCGATGTAATATGTTTTTTACTTATAAAAAAACAGCTACTATAGTTACAATTTTCTCTGCAATTACTATTGTTTAACTGATAAATGCAAAGAAATTATGAACTTAAATTAAAGACAAATAAAATAAATGCCTAAGAAAACTAGATTGAGTGCATTGAATTCTGAAAACATAAATTGCAAAAGAATCCTGATTAAAATGACAGATTTTTAAGAATTTACTGATTCTATTACTTAACCGAATTAATGAATTACTTTGATTGAGTTTTTTTACTGGCTAAGTTCGTTGACAATCTCGAACTATAGTCTCATACTATGAATTAAACTCGCCTTTGTTTGCCTTGCTGAGATGAATGTATTTATTTTATTACATTACATATATTCAGACTTGTATGCTTGATTCTTGAGATCCGCTTGTAAGTCTTCGTCGATAATAGGACAAATAGCACAATGACAGATGTACAACCACAGAAGAATAACGAAAAAAACACCCAGGGCCATGGTGGGAATCGAACCCACACTCCTACGCTCTCAAGCGATTAGCGGTGATGCTTTAGACCACTCAGCCACGGAGCGCCCTAGATGAATGTAATGTCTGAATGAAAATATTCTAACTGCCTCCAAAATATATATCACTAATCAATTACTCTAAAATCATTTTTTGTATGACCATATAAAGTCAAATAACACATCTTATTATTCTATAATTCAAAATATTTGTAAAAATAATAATATATAAAAAGTAAAATTACATTTCATTTATCTTTGTAAAATTCATAAAAATAAAGTTTAATTTTTTAAAATTATTTTTATTAAATTGTAATTTTCCGTTTATTAGTTTTTTTATATGAAATACATGGTAAGATATAAATATTGCGGAGAAAAATGATTTCATTTAATATTTTCTTGGATTTTAAATTTCACATGCCACGTTTGAAATTTCTTATTTTTCTAGATTCTCACAATGAATATATGTGAATTAGTTTTTTAGAGGAACTTATATTACTGTTTCCTTTAAAGGTAGGTAGGCTACGGGAAACACAGTTTTAGAAATCCATGCTTTGAATCCTTGTGTCATGCTTGGATCGAAGAAGATAACCCATTATTTATAAATAATTTGACAATGTCTAAGAAAAGTCAATTGAAGTCTTTTAATCAAATATAGTAAAGACTTCAAATAGCGGAACATATCGTTCAGTAAAGCCGAAAAGTCAGCCGAACAATAGCTGTAGGAGAGAATAGTTCAAAAAAGGTAGAAGTTCCGAAGTTTCGGTTTGCGTCATTAGGATTAAAATCGTTTGGATATTTGCAGAAATTTGCAGCAAGAAAACTGGATTTGGAATGAATTTACTAAGCGCTGAGAGAAGTTCTCTACCTTGGCTGTCTGGTATTCTGGCAAATGATTGTTTAATTAAATAAGGGTATTTTGCCATAACCTAGTTTCTTGAATTGCCATATCATCTGCGGAATTAAAATTGAAGTTTCATGCATCACCCGACAAATTGTAATCTAATATAATAAGTAAATAAATTGAAGCTCTGGCATCCATTATTCCATGCATAGCGTGAACACGAGAACAACAATTAAATAAATAAATTTAAAAATTTTTATGTAAAACAACATTATTTAAAAAATTTTTATATGTATACTGTGTGTTGTCACCAATCGGCGACTTAATTTTCGCTTGGCAATATTTGCGCCGGCGAAACGGAAAAGTACCGCTGATTGTAATTTACATTTTTATTTGCATGTTAAAATTTAAAATTAACACTGCATTTATGAAATTTATCTGCATAAAATCTTTAAATTTACTATTAAAAATTTTTTTATAAATTGAGGTAGTATTTTATGCCCCTACACTCTTACTCAGATGATCTTTACATTGAAACGTCTGATATGAGGTATACTTAGGCCATCATTTTCAATTTTTATAGCTAGATTTTCTAGTTTGTTTGTTTGTCGCTCAACGGTCATGTTTTGCACACGAGGGCTAATTGTACCGGGACCTACGTTTTAAAGTGAGTTCCGAACCACTACAAACATCCATGCTGTAGTGTCTGTTCTGTAGAATAAAGCACAACTCGAACGAATACAAACATTTATTTAAATTTAAAATTATTAATTGATAGTATTGTATATTAAAATAATAAAATTATAATTAATAGAAATTTAGCTATGGCCCTACTTGGCCAACAGAACAAACACCCAAGGAGAGCCAGCTAAACCTCCTCGTTCGCTGGTGAAAAACAATCTCTTCTTTGACTATGGCCCTACACGGCCAACAGAACAAACACCCAAGGAGAGCCAGCTAAACCTCCTCATTCGCTGGTGAAAAACAATCTCTTCTTTGACTATGGCCCTACACGGCCAACAGAACAAACACCCAAGGAGAGCCAGCTAAACCTCCTCGTTCGTTGGTGAAAAACAATCTCTTCTTTGACTATGGCCCTACACGGCCAACAGAACAAACACCCAAGGAGAGCCAGCTAAACCTCCTCGTTCGCTGGTGAAAAACAATCTCTTCTTTGACTATGGCCCTACACGGCCAACAGAACAAACACCCAAGGAGAGCCAGCTAAACCTTCTCGTTCGCTGGTCAACGACAATCTCCCTTCTCCCCCCCGGAGCGGACTCCCTCCTCTCCTCTCTCCCAATGACTACAGCGCCATCATGTGAAGAGAATGGGGAGTATCCTAACACTACACATGCCCAAGGTGGGATTCAAACCCACAAACTGTTGAACCGAAGGCAAGAGCGCTACCCATTCGGCTACCAGATCGGGCTAGATTATCTAGAGAATCGTCAACTGATATGAAAGGTATAATGAATTTCGTAGTGTACTGTTTGATTTGTATTTAGGGAGTTACAGGTACATTCAATACTGTTTCAGTTTTATAATCAGTTGTAATGATAATCAATTTGCCAGTTAAGGTATGTCGAACTCATTTTATGCAGTTTTTGTTGGAAATAGCGTTTCAAAATTCAGATTTTAACTTAGAATTTTAATCAAGTAAACATTTCTTAAATAAGTACAGAAAATATTATGTACAAATGTACTATCATGACTATACTATATATTATTATTTATTGATAGATAATTTTTAAACTCTATTTAAAATTAATTATATTATGGATTTTTTTTGTAAACTAATTCTTGTTTCAAGCTTAATAAAATTTGAAAACTTATTCTCAAATTATTTCTCCCTAAGTTTTTTTAGCATTATTTAAAGAGCTTTGGCATTGCATAAGTTCTTAAGAATTGTAATTAAGTCTTCGACATTATAATTAAATATCTTTGATCCCCTTTAGAGAATTACCAAGATTTTTATTTATAAAGGAGAGGGAAATATGCAAAACAAATTCAAAAAATAAATACAAGATTTGATAGTCATATAACAATAAAACGTAAAAAAGTATAAAATGATGAAACCTTATAACCAGTTCAAAATATTCCTATTTAATTTTTTAAAAAAATATTAATTTATTTAATTTAAATTAAATATTTTTAAACTTTCAATTTATAAATTAAAAAGAATTGGTATAAAATAATACAGTTAATACTGTGCTTAACCTATTTTGCTTTCTAAATATGCAAATATCAAATACTTTACTATAATGAATTTCGAGACAACCCTTTCCATTTAGCATGTCGAAATATAAGTGCCTGAAAATAGAGTTACAGAAGCGAAATTTCTACTTCGAATACTTCTATTTCTCTGTACGAAATTTTATTTTCTCTTTTCAGAAAAAGAATACTTTATTTCTTCTTTTCTTTCTAAATGTTCAATTTTTGTTTTTCTTTTCACCAGAATATTTTCTCTTTAGTACTCATGTCTCTACTTGAACAATATTTCTACGCTTTCCGTCTTTGATTCCTTTTCCTTTCTTTCGAGAAAGCGATTTTCACTTCTGTTTACTTTTTTAAGTATTTTTCTGTTCCTTCTGCGCATGGGTACTTTATTTTTGAATTTTCTCTTTTACATGAATGCTCTAATCATTGATTTTCTAGCTGTCTTTAATCATCTTTCTGATGCTTTCTCTGCTAGCTTTAACATGCAATATTATTTCTTTTCCTTTGGTTGAAAATATTGGGTGAACTATTTTCAATTTTTGTATTCCTTCTATTTTATATCTCTCTCTGCATGCTTCAATTCCTGTGGGTGTTCATGCAAGTCTATTGACTATCTACATGAGTACTTTGGATTCGGAATTTTGCGAAAAGCTGAATTTAAAACACTCACACAAAATTTTCTAATCTGCACAATTGCATTTTAAATTTTTTATGTACTCATTAGCTTTTTAACGCAAAATTATTATTGTTTGTGTGTATATTTTCATTGTTCTGTATCTTACTGTAAATTTTACAGAGAAATTTTTGTTTCAGATATTATCATTCTTTTTTATATGTTTTGCTCGAACATTTTGCAAATTGATTCTTTATTCTTAAGATTTTGCTATCATTGTTTTTGCATTTTCCTTTTTATATTCATAGTATTACTGTTCTGATTTCCTTTGTTTACGTAAAGATTTTCTATATAGGTTTCTGGAATTGGCATAAACTATTTTATTTATATATCTTAAAAGTGAATACTTTTTTTTTCTTTTTCTTCCTAGTGAGTGCTTTATCATTTTCCTTCTTCTACACGATTGCATTTTTCTTAGATTTTCTTTCATCACTATTTTTTACTTCTTCCATGTTTATGCATGCTTTTGTAAATAGTTTTTTGTTCACATTTTTCTGTAATACTTTTTTTCTTTCCTATATAGAGCTTTGTATTCTTTCACTCATTCTTATAAAAAATTCATAATTTACGAATATAAGTAAGCTTTTGATTTTTATATGCATCTATATATTTTTACTTTTCTGCTTTTAATGAGTTTTTTATATTATTCTTTTGTGAGCATGTTACAACTATTTTTCCTTTCCATGAAGCTTTTACTTTTCGCACCATTGTGTATGGCTCTGGTTTTACTTTTTACCCACATTTTCTGCTAAAGATTTATCTGTTTTAACCATTTTGAGTGAGAGGGTTTTTATTCATTCCACATTAAAAATATCTGAGTTTTCTATTTTTCATAATTTATAATCGTTTTATATTTTTTATCGTTATATGTAAATGATATTTTTACTCTTGTACTTTTTGCGTTATTGATTTTAAATATCCCCGCATTTTTTTCTTGCATTTTTCTTACATACATCTTACCCATTTATATTTGACTTATTTTCAATTGCTTGATATATCTTTCAGATTTTTTAACTTTTTTCCTATAATTGAATATTATATTTAAAGTTTAATGCTGAAATAAAATGAATTTTCAAACATTTTCTGCTATAAAATATTTTCGTTGGCATTATTATTCAGATAATTTTGTTTTGAATACTTTTTCCTCTAAATGAACTGTTTGTTCTTCAATTTTTACGACTTTGATAATTTTTATTTTTTAGTCGTGATTATACTTTATATGAATCTTTTTTGCACTAGTTGTTTATTATAATTTTTCTTACTAAGGGTGTACTTGTTTCCCATCACCACGTAAAAATTTCGCCTCTGGTAATTTTTCTCCGGTGTATCTTTTTTTCTTTCATTTTTCCATCACTTGATTTATTTTCTTCTACTTAAGAACTTATTTCCAATATTTTTTCCAGTATAGTATTTTTTATAGTTTCTTTCCGTCACGTGCGAGGCAATATTTTCCTGTAGTTTCTCCTATTGAAATATTTTTTGTTTTCTTCATCTGTGCAATTACTATTTTTTTTTAAATTTGCTAATAAATATTTTCTTGAACAATGTCAACTGAGCTAATTTATTTCTGTTCCTTTTTTAAATTGCATATTGGATTTTAAATGTAGTGAATAAAAAGTTTTAATTTGGATATCATTATTTGTTATTTTTTATATATTACAACAAAAAACATCTATTTGCTTCTAATGCCTCAGACTCGTATAGCTCGAAAACACTGGAGTATAATTTAGGTCCTTCTCTTATTACTGATTCACCAAAATGAAATCCAGTTGCCACCTTTAACATCAGGACATGACGGTCTTGCCCCTCTTTTGAAGCACTTGGGCATTCTTACTTTTCCTACTTGTCTAATCTGCGAATTTGGAGACCGCCTACCCCCTTGTGGGGCTCTTTGCAACTCAACGGAGGAAGCGATGTACTGGGAGACAAGATTGCTCCTCAGGCAAATATATCCGTTGCTAAATCCCGTTAAATATCCGTTGCTATTATTGTCTATTAACTAAATCTCTAAATGTAAACATTGAAACATTGTAAACATTATTATTGTAAGCATATATATATATATATATATATATATATATATATATATATATATATATATATATATATATATATATATATATATATATATATATATATATATATATAGTATAAACATATAAACATTTTACATTAAACATATCTTTACATTAAACATTTAAATTACAAGCACCCGATCACTAAAAATATTTTGGATGGTTTATGAATTATAATGTAAATTTATAATATATGTAAAAAAACATAATGATAAAATTTCATAAAATTTTATGTTCTTTCAATTTTCGTGTGCACTTTAAATCTATCTTGATGTATTTATGACGTTTCATTTTTTTTATTAAGTACGATAAAAAGTATAATCAAACTAAATATAACTTTAGAACTTAGTTCATTATTTTTTTCAATTTAAAAAATACAAATAATTTCAAATATATATAAAAATAATTTTAAACATCAATAATAATACATATAATACCTAGTATTACGGGTGTTTTTTTTTAAATGCTAAAGTAACTGCTTAACTCACATATATTTTTATGTACCCAGTTCATTCCAATTTCATTATTTTAAGATTTTATAATAGTAATCGCTCGCGTTCGATAAACTGGGTTTTTTTTCATAATAATATTATAATGATGAAGGGCTTTTTATTTTATTTATTTTTTGGATTTGTGATTCCCCAGGATTTGTCTATGACTTGTGTGCAAAAATAACGTACGTAAAGAAAAGAGACATTTTTCTAATAATTAAACAGACTTTACAATTTTATTTACCAAAAAATGCAAATGAATTAATATTATAAAGATAATTTTAAAAATGATAGAAACAAACGAATGATCAAACATGGTATTAATTTTAATTATATTTATACATATATTATGCCTTATTAAAATTCAAAAAATACAAATAAAGAGACACCCAAGGGAACATTGCCCCTGAAATAAGGCCTAAATTGGGACACGCGGTACTAGTTTATAAGAAGGAATATTCATTAAAAAATACTTTAAATTTGAATGTCATCTGGCATATCGTCGTACATTAGACGAAAGTTAGTTACTTAAAGTAGAAAGTTTAAAGTGATGAGATTCTCTAAAATTAGCAAAGTTTTTTCCGAAGCTTCATAAAGTCGGATTTGTGTACATTTTACAACAGATTTAGAAATAAAATTTTTTTAGGAAAATCAAACTTTTCTTTGGAACAGGTGAAAAGGCCAGGGAGAAAATCAGCAATAAAATTTCCGCAATTAAGAATTCATTTTAAAATTAAGAATTAAGAGTTTTATTTTTAGTAAGTAATCGTGCAATTTTATTTTGCAGCGACGCGATTAGGAAGACAACAAAAATAGTGAGTCAGCATTCATGAGCTCTAGATGTGAGTCCAGATTTGACTTTATGAAGACTTGGGAATAACTTTCCTTATTATAGAGTCTTGACGCCCCTCGCTTTAACCTCTTTTCTTTATGTGATTCTCTTCCTCTCTTCTTTATTTCTTCTAATATAGGATGACCAATGACATACAAATATAAAATATTTTCATTCAAGTACCACGTGCTCCCCTTTAATTCACATGAGAATTTAAATAATACATAACAATAATTAATAGGCATTTTATTACAACTATAGAATTAAGCAAAAATTTAGAAAAGACAAATTAAAAAGCTAGATATTTAATGCTCTTTACTCAAACAATTCTCAGCATGTACGTTTCCTTTTTCTTAATAAAATCTTTTATTTCGTAATTATTTTATAAAGTCGATGAGCAGGATCTTTTTTTAATATTCAAGCGAAGTTTTTCTGAAATAACCAAACAAGATGAAAATTACCAGAATATATAGTTGCTTATTCATCTAAATGAAAAACGAAAATACACATAGCTAAATATTTCATCTAAGTTTTCTAAAATGTTAAAATTCAAACTGATTTTATTTTCTTTAAATTTTTTTTGCAATATATCTTTTTTTGAGCCACAAATTTATTTAATATTTATGTTCCTACATTTTGTTTAAATATGATAAAATAACCTGATATATTTATATAATATTAGAAAAAAATTAGTGATTTCCTATAAAAATTTAATGAAAACCAGATAAACTGAAGTTTCAATTCAAAGTGAAATATTAAACTGTTTTATTAAAACAAAACAAGAAGATACATTGTTTTGTCTAAAATAAAAATACCACACATACGTGGTATTGAATTTATGGAGTATTTTACGCAACGCGATTATAGATTTGATTTAAATAGATTATATGAAAGAATACTTTATGCAAGAATCCAAGAATTCATTATACTTTAAGTAAAAGGTATTGTTATGTTTATCTTAAGTCAAAGGGGAACTTTAAAATCCCGAAGGGCAAAACCTTTGCTCTCGTGAACGAACAGCAGTTTCTTCGTAAGGTAAGTGAAAAGCCATGATCGATCTTACTAAAAGCAGACTTGTGCGTGTCAGTAACTTGTAAGGTATAATGTATCGCTACTTATGATGTGAAGGATTCTCTAGAGGATATTGTAGCTTGTATTTCGAATGATTTATTGGTCTTAGAGTGAATTGAGGTGACATTGTCATGTTATGAGGTATACAGAATATCGCTGCGAGTTATTAAGGAAATGTTCCTTTTTTCATAATAATAAAAGTAGGAAAAAATAAAAATAGTTAAATTAAAGAGTTGAGGTAAGCAGTGTGGTAGAATTTTTTTAAATATATACTGTGCATATTAATTGTGCTTTTCAAGATATTTGAGTCATAACAGTGCATTATTAACGTGCAATAAACAAATACAAAAAGAAAAAAGAGGCAATATTTTTTATAATTATGTTTACGCATATTTTTAAGTTTAATACCTTATTCTATATTCACAATATATGTAGAAATTAGGGTAAAAATTGATAAAAACTGATTTTGATTTCTCTAACATGCCGTCCTTCATGCGACAATATTGAATCAACAAAGATACCACTTTGACAACAGAGTAAAACACATCCATAACAACGTAAAAGATTGTGGAATTATTTGATCCAGCCTATCAAATTATTTTGGATCACATCAAAGACTACATATTGATATGGAAACATTTGAAATGGATTCAACAAATTTAAAAGAAAATAATTTTGTTGAATCTCTGCTTACACAATGCAAACATTTTTTGGGCAGATTGATTACCGATGAAAGCTATGAAGTAAATGCCATATTGTGAATCAAAAGATCATGGTTTGTCCATCTAATAACTGAAAATAAGCCAGAAAATGTAGACATTTGATTGTGATTGTGGTTAAAAATTAAGTTATTGAATTTTAAAATTTTAAACAGTAACACCAATTCTTAAATTTTTAGCTAAATACTATTTTTTGCTACGAAATATTTTCTTTATCAAATATTCTTTATTTAAATGGCTTTAGCAATATTAGTTTTATTAAAATTAATTTATACTATAACTTCTATTTAATGTATTTATATTTATTAAAATCTGCATTATTAAGTTAAATATATGTTTTTAAAGAAAACTAATTGAAGACAGAAAATATTGTAGATCTAAAGAAAACATTTCAAAATTTAGTGACTTTATATTGAGAATATTCACTGCTATTTTTATAAATTTTTAGTTACTCGTTTTTTTTTCCTCAATACATTCTCAGACAAATTATACAAATCTTCTTATTGCACATTCTTTTTATTGGAGTAGTATATAAACATAATATTATATTGATTTATAATATGAAAGAATAAATAATACATCCTATATAAAATTAATAATTAGACAAACTTTCAAATAAAATGTTGGTCATCTTCAAATGCATTTTATATAAAAAATAAATGCAAAATAGTAATATTTTAAAAAAATAAAAGAATATTTCTCCGTTTGTGAATAATAAAAATCTATTAAAATAATGTTATGTAGAAATTTCTTTAAGTACATTAATAATTACATTTTTCTCTTTAATTTTAAAAGTGAAAAATTTTGGGAATGAAAAATATGGTAATTTTGCAATGTCAAATAAACATTGCTTGTGTACAGAATTTATGGACTAATATACATTCCTTTTGAATCTAATTAAAGCAATATCTTTCATGCATTTAAGAGTTTTTGAAATATCTATTTAAAAATTCTTTTCAAACTAATTATAGATGTATCTTTATAAAGGTGCATTTATTTATATGAATTACGATTTATATTTCCTTTAGATTATCTTATTATGTTGCTTAGAGAAATTGCAATTAGAATTGATATCAGTTCTTTTTTAAATATTCATGTGTTCCATAAAAATCGATTCTCTTTTAAAAATTTACGTTTTATACTGTCTGATAATGCATTTTGATTTTTAATTTTGTAAATGCATTTTATTTTTCCCATACTTTTACACTTTTTACAATTAATCTTTTCATTTTCAAATATTGTAAGAAATACTGAATAAATATGTATTATTTTAAAGTTTTGTGTTTATCAATAAAAATATCCCTATAATAATTTCCCTGCTAATTAAGTACAAAATAGTATTTAACACGAAAATATAAGTTTCAGATTAGCTATATTATTTGATACAACTGCATAAGAACTTGCGTAACTGAGTAACCAATATTATTTTTTTTAAACATCTGAAAACTTTGACCAATATTATAAAAAATTTTCAAGAACATATAATATTACATCATATGTTGAAGGCCGAATTTATTTAAAAATATTATGATGGACCAATCCTTTGAAAAATGTTTAGTAATTTTAATATTTGTTTACATTCATCACTTATAATAACGTTCTTATTTTAAATAAAAGGTATCCATGTCTAAAATAAAGTTCATCCTAAGATTTTAATATTTAAATGTTTTTAACAATCTTAGAATTGTTATTTTCACTATGCATAAACAACAAAGTAATAAAACGAAAGACTTTTCGTTCAACAACATTTTTAAATAAATCATCACCACATTTCCTTATCTCAGAAAACCAGTTACACAATTTTGTTTGATAAAACTATGTTTGGACATATAAATGATAATTACTTACTTAATCAGTCTCAAATATATGAAGGGATAATCAATTGTTTTAAATTATTAGTTGGTCTCAAACAATTGGATTATAATGAATAATGAATTTAAATTTCAATCAAAAAAAAATAAATAAGGGTTTTAAAATTATATGCCAATCTTTATATTTAAACAAGTATATTAATATAAGAAACTGCGTACATTTGTTTTTAGAATGAGGCTGTTTTTGGATTTCTATTCCTATGTTCTTAGACCTAATGTTAAGCAAAATATGTGTGATAGAGTTCTCATATATAAATGTTTAAAATACGCTTACAATAAATAAAATTATGAAGCAGTAAAAGTATTTGTATAAATTGTAAATTTTTTAATAACGCTGGTCAACACAAATGTATTTGCAAAGAAAGCTAAATAGTGATTCATATGTAATTTTACATGATGAATCCAAATATGCAATAAAATTACTTTCATCAGGTATAGTTTTCTTGTGAATATAATTTGTAATTTTCTTTTATTCTTGCAAATTAATGAATAATCAAAATAGAAATGAGCTTGGAACCAAATATTTGGTGGTTTCTGTTCATATTTCTCATGTGGATTTGTACTGTTTTCATTTGTTTTATGTTTAAGAAACTTTGTACATACAATTTTGATTTCATACCAACGAACGACTTTTAATATTTCCTTAAAGATTCCTTTTTCAGTCTAAATGGGAGCATTTAGTTTTTTTTTTCTTGAATGTCTAGGGTCTGTCTCGGATGAGAATTGTGATCGTTTGCATCAGGAAATGTCTACCATGAAATAAAGGTGCCTCAGGGCATGTTTGGTCCCAGTATGCTGGCTAAGTACAGTTTGGACAATGAAAAGGGACACCTTTTAATTTAATATTGGACGAAAATAAACGACGACTAAATTTACGACATTTGTGAACAACCAAAATTACCTAACTATTTATCATTAAATGTTTCTTGAGTATTATATCGTTTGAAATTTGTCACAATCAAATTCTGACTCATGGAGAAAATCTGAGAGTGTATTTAAATTTTGCAAGGAATCAAGAATTTTTAAAATTTAGTTTATTAATAAAACGCAATAATTGGTAGGAAACATTCAGCACAATATACATAAAAAACGCCTTTTTAAATTTATAAATATGTGCAAATTAACATTTTGATCCATTTAATTTAGCTCATTGTATTTCTAATGAATATTCGTGTTAATATTATATTTGTTCGCATTAAAATTCAGATTAGGTTCAAATTACTATTGTGTAAAATATAAAATCGGACATTAATTTAGAAACTTTGTTTGATTTATTTAATTTGATTATGAGTTAAAATATTGATTTTATACGAATGAAATTGTTATCAATTTACATATTTCTGTGAATGAATGTCGGCCATTTGATCTACAAGTTGAGATCATAATGAAGAAGTGAATTAATCATTTTTAAAATAAAATCCATTGTATAATATAAAAATAGTCGCATAAATAAATTCACTTGATAATTAACTATAGAATATAAGCACATATATAAACATTGTTGTAAAATATTTCAGATAAAATATTCTACTTATCTATGTCCTATTGTATATTGTTAACTCATTATTTTTTAAATATTTTAACTGAACTTATTATCAATTTTATTACGTACTTAACGCCGTAAGGAAAGTCCGAAAATATATCATAAAATCTTAAAATTCTTTAAGACAAAATAAAGTAAAAGAAATTAGATAATAAAATATACATTGAAAAGTTTTGAATTATAAAGTACATACTAATTATTTTGTATATAATAAACTATCCTGATTTTGTGTGCATTCAAAAGCTCTTTTGTGATACATAATTTAACCTATATTATGTTTATTTAATTTATATCATGTTTATACAATATTTTATGAATGTATATTTCTTAATGCTAATAAGTTAAATTACTATAATTTGAAAATGAATAATAAAATTTTAATAATTCTTCTGATTTAATTTTTTCTAAAATAAAAAAGCAGTTTTTTAAAAGGTTCGTTAATATATGTTCTGTTTTAAATATTAAATTTGATTTTGGTCTCATTGTGCTAAATAATTTTCTTTTATAAACTATAATTAATGCTAAATATATGTTTACTTTAATAAAGAAATACAAAACCACTTCTAAATGTTACATTAGAAATAATTTCACATTATATTAAAAAAATTAATTTAATCAAAATTATTTTAGATTCTTTATAAAATCTCAAAAGCAAAGTTTTTAAATAACATCCATAAGAATGCAGAAAAACAGTTCAATGTTTTTATATAATACACTTACATTGTTGGCCCCCAATAAAAATAATCAAATTCTCTAATTTATAACATTTATAACAAAAGTCAAAGTTATTAAAAAACTATTTTTCTACCCCAATATCAGGACGCTTTTATTAAACATACATTTTTGTTTTCCATAAGCTTATTTAAAATCAACTGCTCAATTCTGTTTATTTTTTCATATGAATAAATTAAAAAGCTTTCTATATAATTATCAATACAAGAATCTATTTACATTTTACATTATCATCCAATTACTTTTATGAATTAGTAAAGGCACTTTTCTTTAAGGAAAGATATTATTCATTGATAGCTGATTGATTGCAATGAACAAATTGCATGAGTTTTTACATTGTAACTTAATTACAAAACTTTAGAACTAAAATATTAGGAAAATATTTAAATTTACAAAATATGAAATAAAAATATTAGAAAATTATGTATAAATTTGTAAGTACATGCTATGACTGTCATTATTAATTTTGATTCGTTAGCTAAATGTAATACATAAAAATTTTTAAACTATTAGAAAAAAAATAATTTTATAATTTAAAAAACTTTGGTCCTTAACATATTGAAAAAATAATAAATGATGATTTTATTTTATAAAATATTTTTATAGTAAGCATATCTTGAGCATTTATTAAAAATTATGAAAATAGTTGAAATTTTTAAAATAAAGAAAACTATTATAACATGTATTATTTAATATTTTTATATTTGTATTTTTATGATTTTTATTGTAAATTTGATAATTTCATTTTAATAAATCTTTTTAATTTTTGATTAAAGTAATTCCATGCATCTTTGCACCAACTGAAGAATTTATTTTTTTACAGTTTCTCAAGTACATGAAGGCTACAATTTTACCAAACTGATTGCAATCATAATGCATACTACTTTGAAATTCTTGTTTCTAGCTAAAATTATAATTATATTCAAAAGGAATGCAGGTTTTTTTAAATAATGAAGTAAATATCATAAATAATGCAATAAATATCATCACTCCTAACATTGAAAATGAATATTTTTACACAAATTCATATATAATAATTGTAAAACTTCAGTAAATAGTATCTAATTTACCAAGAAAAGTTTCACAAAGTAATTTACAATTATTCAGAAAGAAAATAAATGTAAAGAATGGAAAACTGATTCAGGAATTCATACTTAACTAACTCATTTAAACTCATTTTGAATGCAGCTTTCAGTCAAAATTTTATTCACAAAGAAACAAGCCTATTTAACATTTTCCAAGAAAAGGAGAAGCTTTGTAGAAAAAATTACGAAAATAATAAAAAATAAACAGGGGTCTGTATAGTTTTGACTTTACTATTTCAGTGAAATTTTTATATAATGTCTTGGGAAAATATTCTCCTTGTTGCATGATTTATATTTCTAACTAAACTGCTACCCAGTTTACAAATATTATTTATTTTGATTTGTTTGCATTTTCTTCATAAAATATATTTTATATTGTCTTTGTAATTGTATTTTAAGTGCTTAATAAAATTGATGACGAACAAAATAAATTTTTCATAATATTTCAATTAGAGTTAATTACATTTTTAAGATAATTTTCGTTTATTGAATAAAATCATTAGTGTTATAATATTAGTAGTGTAATACTATGAATCTTACTCTAACTATACTACTTATTACAAACATTGCTAAAAAAAAAAGCTTGAAATATATATTCAGAATTCAAAACATTTTGAATAATTAAAAATATTCATTGTGGCATAATTAAAAAAACTGTATTGACAAGATTAGATATGTTACTTCTAATTTCTCTGCAATTTTTTAAATTATTCATTATTTCATATTTTTGTGATCAGATACTAGAATAACGTTATTAATCATATCTATATCCATTTCTATCTATCTATCTATATCTATATCTATATCCATATCTATCTATCTATCTATCTATATATCTATCCATCTATCTATCTATCTATCATATATATATATATATATATATATATATATATATATATATATATATATATATATATATATATATATATATATATATATATATATATATATATATATATATATATATATATATATATATATATATATATATATATATATATATATTAATAAATAAATACTAATAATTTTTATTCAAAATGTCTCTTTGGTTTCACAATTTCACAATCCACTATGTCCATTATAAACTTTTTGAAACATTCTGTTTAAGAGTAGTTTTATTTTATAAGCTAAATTATGATAATACAAGAATTTATTTATTATACTAGAATACTAGAATCATGATAATATTAGAGCTTAGACTAGAAATAATTAATAATACCATTAATATTAATTATATCATTAATCCAACCTGAAAACCGCAGGAGAGAAAATATTTTAATATTGATAATTGGGTAGTTATTAATAGTAGTTATTGGATAAGTTATATTTATTAGAATTACATTTCTGAAAAAAATGGCTTTTTTAAAACAATTATGAAAAGATTATCCTGAAGTAACATGATGAATAATAGTATGAAATAATTATAGTAGTTAAGGTTACATTATTTAAAAGAAAAAAAACATTATAAAGGATAACATGACCAAGATATGAGTATAATATGACAAAGATGTGATTTCTTACGAACTTACAATGTTTCATTTTTATGCGTTTTATTATAATAATTAATTTTTCATACAAATATTTAAAAAATAGTAATAATTATCATTTATCAGCATTTATTTAGGGAAATAACTCATCTTTAAAGTATTTGTGACATGATGATGTCTTTATTAAAACCATATTCAATACCAAATTACAGTTATCAAAGTAATTATTTTTTACTTACATCTTCTCTAAACGTAGTACGTTAAAGACTTTTAATTCTTATAATTATTTTTGATTATATAAGCTATGAATATTAATTTTATTTAAATAATCCTTTATATATTTTATTTCTACATGTAATTTAAAAAAATGTATACGACGGTTAGAAAAATAAGACATTTAATTAAAATTACATTTTTTCAAAGTATTAATGAAAAAAATTTATTCAGTAATAGTAATACTAAAAAATAATTTAATGATTAATATTTCGAAATACATTCTTGTTGTCTTTTGATAATTTGTTATGTAAAATTTTTCAATTCTATTTATTTGGCTATTTTTCTCTTTCATATAATGCATTTCAAAACAGGCATAATTATCAATTTTTTTCAGATGATGTATAAAAGCAAGCATAAGAAATATTAATCGGAAACAGTTAAACATGTTATATCTATTATTATAAATAAAATATAACAAATCTTTTTTAACGATTGGACATTTTTATTTAAACTAAGTAAAATTTAATTTTGGAAAACTTTTAGCATTTAAAAGCATTATTCTTATTTTTATCCAATATGATAACATAATTTCCCTTTTTACGCAACACTCTAATAAGAAAATCGTCATTCAAATATAATACATTTAGTACATCAAGTATTCAAGCAAATATTTAATAGTTCCATCACATTTATTTGTGCAAAATACTTTTTATTTTTTCAAAGAATCATTTTGATGGTTATTTGCAATTCAAATTCAATGAACAAATTCATTGTTGAAACTTCCAATTCAATCCTCTTAAATGTGAATCAAAGATATGAGGTTTTGATAGAGCAGATGCTGATAATATTTTAACATCGTATCTCTAATGAATCATTTCAGTTCAAATTTTCTTTCATATTCAAATATTATTCACATAATCACGGATATATCGACAATTTGTTTGCTGAAACGATTCAAAAGTTCCATTTGAAAACCCTATAAATAGTAAATGTAACTAATGAAATCCTTCATATATTTTCCACACAAAAATTACGATATTTTTAAACAGCATTACCTGTTGTGATACTCTTATGATAGTCATAATAGGATAAAGGTATATATTCCTTCTATGTATTTTTGTCATGTTTTAGTAGGCTTATTTTCTTTTCAATTTTCTAAGTCCGTTTTTCTATATGAGATTGTTTTACTTGTCTGATACGTTATCTGAATAGTAAAAAATATTTATTGGGTGCACAGATAAAAATTAATCTATTATTACGGCTAACAATATAATAAGTAGTACTTTTAGGCCATTTATGAAATTTATTTATTTCCCATTTCGGCTTTCCAAAACAAGTATGGAGCAAACATTTTGGAACTGTCTTATCATTATTTTCTTTGTGCTTTTGAGAATTCTTCCATAAAACACACAAACTAAATTCAAGTCTGTTTATATATATATGTATATGTATATATATATATATATATATATATATTATATATTATATATATATATATATATATATATATATATATATATATATATATATATATATATATATATATATATATATATATACATAAGATATGATATAGTTTATAGGTATCTGATTTAATATAAAAATAAAGTATCCTATCCCATTAATTAATTTCGCATATTGAAAAATATTCATTGTCTAATGGTATATAATAATTAATTCATTTTTATAATAGTCATTTTATTTTTTTCACACTTTTAAATTCTCGTAAAATTTTCTAGAAATAGGGGTTGATATTTTTCATACTGAACTGGTTAATATTTTTCATACTGAAACTGTTACTTTCTAAATTTTAGAAATAATGATTTCCTCAGGGTTGTATGTCTTGAGCTAGTTTTCTTACAGTAAACGGAAAATAAGAAATTGTTTTTCGTCAATCATTTTCTCAAGAGTTTATAACAATGAATAAAAGATATCTAATTCTTTAATCTACAAATATCAATTATGTGTTTAAACGTGATATATTTAGCCTGATACTAAATATCATACAATATTTTTAAATAAATAATCTTCATATGCAACTAATTTAAATTAAATTATTTTTACCCTTGCATATGCGGTTGGATAAGCTAATTCTCGTAAGATAATCTTTTGATAATGCCATTCCAACAATACAAACCAAATTGCCCAAAGACTTTAGAAATCGTTGTTAACATCCACTGTCTACGAGAACGGTTCTTCATAAGTAGTGGAATCTATTCACACGCCACATCTTAAGAAACAGGAAAAGTCTCAAAATAAAAAAACTCTGTTAAACATTTATGCTGAAGGTATGCTGGCAATGTCCTGTTTCCAGTGTTCAAAGGCGGTTGGACTTTATGTTCAGGAAAGCTTTGCCCAACTATTTAGCCACGTTGAGCTTATGCATTTAGATTTTTGAGTGTGTTTATCCTAACGAGCTAGATTGTTGTTGTAGGACAATTTATCAACCCCCTTACCATTGCCTTCCAGCAGTAATTGTCATATAATGGGTCATTTTTACATGTAACAGGGAAAAAAACCCGAAATTAACCAATCCTGATGGTATTACATGCAGAAAAGTAGAAACACCGAAAACATTTGACAGTGCGAGGTTGAAAACCTATTGGCTAAAATAATTGCTATAAGAAATTTTAGAGTCAACGGCGAAAATTATCTTTCAAGAAGTCTCTTCGTAGATATCTTCACCTATTTCGTACGGAGAAAGCCTGGAAAAATCTCATAATCCTTGAGACGTACATAATAAACGCGAAAATCCAACATCATTTACGGCTGTGCCGCGCCACCTGTAATCGAAACCAGGACATTCATGTATTTTTTTGAAAATAAAAACCAAAATTTTACTTTCATATTAAATTACATTCGATTTTAGTTACTACAGCCTCTGGTATTAATTTTGAGATAAACAATTTTCTTAATATTTGCTAAAATAAATTATCAAAAATAATCTAAATAGCTTTTATCTTAATAAAAAAGCATATTGAATTTATAAAGTTTTATTGATATAAAGTCAGAATAAAAAATATTTATTTCAACTGAAATATTTAAAAGAAGTTTTAATGATATCTTTAAATTTTAATAAATTTCTGTATTTTCATTTATTTTTACAAATTAACCAAATAAATTATAAAAAATAATATTTTAACTTAAAATAAATTATCCTTCAAAAATATTTCTACTTGAATATAAATATTCTTCCGTATATGAGGAAAAATTAAAAATTAATGGTTAGGGAATTTTAATTAGGACAATTTCTCTTTGGTTTAAATAGAAAAATAATCGAATTTTAAATTGTTTTGATTTTTACTAATTTATTGCTGGGTCTAAATATCTAGCGTCAAATTTTGTAGTCATTTAAAAAATAATAAGTCAAACCTTATGTTCGAAAATTCTTCCACAATTAAAAAAAACTACAAATAGTTTTAATTAATTTCAATTATCTTTTTAAAAACTTATTGCATAAAAATGTCAAGTAGAATGCTTTAAGAATAAAAATATTTCAAGAAAATTATCTGAATATATATTTACTAATATTTAAGACTGTTTTATTTAGTTGTTTTCCTTCATTTAAAAAATCAACGCCTGGAATAAACTATTCTTTAAAAAATAGTTTAAATAATTAAGAACTTAAAAACATTCCAATACTAAAAAAATCATTTGTAATGTTTCTTAAGTCCATGTCTAGGATTTTCCACAAGTATTTAATTATAAACATTTTCATGAAATTAATTTACTAAATTAATAAATTTAATTTTAAACACTCAATAAAAACTTATTGATAATCAAAACAAATTGATATTTTAATTCCTTACATAAAATTTACAAACTTCATTACTTTATAACCTTAAAAATTTCTTTAATGTTAAGAAATTTAACAACATTTTTATTCACTATTTATTTATAATAATATTATAGTTTTATGTTATTACTTTTAATTATGACTTACAAATACAAAAAACATATTTGGATTATAAAATATCACATTTTTACATATCTTGGTTTCATTTCACCTATCCACACAACTTAAAAAATATAAGTTTTCAATTTTATCAAATTTACATTTAAAATATAACAGCATTGTAAAATTGATGATTTGAAAATAATCACTATTTTGGCATCATAATCACGTGTTATATATAAAGCCAAGTTACTGGTAGTGAAGCAATGACTTCATAAAATCAAAGTTGCAAAAAAATCTGTTTTTGTATCAAAGAAATTTACAGCAGATTGTAAAACATTGCCCTGAAACACTGCGAAACATCCACACCCCACACAACACGACAACAATGAAGAAAATGGATTTTAAATACGTGAAGCAGTAAATTAAAAGTTCTAAGAAATCTCTACACGAAACGTTGGCAAATTATAAAATGCAATAATTTGTAGACACATATCGTATTTTAACGCTAACTATTTGATTTCAAATGAAACCAAATATATAATATTTTATAGAGTAATTTTTATAATCAAATAACTACTATTCGGATATTAATAAAAATATTTTAAATTATTGAATATTAATTGTAAATATATTTTTTGATGAAATATAAGAAAATACAAAAATTAAATTACTATTTTCAAAATTGTTTTTGTTTCTCAGCTATCTTTATAATTAAATCTCTATTGATATAAGATAAATTGCAAACGTAATTTTCTAGTCGGTATAAATTTATTTAATGTTCAATGCATTCAAATTCAGCGTCAATACGAAAATTTGTTGGATAAAATTGTATACAATAAATTTTTGAAAGTATATTCAATTGAGAGTTTGCAAAGAAATTGATATGATGTATACATATAAAAATTTAATTGATGTTCAGAATGTAACATCAATTACTTTGAATATTTTTCAATGACTGAATGACTTAAAGAGAGATGTCCTCCCCCCCGAAATTCTATGGAACAAGTGCATAATGAAAGAAGTAAAGTAATTTTCCGTATGGTTATAAAATTTTTTTATTTATTTAGAAAACTTGGCTTTTATGCTTCAGGATATATTAGATAATGAAATGTACAGAAAGGCTGAATTCTATGGAAAAAAGATAAACTGCCAATAAAAATATATCTAATATCAGAAATAATGGTGGCTATTTATATTCAAATGTCTTGTTGTGGATTTAAATTACTTGTTTATTATTGAGTTTCTTTTTTTAAAAGAAGGAAGTATATTAAAAAAGCTTTTAGAGGCTCTGTAAAGTTATTTTAAAAATGTGAATTAAATCACTATTATGCACATTCTTATCCTAATAAATGTTTCTCAAAATTTTTTTATCAAAAATTGAGATAATACTTTATAATGTTTTCTACCTAAGTTAACAGATCATATATCACCAAGATGAAACAAATTTGATCGATATTTCAACAAATTTCGAATTTCGATAAAATAGATCGATATTTCAACAAACAAAATTGATCAAATTTGATGATAAAGGCAGTTATTATTTAGCATATTATTATTATATTACATAACAGTTTGTTTTTTTCAATTTAAGAATATTGCTTATAAATGATTAAATAAGAACATTATATATTTATATATGCATATACATATCAGGAGAATAAATATTAAAATGTTTATGAATTACACTAAGTTTAGTACTATTTAAAGCTGTTAAATTAATTTTAAGAAATAAAATTAAAATATTTCTATTTAACCAAATACATTTATCTCCAAAATAAATATTGGGTTTCTATATTCATTTATCTTTTTGTAATACATTAATTTTCATTATATACGAAAGAACACTTCTATGACTAATAACAAGTTTTCGGTACCTAGCCTTGAGCTCTAAATCATCTCATTTAGAATACAATTTCAAAATATTATATTTGTTCCATTGCCTTAAAATATAATGCAAAATTATATGAACATTTATAGATTAAGTATAAAGTTTAAAAATAAATTTTTTGTCATTAAATGTTAAAAATTATAAAAAATACATAATAGATTTGCTTGGAAAAATTTCTCCTTACCTCTGCTTTCCATCAATGAATACTATTCTTGCATTTATTGTATTTATGATATCATTTCTATTTAAAAGAAATTTGGGTTTCTGAATATATTAAATTTTTTAATAAATGGTAGTGTTTAATTAAGATTTGAGAGTTGATGGTCTTGAAACAAAATCAGGAATTTAAAATATTTGGCCAAAATTGTGCAAAATATTGCTCTATAAATAGTAAGAGTAATTAGATACAATATAGTTGATTATATACACACACACACACACACACACATATATATATATATATATATATATATATATATATATATATATATATATATATATATATATATATATATATATATATATATATATATATATATATATATATATATATATATATATATATATATATATATATATATATATATATATATATATATATATTAATGCAATTTTCGAGTTTTTCTTTTCTCTTTTAATTTTAAAGTTAGGATATTCAAAACTTATAATTTTTTGTTTCGAAGTTTAAAACAATTTTTATTTTAAAAGATAAATGACATTTTCCTTTAATATTATTAGCTTGATTAATTAATAATACGCTTACGAATTATTGTTTTCTGGTATTGAAACTTGCCGTTTATTTATATGGATTGCATTATATTTAATACATATGCTACCTTTTATTTATTACATTTTTATTCAAAAAAATTGTTATATATATTTAAGTTATAGATTTCAGTTGTCAGGTTTACTTCAATTTGATAATGTAAATGAGGATCTTCAGTCTCTTATCCGTCTCATAATCATCAGTTTTATTCAATGATACACATTTTCAAGATTAAATGCAAAATATAAAAGATTTTTCTTTAAAACATATTTGTTAATTTTTATTTCCTATCATTATAGATTAGAGAACTACGCTCTTAGAATACAGATAAAAAGTACCGAAATGAGGTCGCTATTTATTATAAATGAATCGCAAATTAAAATAAAACAATCTAAAGTATTTGTACGGAAAATACCTTTCTTTGTACAAACCTTTCTTTAAAACTGAATTGTATTAATATCTACCTTGGGAGGAATACTGGAAAAACACCAAGCAACAACCCCGTAGTTGTGCATGCAGAAAGAAGCAGCACAACACCATTCTATGTTCCGTCTAAGTTTGTATGAGGTTGAAATCATAACATTTTACTTTGAAATACAACTTACCTACTTCTAGACTAATGGAGTTGATAAGAAAATCTTATAAAGATACCAACTTTGCTCTTGCTTAAGAATTCATATAAAAATTTAACTCTGTTTGCTACAGAATTATTTTTATAACATGCAAATATTCAAACTGTTTTAAAAGCTTTTGGTGAAAACAAATCGATTTGTAAATAAAAAACTTATTTTATGTAAAATAATATCTATGTAAACGCTCACAAGTAATCTAATTTCGTTTAGTTAAATGATTGATATTTACACGACATTAAATTAATTTTATTGTAAATGTATATCTTTTATATTGAAAGAGCAAGATTTTCCAAAAATTGGTTTCTTTTGATCATAATTTGAAAGCCGCAAACTTAATAAGTCAGAATCAAATCTTTAACTAAATTTAAATTTAAAAACATATAATTAATTAAGTAATGTTCCCCAAACTATTAATTTTATTTATTTAAACTTTGAATATAGTTTCTTGAATTACTATTAAAGTGAATAATTAAAAAAATAACAAGATTTTTTGCAGAAATTAAGTCAAAATATAAACAAATCAGATTATATATTTAGAAAAATTAGAATCTTCACTCTGAGACCATTTTCAACAGAACATTTATCCATTCTCCTTTGTTTATTACAAATACATTTTCCTTAAGAAACAAAAAGATACAGCATAAAGAATGGAATTGAAAAAATGTCAAAAGCTGCACATTTTTGTTGGCAGAGCTGATGGTACAGATATTGCATTTTCTTTATGATATGTGAACAATCTTGTAGACATTGAAATATTTGCTGCAGAACTTCAATAGCGCCTCACAAAATGTCACATTTTTGCTGATAGAACTGACACACTTGGAACTTATTCAAACATATCGAGAATAATGTCTGACATTCAGCAGATAAAATAATTCTTATTGTTTCCAACTTATATTTCTTATTTTTAATTCAAGATCAGATTACGTTCTGAATTGCGGAAAAGTTTATCTATAGGAGGTGAACTATAAAAAATGATATATAAAGCTGTATCACTGTTGAAACAATGGTTAAAAGCATACCAAAATATATGTGAAACTTTGGATTTTATATAGTAGTGTGTTATTAATTTGCCAAGAAATTTTCAAACATTGTTTATACAGAGATTTGAAAAATGCAGAAAAATTGTGATAAATTTAATATAAAAATTTAATATAAAATTGTAATTTAATATAAAAATGCATTCATTGGGCTGTTAACTCACAGTTTGTGTGTATGTGTGTGTGAAAGCCTATAATCAATTTATTACTTCGTCTACGTATGATGTTAATTGAAAGACAAATTATTTTTTAAATAAATTATTCAGATAAGTTCAATGAACCAGATATAGATTTCATAAAAATACTACATTCCTATAAGGAATCTATATTTATGTACATTGCTTATGACTGACATTTTCAGAAGTTATCAATGCTGTATCACAAAAAATAATTTTCAATGTCTTGTAATATATTCATCACAGGTTAGTTTGGGTATTATATATTATATATATATATGTATATATATATATATATATATATATATATATATATATATATATATATATATATATATATATATATATATATATATATATATATATATATATATATATATATATATATATATATATATATATATATATATATATATATATATATATATATATATATATATATATATATATATATATATATATATATATATATATGTATATATATATATATATATATATATATATATATATATATATATATATATATATATATATATATATATATATATATATATATATATATTATATATATATAGCACCAAATGTGTGTGTAACAAGAAGAAAACTGTTATTGTGAAAATACTGTACAAGATTCGATAAACAAAAAATTAAAAATTTGTTTTAGAATGAAAAAAATATAATAAATTAAGGAAATTGAAGGAACTAAAGTATTATATTATTCATGGGAAGACCATTGGAATTTGGATTCACCCATAATGATTTCCAGAATTTCTGTGTTAAAACTACCACTCACAAAATTTAATGATAAGCATTTCTGGTATTTTTAAAATATATTTTCTTTATTGTGTAAGTCTTAAGAATCAAGATATTTGAATTTTTATTTAAATAAAACTATCATGATTCATTAGAAAATATATTCTGAAAACTGTCACATTTTGCAAAATTATCTTATAGTATAAGATGTATTAGACAGTTTACGCCAGCGAACTCCACTGTACCAAACTCCAAGCAACTTTACCAGTTTAATAGGAGCTGCTGGGACTTTTATTTAAAATTAATGAAAAAAACATCATTATATAAAATGATACAAATGAAGTATTTATTAGAAATGTGATATTTTTTAACTCACCTTTTACTTATGGCATATAATTGTGCTATCTATTTCACTTTTCAAGAAATGTATGTTGCATGTTATTTCTAAGAAATCCAATTTATTACATATCATTAAAATTACGATGTAACATTTATTTTTTTATTTTTGTTGTATTTTATTTCAAAAATAAAAGCTTACTGTGACATCGTAAAATTTATGAATTGCGAGATTATGAAACTTTATTTAAACCAGTAAAAAGTAAAACAGTGTTAAATCTATTATTTTAATGCAATGCAAATCAAATAAAATGTAGAGCTATTTCTTCCAAAAAGTAAAAACAATATTAATTTCATGTTATTAAGCAACCATAACTATTTATAAAAACATTTCAACATATTTCGTGAAATTGCTTTTTATACAATGATTCATTTTAAAGAATTAATTATTGTGAATTGTGAATTTTTCAACTAAAATCTTTACAGTTAAATTAATAAAAAATATTCAATAAAATATAAGCCCTTTAACTGCCTTAAAATGCTATAGTAAAAGTTTTGACATAAATTACCGATGTGTATAATTTGAAAGTAAAATTCGTAACTAAATCTCTTGTTAATAAAACAATAAGGACATTTGATTTGCAATAAAATTTTATAAATTTCAGAATGATATCATTATATTCCAACCCATTAATGAAGACAACGGTAAAAATGTATTTCAAAGGAACAATAGAATATTAATAGTTTAGTGTTAAATGTGAATAATGACAAATATAACAAAATTACTAATGAAACACATAAATATTTCTTAAAGTAATACCACAAAGTAATTAAATACTACGGAAGAAAATGTATTTCATTCATTAAATGTCCATATTATTATCTTTCATAAGTTTATTTGTGAATTTTACAAGTATTTTAAAACAGAAACGTTTCATATATAAAGTTTATCAATAATCATTGAATGATTTGAAATTGTAATATTACAGCAATCGCAAGTAACTTTTTTAATTTGATTGTTCGCTCTAAGGATTCGAACAAGTCAAGCTTACGTTAGATTAGATTATAAATTTAAAATTTCCATGCTTCTTAAATCCTGTTAGATATCAGAGTTCGTAATATAATTATTCACATTTTCTTAATTTATAACTTTTATTTCAATTGCTTAAATTTATTTTTCATACAATGCACATATTTTTTGTTTCATTGAGAAATCAAAAATTAATTTTGTAATAGCATTAATATACTTACTCTAAGTGTTTAATACGATGAAAATAACCATCTGTCTATCTATTTTCTTCAACTTATAGGGTTGGAAACTTCTAAAGCTTCTTTTAAATTGTTCATGATAAATAATTGAGTGCATGAAATAAAATTTCTTTTTTAATTCTGGAACTGTAACATATAAATGTTAAACTGATAATAGTCTGCGCAAGAGAATACTTACGGTATTTTCCTGTAACTTAAGTTTAGCAGTAATGAATTACATGCGCAGCAATAATATATGCTCTTGAATATCTTGAAAATAATTAATTTCTTAACAATGCTGTGCAGAACAGTATTATAAAACGTAACTTAATGAATTGCAAAAGAAAATGAAAGAAAGAAATAATTTCCTTTAAGATAGTAAATAAATACGTTAAATAAAATTAACTTGTTTAATTAAGTTTTGTTTACTTATTTGCGACGATCTTCATGATAATTAAATTATTTTAAAGTTTTATGGGGAATATATTAAGAAATTACATTTAGAGCCAACTTGTTAATTTAAAATGCTACATCTCATGAATTTAAAACGAAAATTAAATGGGCCACAAATGAGCAGCTCGTTTTGCTTAAGAAATTGTTTGTATATTAAAACTGCTCTTTCATAAATTTATTTAAACATATTTTAAAATTAGGTGGTTAATTTATACAAAGTATTTGAGATTTTTTATGATTATTTAAACATTTATTATCTAAGTATTGTAATTTTAATAAACAGAAAATATTTACATTAATGGACATATTTTGTAAACACATACATCAGAAATGAAGTACTCAAATATTGACAAAAGCATTACATTATTTGTAATTATTCCAATAGTATAAATATATAATTACTGAACATTATTTCCGTATTTAAATATACAGAAATATTAGATAATTAAAAAATTTACCTTAATTTTAATTACATTTTAAAACATACAGATATTAGAATGTATATGCAAAAACTCTAAAGATGCAATTTCAATATATTAAAATATATTGTCAGTATCTTATTAAAATATATCGTCAGCACAGACTTTGACAGTATCTTCTAGACTTAAATATAACAATAATGTTATATTTAAGTCTAGAAGATACAACGAAATTATTATTCTTTAAACAGAAGAATCCATTCAGGTTTTAAAGTTCAATTAAAAATAAAATATGTACATTAAAATAAAAATAATAAAGGAAAATTTATATTTAAGGAGTTTTTGCTTACACTTTAGTTTTTAAATAATGCATCCAAATTATAAACAACGAAAATTTATTTTGGCCCTTTTCATATTTATATCGGTGCTTGTAAGAACCACTGGTCTTTTTTAAAATTCCTTCGATATCTTGAGAACAGTTTTGTCAATTTCATTTTGAGAATATTGTATTTTATACACTTTCTCTCACAAGAACCATATATTATACATCCTCTTAAATATACACATATATATTAATGTAAAACAATTGAACATTTATAAGAATTTATACAAATAAAATGCAATATATTTTTTTATAATGAAATAATATTAAATTTTGTAAACATTATATTTAATTTTAATACAGAAAATATATTTATATTTGTAATCTAATTGTATAAGACTTAATTTATTATTAATTTGATGAAATTATTCCAATGTGCAATTTCAACTGACAAAGAAAAATTTGTGATAGTACGTAGACATACGTAAGATAATGATTTTTCTCTACCAATTTTCCTCTCTAGTTAATAATAAAAACTAGCATATCAGGTACATATTCACATATTCTACTCTCCAATCGAATACTAAGTAATAATAAAATAACCATAATTCCATAAATTTATTTAATAATGACATGTTTCAGTTATCATGGCTCTATTCTCTCAATAAAATCAATATCAGAAAATTGTTTTCCCATACATTAAAGCAAACACAAAAAATAAATATCCTCTATGTATTTAAAAAAAGCCTTTATAGCATTGAGTTTTTTATTCAACTAACGTTTCTTTATCATTGATAAACATTAAACATTTAATTACAGATTTCCTATTCATGCTTTTAACTTAGCAGGCTTTGAAAAGAATGAGGCACAGAATTTAGAAATTTTTATCCTAAAGATTTCTGAACATCGGAGTGTGTAAGTAAAATCTCTTCAATGTGCCAGATTCAAATTAATAGTCGAAACATATATATATATATATATATATATATATATATATATATATATATATATATATATATATATATATATATATATATATATATATATATATATATATATATACAGGGTGATCTTTTTAAAGTGACAGTGTTTGGAGCGCCCTGTAGTGCGATCTAATAGCTAGAATGGCACCAAACTAGGTATTCAGACTGATCAAGACACGGGGAAAATTATTCCGTGAAAAAAAAATTCTAAAAAACCCCGTTAGGTCATTAGTAGCGCTTTACAATGCATAAAATGTGAGAAAAGAGAAATACTGACACATACAATCGTACAATTAAATTATTAATGTTTATTTATTACATTAATTTCCCCGGTGAGGAATTAGACCACATTCCATGTGAGCTCCGTTCTCAGAAATAACACCGTGCATTCTGTGTACAACGTTCTCCACAGCTATGCGTAACAAATCACGAGGAATATTCCGCACTGTCGTTATCCTTTAGAATAGACAAATTTAATGCTCCATCAACAGAAACGCATGTTCCGGTAACGTGAGAAGCATGGCCACTGGAACTCGTTTACTTCAGCTGAGATTATTTGTCGTATCTGTCTACTACTTCCTTTTATAGCCCCTATTACTGGCAATGTCATCGAACAACATTTGCATTTTGCTTTGATACCTGTGTTTTATGCTAATTCTCGTTATTGTAAACTACAGCAGCACCAGAAAATGCCCTAGCGGTGACTTTTGAACTAAAAAAAATTTTACAGAATTTTTTCCCCATGTCTTTATTAGTCTAAATACCAAGTTTGGTGTCATTTCGGCTACATATTAGATCGTGCTACAGGACGCTCCAAACACTGTCACTTTAAAAAAGATCACCCTGTATATATATATAAGGTATTGTTTTAAGGAAAATTCAATTGTGAATGTTTTTATATTTTGATTCGGGTTATAAATATTATCTCAAAGAACATGTATTGTATTATCATGTAACGCAAAATTATGATAAGGCCTAAAATGTTTTTAATTTTTATCGATTATATCATTTCGATTAATCATACATATTAAATTTTTATGAAAAAATGTTATTTAGTTTTGTGATAAATAGAAAATAATTGGATGTAATTAATAATGATAATGTTTTGCTTATAGAATTCTCTCTCTGAATATCTAAAAAAGTGCAATATTTTTTAGCAAAAAAAAAAAAAAAAACAGTATTTAATCATTGTTTTAGCATTTCTTCAATTTTTTTATCATAATAAATTTAAAAATACTTAATTATGAGTTTGACGTACGATATTTGACAGCATTATTCTGTATAATAAAGTCCAATTTCTGGCGATATTTCTCTTAAACGGATTCTTGTTTGTAGGACTTTACCCACGTTTTTAAGGATTGTACCCGAAATCTTCTTCAAATATGTAGAGAAGACTGAATAACTACACAGTTAAATTGAACACATAGTTGGTTTTATTTGAATAGAAACAACTTGCTTGAATACAGAATGGAAAACTTACCAGTAAGACTTAGTTTTAATATATACATAGAATATTCGAAAATATTTGATTTACATATTTAAGAATTGTCTACGATTATAAAGGACACATGATATATTTATATTTGGAATATATATATATATATATATATATATATATATATATATATATATATATATATATATATATATATATATACATATATATATATATATATATATATATATATATATATATATATATATATATATATATATATATATATATATATATATATATATATATATATATATATATATACATATATATATATATATATATTTATATATATATATATATATATAATATATATATATATATATATATATATATATATATATATATATATATATATATATATATATATATATATATATATTTATATTTATATATATATATATATATATATATATATATATATATATATATCCGATGTATTGAATTACAGTTTTAATAAAAATGTCTGTTTAATAACACTTATTAACTGAATTGTATTCTTAATTAATCGAAACTGTGTTTTTTTCAAATTAAAAGGGTTGTATATAAAGGTAGTTATTGAATGAAAAAAGTAATTTTTGTATAGCTAATAATTTGTTTTTACATAATATAAATGCCATAAGATGATATTTAAAATGAAACACAAACCCAAAAATTAGAATCTTCGAATATTTATAATATTTTGTTCCAAATAAAATTTCCCCATTGTGTCTTGCTATATGAAATCTATCGTTTTTCAAAGATATCTCCAAAGATTATTAAAATTTAAAATTAATGTGGCTTAAATTTAATTTTAATACTTAGAAGATTATTGAATAAACTTTAAAAAACAAAATATCAGTTCATTATTAGAGAAAAATGAAGAGAAATAATTGAATAAGATAGTAAAAGTTAAAGATAATCCAAACATTCTAAACAGAACCACATACAAAATCCAATGAAAGGAAATAACTATCATGACTGTGTTACAGTAGTGCAACATATATTACAGTAGTGCAACATTATATACAGTAGTATACCCGTAACAAATTTGTTAGTTTAATGTGTGCAACAGACCAGAAAGTGAATCTGGAAATCAGTGGCTTTTCAACGTTTATCTTAATACAGTTTCATTGATTTGCATCAACGTTGATGTTACTGTCAGGTTTTACTAAATGTCCTATTGAATCTTCTTATCCTTATAAACTGCATTTTAAATGTAAATCCGCAGTATTTATCAAATTTAACTATCTGTGTTAAACAAAAAATTGAATATTTGCAAAAGAGAGACACATCAAAAAGTTAAAAGTATTGATTGAGAACAAATAAAGCGATACATTATAAATATAACTAACGAAAGAATAACTGTCATCATAAGAACAGTATCAAAGTAAACAAAAATGTATAAAGTATTACATCATTTAAAAAATCTGGAGCAAATTGTTTCTAAAGTAATAATTTAAAAATATATAAACTTGGATAATTTATACATTTATATCAAAAGTGTCTGAATTAAACTATTTTCGAGCTATACCAATTATATTTGAAGTTGCTGGACTGTGCATAATTTCATTAGAAAATTATTGGTTCCGAATAAATAAAAAAATTTCTTGGAGTTGAAATTTAATCAGTCACACCTATTCTTCGTTTACCAGAAAATTTATTTAATTATAAATAGACGTTATTTGAGTTATATTTTCAATCTACATGCTGGTTCATGTTGTTGTTGTCGTGTGCCACTCAGGGTGGCAATATGGGGTGCGCTACTCCACTTTCCTAACTGAACCAGATTTTGGTGTGGAGTCCGATTTCCTCAGTACACACATGCCGTTTATAGGGTAGGCAACCATTCACGCCTCATTCATATAAGGAAAGGACAAAGACAGGATAGATAGAGAGAGGAAGTACATCCATGTCCGAAACGGGATTCGAACCTAGGACCTCCCTATCCACAGTCAGACACGCTCACTACTAGACAAGTTGGGCGGAACATGTTGGTTCATAATTCATACTTATTGAAATGTAGTACTGAAAGGTAGACGAGGAATAAATAGTGCGAAATATTAAGGGATATTTTTTCTGAACTTTATAAACATCTAGCTGGAATCCCCGGATTCACTCAGGGAATTGATATGAGACTGTGTGTTAGTTGGAATAAAAGGAGGAACTATGAAATTGTTATTGGCAGTATATTCAACTTACAATACCTGTTCATAAACAACACTTTTCATTTTGTTATTCACTGTATATATATATATATATATATATATATATATATATATATATATATATATATATATATATATATATATATATATATATATATATATATATATATATATATATATATATATATATATATATATATATATATATATATATATATATATATATATATATATATATATATATATATATATATATATATATATATATATATATATATATATATTTCTTGAATTTCTACTTGAAAGCAAGATACGTATAGTTGACTGTGAGATAAGCAAATGTCTTTGAGGTTGATGCCACAATATTTTAAAGTTTGTCGTTGTGCATTGCTAATTGTAAAACTATTGGTTAATTTGATTGGAAATTGCAGTTTTATAAACTGGCATGTCAGTTCAGTAGAGATCAGTGGTATTCCTGGAATAAATATCATTTGTCCTTTGTGATTTCCAGTCAAAAGTTCTGCTTCTATTATGTTCTTCGATAACTGTTTGAGGATCACCCTTGTTCCATTACATAGTTTTGGTGAGTTGAGATATCTGAATAGTCGAATCCAATTTTCAGTCGAAGGTATAGTAACGGTATGATTTATACTTGGAAAGAACTTAAATATTTTGTAGGGAATTTGTCATCTTTAAAGTTTACCTTCGTATCGATTTCTACGTTCTCACTTCACAGAAAATTTATTTTTAAATATTAAAGTTGCTAACATCAATATTATTTTTAGTTACTAACATTGCCCTAATAAATAGCCTGTCCTGAAAAATTTGCTCTCCAGAAATTTGCTTTTAAACTCTGGAATGTTCTGGACAGTTCCCGAAATTTCTAGAGAACAAGGCTTCCAGCTCCTTTGTCTTCAAATGTACGCCCACGAGATAAACACGGAACCTTCTTCATGGACAAGAAATACCACACCATATAACACTCTATTTCACACCTTGATTCAATTCTAAGTTTTAGTGGGAAGCACATTGCACCTTTTCTTTAATAACAATTATCGATATTTAATATGTATACATAAAATTAATAAATACTAAATCGTAACTTTTCATAATATATGAAAAAATAAAATTTTGCACCCAGGGTGTTCATTTTCTATTTTACGCACATTACCTAACATACATGTTATACCATAATCTCAATAACATTTAATTTTAATAGAATATAAACCAAATAATCTAATAAAACTAAAATTACAATATTTTCCTAGCAGAGTTCAATAATTTCATGTAAGTTTCTTTCCCAATCAACGTTTTTAAGCTTATTTCTGATTGAAGTAGCATTTGAATCTTGTCACCTTTCTCTTCCTATTGAATTTTTTTTAAATTCAAAATAATATTGACTGTTGATACCGGTCACCATTAGTTAAGCATATTAAAAATAAATCGGTCCCGATATTTAATAACATGTATTAAATATATTTTAATTATTCATAATTTGGCAATAATATTGTTTTTCACTAGAAATTATACGAAGTATATTGAAAACATTTGTATTTAAGCTTAATAATAATAATAATAATAATATATATATATATATATATATATATATATATATATATATATATATATATATATATATATATATATATATATATATATATATATATATATAATGAAACTAAACCATTTATGCATCTTTTGATGCAATTTTCGCATAAGCAAAATTATTATTCCAATGCAATTTTAATATATGAGAAAGAAAATTTCCAAACAAAGTTGAGGAAGTCGAACCATTGTGTAATGGAATAAATGATTAAGCAAGCACTTCCTAGTTCAGTAGATAAGCAGATCACTTGATCTCATAATGACTTTCTGTCACTCAAGGGTGCTTACAATTCCAAACACCCCTAGATAATGAGATATCGGAATGTAATGGATATATTTTTAATGGTATTTGAATCCACAAAATGCGTATCATATATATATATATATATATATATATATATATATATATATATATATATATATATATATATATATATATATATATATATATATATATATATATATATATATATATATATATATATATATATATATATATATATATATATATATATATATATATGTATATATATATATATATATAGCATTTTTTGAAGTTTCAATTTATTTATAATATAGCAGTAGCGAACAAAAATAAGTGTAATAAAAATGTGAAATAACCCAAATTGTGTGATCACATTCATAATTCATTTTAAAATGATTTTTATCTTTAAAATTAAAAGTTTTTATACTGATTGCGCATGTATGAAAACGAAGCGAAATATAATTAAATAATTAAATATATTTTATTATTTCACATTTTTATCACATTTTTATCACAAAACATAAAAGATCAAAATTTCCTTTCTGAGGAAAGTAAGAAAAAAGTAAACTAAATATGCTTGAAAACACATACTTTGTGTGTTTATATATTATTACAATGAATTAGAAGATTCTATTAATTACTCTAAACAATTTTGTTTGCTAAAAATATGAGTATTTAAAATTTACTATGGACACTTAAACTAGATATGAAAATCTAGAAAAAATAAATTATTTAAGTTAAATAAATCCAGTTTTTTTCCTTAAGTTAATTGCTTGTCAGTTTGAAAAGTCAAATCATGATTATTTCGATTTCTGATCATCGAAATTGGTTTTAAAGCGAACAGTTTCCCAACAATCATAAATAAATGCTTCCGTTTTAAGGCAATTTTCTTATTTAATAAAAATATTTAGTTAAACATTATCATTCATATTATATAAGGGTTTCCTTGGTAACTAATGTAATTGAGGCATTGAAAATTGGATGATCATGAAAAATAGAAATATAATAACTAAGAAAAATTGTGGGGTTAAAAGAATCATTGAACACCAAACTTATGTTAACCTAAGTATTTGTTGAACAGGTTTAAGTTTTTCATTGGTTCCCCATGCCAGATAACTTAAAAGAATGCCAATCATAAAAAACAAAGTTTTGATTGTAAATTGCCATTTTCACCATTTTTAATTAAACATTTGAACATTTCTAATTTTATAAATGTAGTTTATAAATTATAGTAACCAGACATAAGCAAAGCAAGAAAGTTTTTCGTAGTTTACCGTTTTCAATGAATGAAGTGAGGATAAGTTCACAAATTAGTATATGAAGTGCTCGAGACATTGGTCAGTTGAGAAAAGTAAAATCAATCGTTCTAAAAGTAAGTCCAACAAATACGTTCATCAATCGAAACACTTATTGTAGCAAAGAGAAATAAACGTATCTAAAGAGATCGTTTGGTTTTGTTTGATTTATGATTTTAAAGTGGGCTTCTCAGCTGCTGCATCAATTCGCCGAATATGTCGAGCTTTTTGGGATAGTGCTGTGAATGAATGTACGGGAAGGCATTCATTTCACAAATTCAAGTCAGGAAATTTGCTATTCTGTGACGCACGAAAGATTATTCTTTGTGTCTAGTCGACTAAACAGCAAGTGCTTCCTTTTGACCTGCTACCAACTGGCCAAACAATTACTGCCGGACCTGTAGTCGCAGCAACTTGAACGTGTGCACTGCAATAGAAGGACATAGCACTGGTTATTCTCAAGGGTCAACTGTTCTTGTTCATTACCACGAAGCTGAATGCCGCAAAGGTGGCTAGGAATAATATACAGTACTTGGTTGGGAGACTTTATGTCATCCTACTTTTTCATCCCGTACAACATTATATTGCTATCTCTAATCTTCCCTGTACAATCATCTTGGTAGAACATTTTCATCAATGAAGCAGACTTGTGCCAAACATTCACGAAATTCTTTGCATCCAAAACCCCCTAGCTTTACAACAAGGGAATTGCACAACTATAGACACTTTGGCAGAAATTACTGAATGTCCATTGTGGTTATTTTGATTATTTTGAAGAATAACAATTGGCTACACTTTCTGTAGGTCATGCTTTTAGGTGGTCGTTAAAAACAGCAAAACCTTTCCTGTGCACTTGTATTAAGCACTTGTATAAGCAATACTCAACGTGTGAATAAATGTATATTTATGAAATTAGAAAATGATTACCACCAACTCTGTCCAGTAGCCAGCATGCCTGACTGAAAATATGGAGGTCCTAGGTTCGATCCCCAGTTCTGGCATCTGGATACTTTCTCTCTCTCTATCTCTATCTCTCCTTTGTCATTTCCTTGTATGAATGGCTTATGAATGGTTGCCAACCCTATAAATGAGTTATTGAGGCATGTGTGAGAATGTCGAACACCACACCAAAGTGTGGTTCATTTGGAAAAGTGGAACAACGAATCCCATATTGCCAACATAGCTGGTAAAAGACAACAGCAACAGAAAATGGTTGAGTAAGCATTTCTGTTGTTATTACTTATGTAACTTGGACAAGAAAAACTCGCTGTGCTATTGGCTATGTGAATTTAAGTCAGTAGGTTGCGTCTTTCGTTTAACTTGAGCACCACGAAGGTGAAAGCATGGCTTTACTCTAAACTTCTCCAACAGATGGCACCAACAGAGGATCCACTCCCTCAATTTTGACATTGATCTAGAGAGAGGAAATTTTCTCAGATTATTACACCCATGGTAATCAACATTTCTTCAAAATACTTGTTTAGCTACGAAAAATAATGTGTTTTGAAACATATGGAAATTTTTACACTGTGTAAGCAAGGGTCATTTAACTTGAAAACTATATAATAGGTATGCTAAATGTAGTGTTGATAAGCATTATGATTAAAATTAATTCAACCTGCTATAGCTTACATAAGCCAGTGATAAAAAAAATAATTTGCATATTTTTATACACACCTGACATTCAGTTGAAATTTAAGTAATCCGCGTTTCCAAAAATATTTGGAAATCAAAATTTGTTTTAATTTACCTAAATTTACAGTAATAAGCAACTATTATTGTACAAAATAATTCCATCTAATTTACCATTATTTAAAAAAATATCTATTAAAATTATTAAAGGGAAACTTTTAACACATAAACTAATAATTCAAGATTTAAATCAAATTTAATATTTGTAATTATATTTTTCACATAATATTTCATTACGTAATCCAATTACAATTTTTCTTATAAGAGCATTGAATACATACATTCGATTTTTATTTTGTTATTGAAAATAACTTTTTTAGTGGTTCTTTATGTAATTCCAATTAGTAATTCTCTTATGAGATTGTCAAATACAAAATCTTAAGTTTCTAAAACTTACTTAATTTAAAAATTTTATAAGAATATAAGGAATTCAACTTATGTTATATGATTTTAAAAGAGCTCAAGGCACACATTTGGATTATGAAGAGTAAGTTGTAGATTTTACTTTAAGATAAGCTTTAATTTAAAAGGTTAATGCAGAGTAAACATATGTTATCTATTTAACATGATCAAACGAAACATTAGGTGGAATTTAACTTTAGTGATATTTATTTCTTTTATATGTATAAAATATTTATTAAGTAAATAGAATAAAATTTGAGTTTTAAGAGAACATTTTACTTAATGTTTATATCTATAATAAAATTGATAATTTTACTTTTCTTCAACCTTTTATGTAATATATTTATTTACATAAATGTCAATCCTTTTTAAATATCAAGTTTAAAAACAACTCCGTGTTTTAAATTTATGTAAAATAAAAAACTATTTTCCTTACAAATTATACTTCACCATAAATCATATAATACTCACCGAATGAAAACATGAATGCAATTTTTTTTGTTGATCAATTAATTTCAGAAATTAAATAACATAGAGTAAACTATTGTGTGTGAGAGCACTTATATTAAAATATTTTCAATAAAGCTCTTAGGAATGCACATGATTAAAAATCTATTCCTTGCTATGCTTGGTGATTTGCTACTTAAAATGTCTTTCAGATCAATACAAAACATTTTTATTATGGGAAATCTTTCAGATAAAAATAATATTACTATTAATATAATATCTGGAGTATTATCAATAGTAATGCATTAAAAGTTCAGAAAAAATTCAAGAATTTATGCGGCAGTGAGTGAGATAGAATTTTATGTGGCAAAGTTAATATTACATTATCAGAGAATGTACATAACAGTATCCTTAATATCACAAATTTTGCATTTTAGGTCTTTTTAAGTGCTGCACTTGACAATACTATCAAATTTACCTCTGCTTTGGTAAATATATAAAATAATGTAAATATTTTAAAATTAATTTCATATAAAAATTAACAATTTTCTGATAAAGTTTTAATTAATTTAGTTTGTTTAAAAGATTGTTGTTAATAGTTTTTTTGTTTATTTTTCTCACTTTTCATTGACGATAGAATATATTCGAACTTTGCAAATGTAGCTTGAAAAACCCAAAAAAGAAAATAATTTTATTATTATATTAAAATAATTATACACAAGTTCAATGGCATTCACAACTGCTTAAATAAAGTAAAGCAATGCTTACTTTTTCAAAATGTTCTGCTCAAACTGTTGATGAATCGCTGTCACGTCTTAGAAATACAATTTAATCAAAACGGTTTATTGACTCGCACCTTCAAAATTATAATAATAACATATGTTAACATAAAACAGCCATTTAGGAAAACTAATACTTTACTAACTCCAATGATTAAAAAAATCTAATAAGAGTAAAATGTCAATAAATTAGTCATTAAAAATATTACAGAACAAGAGCTTCTTCAGAATAAATTAAAATTTCTGCATTGACATTCATAACAAATATATATTTAATATTTATTTATTACAACAATTATATATTTAATAGAGTACAGTGCATTTTTAGCTGCAATTAAAATGCATTTAATTCTTGCGTTTCACAATGATGGATTTAGCAACTTGCAAAAGGCTCATTAAAATGTAGCTGATGAAATTTCATACAAAAATAATAAACAATTATGCAGCGTTATGACTGCTCATATTTTACCTTTTACATAAGTTGAGAATTACTTATCTATTTTTGTAAGTAAAATACACGATTCAAACTTTCAGGAGAAATTTTTACATTTAAAATTTATATCTGAACAATTTGATTACTTTTTCTTTAAATCACATCCACCGTCCACTTTTATAAGATTGAAAAACATGGATAAGAAATTGGATTTTTTACCTTAAAGAAACGTCTGCACTTTTTCATAAAATAATAAAATTTGCAATTTCATTCACATCAATAAAATTACAATAATTTTTGTAAATTCTTAATAAAAATGAAATAAAGAGCTTAATATACTTTTTAAAAATGTGTATTATAATGTAATTAACCTAATCTTATTAAAAAATATCAAGTAATAAGTTAATTGCATTAAATTTTAAAAATAAATTAAGTAAAACTTACATAAATATAATATCTAAACTTTTATATTGATACCCATCCATTGCTTCATTTTTACGTTATATATTTAATTTAGTTCTAGCCGCTTATAAATTGCTAAAATACAGACGTTAAGTTAATATGAAAAATACTATATGCTAAAAATCAGTAAACTGCTGGGTACAAATTACAGAAAATTATATTTTCATTCAAAATATAGCATAAGGACTTCCATTATGTCAAATTTATTAAATAAATGTTATGTCCACAAAAGCGTAATGAAAAGAACTTAATTAACTATTTAAATTCAAAACTTAGTAGAACTCAGCATCAAATCTATAAGAATTGTCTAAGTAAAATTTAGTAATGGACATATTTTATTACTTTCTGTTGAAACAAAATATTAAAACTTTGTCAAACTATTGAAGAATTTTCGCTTATTAAGCCAAGACCTAAATACAAATATTTCTTTATAATAAGATGAGAGGAAAAATAGTGGATGGATTTGTAAATGAGACTTATAATTTTAAGCCCTATTTTATATAAGATCAAATTTGTATGTTTATGCTTTAATGCTTCAATTATTCATGACAGAAATTAAACTATTTCTCAACAGAGCTTGTAATTCTACGTTTAAAGAATATTTGTATTTCAATCTGCTAATGATGAGACAAGATACAAACATCTATCACAAATTGAAATAGATTACATCTATTTTATTGATAAAAATAATGCATAAATTTGTAAAAAATTGATTTCAAAAGTATGCCACATATGTAATGTGTATATATTGATCAAAAATACAGAATCTTCTATTATCAGAACTCATTATTAGTAATCACAATTAAATATTAAAAGAAATATTTTTATCAATGATTACAAATACTTTTTAAAGACATTTTATTTAGAGAAAATGTTGAGAAATGTGGCTGAAGAGACATTAAACCTTGCTTTAAAATTTATTACTTCTTAGGAATTAATGCTGATATATTTTAAAATACATACTGTACACTAAAATATTAATATTGGAGAAAATAAACTAAAAATATAATATTAGACGAAATTAAAGTTCGACATTATTTGGATATAAAGTATAAAATTATTCACATGTTCAAAATTATTGGAGGTCAAAAATGAAACTGATTTCTTTTGGAAATTAAGGAAATATATTTTGATAGAAAAAATAAGACATTAATGATTTTAAAATAAAAATATTTGCTAGAATTGGATGCTTCAAAAATATTTCGTAATAAAAAATTTATTTTGTTAAAAGCAGAATTCCTTCAGGGATAATTTAATTTAAAAAGTTTTATTTTTTTATTTCAATTTCTGTTTACACTAGAGATTTCGACTTTTATAAAAGAAAATGTAAATTAATCTGAAAATACATATAGTAAATTGATCAATGTAATCAAAAACTTTAACTTAAATTTAATTTAGCAACAAGTTTAACAAAACGAAATATTCGTAGATGTTATAACTGGGTACTTTTTATTTTTTATTTCATATAATAAATCAATTGTAAATATTGAATGATGATGGTGGAGAATTTCAATTATTTTTGACAAGAACTCGCCTTCATGTAGATAAAATTTATCGATTCCTTCCTTTTATTAATTTAGACGAATATTGTATTTGACGTCAGATTCTTTACAGGCAAAAACATTTATTATTGTTCCATGTACATTTTCTTTTCTTTGAAGTAAAATATATTATTTGGTGATGGACAAAAATTTAATTAATTCAACAAAAAATTCATTGCAGACAAAAAAACTTATGCATGTATTTAAATATACATTTAAGAAATTTAAATAGTATTTTATATAATTTAAATTTGTAAATATCTTAATTTTATATTTTAAATAATGTATGAATATTTTTTAATTATGACGAAGAAAGTATTAAGATAAATATGCTTAAATAATATGATAACAAAATAAAAATTAACCTAAAAGTCCAAACAAAATTAAAATAAAATAATTTTTAAAAAAATCAATGAAATAAAATTGTATAGTACTTTAAAAGGTTATTTTAATGGATGAAAAAGAAAACGTTATGATAAATAAATTTGAAAACTGCAAACAAAAAAAAATAATAATAAATAAAAACAAACCTTTAAAATTAACATCTTCCTTATGTTTCGGTAGAATAAAATAATTTCCAATTTTATTTGTATAAATATCTTTTATATTCAGTTAATTATAGTATAAACAATTTACTGGTGCTTAGAGTATATACTATACTTTTAAAATATACAAAACTATTATACAAATCATATAATATTGAAAATGTGACAAATCGAGAATCTTTATATCATAAAATTCATGTTGTTTCATTTTTTTGAAATACAATCAATATATATAATGCCTATCATTAATATAAATATATTTAATCTAAATATGTAATAATTGTATCGAATTAATAGCCTTTTTATTGTATTATGATCAAAGAATTGTATTTTTCTCGGATCCATAATATTAATTTCATGTGTTTAACATTATGCTTAGAATTCCTTAAAATGTCGTGAAGCTTACTCATCATTCAATCAGTATTTTAAGCTATGAATTTAACAAACGAAGACAAGTAATTATCTACTGTTTCTACAAGGGTATTTGAAGGATAAACAGAAATTTTCTGAGTTCTCCTTAAGGTTGCAATTCAATATGGTCCATTAATCTTGAGGTTTTTCTAAAATATCATTGAAAATACATAAGCTATTATATTATTTTGTTAGAATAAACTCTCGGAGACACGTTGTCAAAATATTGGTACTTTAGAATTAGTGACACAAAGGTAAGGCAGCTCTTGCTATAATGAGAAATTTTAAGAAAGAACTCAGTTAGTAGTGAGCAACTGCAGGTGGATGCTGTGGATGATTCAATTAGATTTTTAAACACTCTTCAGTTGTAGAGATTAAGCATTTTCCAATATTTCATATCCTGTTATTTGAGTCAGTATGTTGCTTACAGTCCATGAATATTTTTATTCATGAAAAAATTTCCTTATGAGAAAAACAACGATGAATGTTTAAATTTTTCTAAAATAGGAGCAGAAAAGCCTTCCCTTGATGGGATACACACCTAGCTGGAAAAAAAAAACATTGAATTTCCCTGAGCAGGATTTTAATTGAATGCTTAAATGCTTTATCTAAACAATACTGGAAGAAAATTCATAAAATGATAATAATAATTTTAAAATTAGACATTATTTTAAAGTGTATTTTGAAACTCATAAGATAAACTAACAAAATCATTTGAAATATATAAAATTAAACTGTAATATTAAGCCGTTTTTCTTCATTCCCCCTCTCTCTCTCTCCCTAAGTGATCCGTTTTGTTCCTCACTGATGTGGCTGATCTTATTATCTCTGATATACAGAAGAAGTTGATATTGTTTAATGGGATTCTTGATTTATTAAAGAATACATCATAAAATTTATAAATAAATCATTAATAAATACTTTTTATAGGATTGTAATAATATATAATTACTTAAAATAATAATAACTGGATATCTGTTTTAAAAAATGTTCATTACATATATGAATTTGTTGTGAAGCTTCAAAACCAAGGGTAAATAAAATAAGTTTTTTGCAAGAGTATATAAATTATATTTATAATAAAGTGCAGCTCAAAATATTTCAAAAAAATACGAAGATAGAAAATAAATATAATTAATGAGAGCTAAACAAATCACAGAAATTCTTCTTCGATTGAAAATGAATGAGAATTTATCCATTTAACATAAGTGTACTTATTACAAATATGCGTGTAAATACAATTGTTACTGAATAATTATTATTTATTCTATAGAAATTAAACATTTCATCTTTCTCCAAAAAAGAAAATTATTATTTACGACAAAATTTCACAAACATTTGTAAATCAAGCAAGAATTTGAAGAAAAACAATTTCTGAAATTATCTTTACAATGAAATTTATAAAGAAAAATTAATAAATCTAAGCGCAGAATCTAATTATTCTGGAAGGGGAAGAAGAATGTATATACTTATATATAGTTGCATAAATTAGAAAACTTCTGAAACGGCCGTGTACTCAAATATCTGTTAAATCGAATCTTAATGATAAATAGAATTTTCTGAGGGAAATATTAAGTAAGTAATTCAAAAATAATGAGCAATCATTTCCCAGAGCCGTAGACGGTTGCAAATGGTAAAAGATAAGCGTTAAAATTATATTATTTAATTAACTTATAATCTACAATAAATACTAATTAAATTATTCTACTGAAATGATATTACTTAAATTCGCATAGCCTAGGCAAGCGAGCTTCGGCTTGTCCAAGTGTCATGAGTAACAACAACATAAACTACAATACAATGCTTCCAAATCTTGACTATAAAGTAATATATTTAATTTAGTGAAAAAAATCATTATTTAATGATGAATTTCATTATTTTATCTTTTTTAAAATATGTTCATTGTTCTGTTGCATCCTGAATTTTTTATAAATCCTTAATTAAATAATCAAATAAATTAATTAAGTTAATTAATTTTTGGTATGTTTCTATATATAAATATATCAAATAAAATCATTACATGAATCTTTCTCCACAGAAAATGAAACATGAATAATATTTTTTAATTAAATTGTATATTTCTGAGGTTAATATAATGGACTTAGATTGCAAAAAATATACATTATCTACCAGAAAATATTTGAATCCCTGTAGTATAAAAAAACATATATAATTTATTCATATTCAATAGCTAATGTAGCCTTCACATGACGCAAATATAGCTAACCTTCGGGGCATGTTTTACACAAATGTTTGGATGATGGATAGTGGTATACTTATAATCTGGGTTGAAAAAATTATATAAGCTCTTTTGTTGATTTTGTACGGTTGTTGCACAGCTTAATTTGACTATCCAACTCATCCTAGAGATATTGCATATGATTTAAATCTGGAATGTGGGCAAGCCAGTCTATTTGGTTAATCTCACTGTCAGCATACTAATCCATAGAAGTCGTCACAACATGATATGTGACTTTGTCATCCTGAAAGTTACAATGATCCAATCCATAAAACTGCAACAGCGTAGTAAGTACATTGCTGTCTGGAATAGTAGTGTAAGAATTAAAGTGAAACATACCAAGAATTGGGATTGAAGGTCTCAATCTAAACCATGAGAAATGTTCCCAATTCCATCTCCTCTAACTATATTGTAAGCACAATATATTCTAGCAAAAATCATTTTCCAAGCATGCACCAAACCCAGAATTTGCCATTGACTAGTAGAATTTGAACTTGGAATTCATCAGTCCAAAATACCTGTCATTTACGGTCTAATTTCAACGTTCCTCACACCACCTCAACCCGTAACCGCGGTTGAATTTTAAAATCAAAGATTATGGTAGATATCGTGACAATATGAAACAAAGAAAATGCATTTTCTTGTGGAAAATATTCATCCTCACAACAGTCCTAAATAATAATTATTTTCCCCGGAGTATGTGGGTCTACCCTTTGATGCAGTTATTCAGAATCTCTTTGGACACTGCACAGATTAACAATCACCCCTCACCGATCCACTTTTTAATTATAATTCTCTCTGTCAATTCTGGAGTGTTTAAATCATTAGTTACGTCGCATCAGAAACTATCAAAACCATTGGTGTTACGTACGCAGTACTTAAATATAGAAGGTGTGACGCACATTAATGTAATCTTTGAGTTCCTTACTAATTTTATTAACACCAAATGAATAGAAATATATTCGAAAGACTAAAAAAAATTATGATCTTTAATTTTTCCTTTTTCTAATCTGAAGCAACAAATTTTATCTTATTTCATTATAACTGTAATAATATGTTGGGATATTAAACTCATAATTATTATGAAAAATTATAGAAATGTGCTTTAAATACAACGAAGACGAAAAAATCAACTAAATTCCCTATTGGTAATTCTTCTTAAGTACTTTATTTTATCTGTTTATGTTAACAATTAGTTATAGCAAATAAATATTTAATAAATACCTCATTTCCTTTACATTTTCTTAATTTTTAACTAATTAATATTATTTTAATAAAAATTCTTAAGCACAGTCAATTGCTTAAATATTTTTAAGTTAAAATATTAATAAGGTAAACAGACTTTTCTCTATTTCCTTAAATTTGCATTAACAAAAATGCATTTCTTTATATTAACTACATTAACATTTTCGTGTAGTTTAAAAAATGCAGCTACAATAAAATTTTCATAGCTGTATAAAAAAAAAATCTTGAACAGTATTTCAGAAAGTGTTATCTAATTTTTTAAATAACTTCGAAATTTGGAACACTGAAAGCAAGGGAAACATAATACGCTGATGAAGAAAGCAGTAAAAAGTCAAGCGTTAATGTCAATGATATATTTATACAAGACTCACATTTTAATTTAATTAATGTAGTCTCACATAAACATTTTTGTCTGAAACATTCTATATATATATATCCTTTTCACTTTGATCTCATGTCACTTTCAGTTGTAAAGCATTTTTTCATAACCATCATAATTTGCAGTGGAACAGTTCCAAATAGGCTGCTAAGTATTTAAATCACACAATCAGACAGTTTTCACAGAAAATAGGCCTTGTAGGTCATTTAAGCCCTAGTAATACAATAACATAATTTTTTCATCAAATAATAATTCTCTTAATATTATTATTGTTCTCTTAAATTTTAATAATAAGTCTTATACTTTTTGCAAAAGTATCTTTTCTAAAGTAAATAGGAATTTACCCTTCATAAACTGCACTGTCCTTTCCCTATGCAAATATATCAATAGAGATTTATTTAAGTGATGAGAGGTATTATTTTGAGCCAGTTTATTAATACGTATTGACAATATTATTCAGGTACGTTTAAGCTTAATTATGATTAATATATATTTGTGTTTACACAGATAATGACTTAGCTAACATTACTGATTTATTGAATCAGTTAATTTATTTAAATTATCTAAAGCAATAATTTTATTGTGGAATGTATTTGAAATTGTAAAATTCACATTTTTTTCTTATTTACGTTTATAAGCGCCTAAGCACTTCTATCTAATTTTTTTATTTTTTTAGTTGTCATTTTTAAAAATAATAATTAATTTTTGATGAGGATTTATGAGAATTTACGTATAGAAATTTGTATTAGAATTTTTAAAAAAATTTATTTCATCTACATCAATAATTTTCTATCATTGCTTAGAAAAAAAATTATATTTATGCAAGAAATATACTTTAAATTTGATTTGTTTACTTAAATTTTTTGTTCTATCAATGCTTAAATAAAAAAAAATTAAAATAAAAATTTTACTAAAATTTTTGAAATAACTTTCAAGTTATTAAGAATATGAATTTATAAAAAAATTAACGCGGGAATAGTTTATTAAACTTTTAAGCATTTTCAATTTTAAGTGCTTACAAATATTTTAGATCATTTATGAATCTCTATTACATTAGCAATTAAATTTCTATAAAATAAAACAATTTTAATAAGCATTTTTATATTTTTAAAAATCGGGAACTAAAATGAGTACAAGCCAAATAGTGGGACTTGCTTTTAAAAAGTGGTTACTAAAAATTTATTTAAAATATAATGAATTATAAAATTTTAAATTTATTAACGGACCTTTAAAGCTACGTTTTATTGAGGCTTTCTGTGCAAAATTAGAATTATTTATATATGCACGTTTATAAAAATTACTCGGTTTCTATATTTTGTAGTAATAATATACTCCAGTTGGTGAAGAAGTTTAAGAGCAAGTATTTATATAATAGAAATATTTATTATTTTTAGTGTAATTTTGATATAATTATGAAAGCTGTGAGGGAAATTTCAAATAATACTGAAGGAGGAAGTTTAAAAACCCCTAAATTTAACCATAGATAATTAATTGTAGTTTTACGTAAAATTTAGTTTGGTTCTGTTATTAGTGAATGTTTAACATTTAGATATACTTGAGACCTTAAAAAAGTAGAATTTCTGATAACAATATAATTATATACATATTATATTTGACAAGTGCTTTCTATAGTTTGATAACAATTGCTTCAAATGAGAATAGAAAATTTCTTTTATTCATATAAATCCTTATTAATGAAAATTGAATGAAAACGTAAAATGTCCACTCTAAACTAAAAGCTGTACTAAACCAACTAAATTTAATAACGATTTCTGATTATTAATTGGTAGACTAATTTATCAAACATATAATTATTAACTTATAAACAATATTAGAATACCAATCTCTAAAACCATTTCATATAGAATTTACAAATATAATTTAATATATTTTCCACTTGTTAAAATTGCTACAATTATTAAATGCATATACGAAAATTAGTTGCAGTATTAGTTACTTTAAATAAAAAATTTTAAATTCTGTTTTTTCACAAAATATTTAACACTTTTTTTAATTGGGAGCATTAATTTCAATTTTTTATTAAGTGAATTTTAAATCTTTATATTTTAGATTACTTATTAGTTGAAAATTTTAAAAAGTATTGAAATAAGTTTTGAATTGATGAATAAAATGTGATGATCTGCATTATACTTATCTTAATGAATATCATACATACAATAATTATCTTCAATGATAAAATTTGTCCTAATATTAATAACATTTCAAAATAAAATAAATATTTATTTTTTTTGAAAGTGCAGCTACAATGCACATCATTGCACATTTTAATACGTATTCTTAAGAAAACAATTGTTTTATTTCCTCTTGAAAATGTAATTAAGGCGAATACTTAGTTGAGAATGTATCCCAGATGTTAATTAAGAAAAGACTCATTCAGTGAACTTTCGAATGAAGTCGGAAGTAATTAAAACTCTCCTTCGACAACCTCTTTAGCACATACCAATCGAATTGAGGACTTTGTACAAAGTGTTAAGTACTGTCGGATTATTCATGAACGTTCACTTATATTTCGGTGTGCTGTCTTAAGTACCCTACTTCAGGCGCCTTTTGTTCTCGCGTTTCTCAATGATAACGTCAGTTCAGCTCTTGGTTATTGTTTCAGAGGATATTTTAATATTTTCAATTCTCTGTCTTAAGATGAAACATTGCCTTTTACTATTGCCTTTAAAATAACTTTTACAGGTATTTATTTTTATATGTCTGGATTCAAAAAAAGCTTTTGTAAATAATGGATAAATATTGTTGATTATTTGCTTACGGATTTTACGTAAAAGATTATGCAACATTTACTGCAGTACACAAGCCGACCAGTAACTGAGTGGTTAGCGTTCCTGACTCCTGAGCTGTTGATCCCGTGTTCCAGTTCGGTTCCTGTGTTCCAGTTCGATCCGAGTCCAGGTTCGGCAATGGATGTTACCTTCTATCTGTATTTCTCTGTCTTTTCTTTTGAGTTGATATATGGATTGGGTCCGCCCTATAAGTGGGTTTGTGTTTGTATGGCGTGGGTAAAACTACTCGCCTCCCTGACTAGGTTTACAGGTGCCCACTGAGTAACAACAAATGAATAGCAGTTTCCAGTCTTCTTCAGGTGAAGGGTTAACTAGACAGTGCCACCTTTATATATATATATATATATATATATATATATATATATATATATATATATATATATATATATATATATATATATATATATATATATATATATATATATATATATATATATATATATATATATATATATATATATATATATATATATATATATATATATATATATATATATATATATATATATATATATATATATATATATATATATATATATATATATATATATATATATATATATATATAAGTAACTAAAAATAAAATAGAATAATCCTAAATAACATGCTTGTTTTTAATATACAGGAGACAGTATACCGAAAATGAGACTGTTTGTTGTGTACTAAGAGTTAAAATCCTTTTGTTATTCTTCAGCTCTCTAGTAAAAGAATAAGAAATATGTTGGATGGAGTTCATTTAGCAATCAGGCAATCGTTCAAGTCTAAGTGCATGAGGTTCTTTATTATGTTGGTTATACTACGTTGAGAAGAAAGAAACTGATGATGTTAATGATAGGAGACAGGGAATGATCATTCCAGAACCCTGTAAATATTTAAAAATATTGTTTTCAAAGCAATCAATGTGAAATATATAGAATGGTGTTTTATAAAACAATTAAAATCCATACTAATTTCTTTTACATAGAACCCGCAAGATAGTTTAGTTATAATTTTTCATTACTTAAGTAATACAACCACCAAGTATTGAACATAGGAGAACCTTCTTAATGCAACACTACTTTGCTTGAAAATAACTTAAGCATTCGTGGACCCTGTTGACATCTAAAACAATTAGATATTTTTTAGATATTGTGTTTTAAGTTGTTTAAGGTGTTATATAAAGGCAAAATAAATTGGCAATGATCCGATTTTGCTCGAAAAAGTTTTAATGTTTATTTTTAAAGAAAGCTATTTTCAAACCGATCAAAGTCTATGAAATCTAGGATGATCATGTATTTAGAAACGAAATCATTGATTGCTATATAAATTTTGACTTTTATGCTATTTCTCTGTAAAACGTTTTTGTTGATTATTAGACATATTTGACGTGCTATGAAACAGGTTATGTTGGATAAAATTTTATACAATATGATGTGTGTAGTTTCTTAGGATCAACATCCAAACTACCCGTGTTTCTTGAAACATATGCTCAGATTCGAAATTATATTCTTTACAAGTTAACAAGTGTCAGAAATGTTTTCTGGTGTTTACCAAATTTAAGTTAATCAGTTATAGAAATCCAAATATTCAAGAATGTTACATCCATAATTATTTTAGTTAATTTTATTAAAACATTATTAATTTTCTTATTATAATAATATTGAAATTCTCAAATGATTCATTAAAATAAATGCTTGAAAAATATTACATCATCATTCTGTAGCATTAAATGCAACAGTTTTGTTTAAACATTTTTATCTAAAATATATGTTGTTGCATGCCCCCTTTGGCCAGCAGCACTAAACCAAGTCCATAACGTTGAACACTCGTAAAAAATAAAGCACCATTAAAAGATCATCCTTGGATAGCCCGTGGAATTGAAGGATGTGCTCTGGCGTATGCGGAAGAATTGGTACAAGTCTTCAAAACTTTGGTGACCTCAGAAAATTTTAATAATCTGAGATGACCATTCGAAGGCAGGCGAGAGCAGTTTGTTCCGGTATTTTAAAGCCGTGAGCTTCCCGGATGAGAACATTGATAACATTGGTGCTCTGGTAGAACAACCCATGTGGCTTTACTTTTGCTTTTTACTCTTCAAAAAAATTCCTAAAAGGTGAGAGGTATCAACAGCTCAAAGGTCTCATGAGCTTCCGCTTTGACTAAGGTTTAGGCTGTTTCATTTCCCTCTAGATCGACATGGGAAGGTGTATGACTTCCATGAAATATGGATTGTTTTTTTAATTTACTGAGCATCGATACTTCAGCACTGTCCCTCACACTTTGCCAATTGGTCAAGTGCTGAATCATACTTTTACTATTCGACAAAACCCATATTTATTTTCCAGTTGGAAAAGACACAAGAGAATACAGGCCTTTGTCAATCGCTATTAGTTAACAGTGAAATACTGAGCAGTAATCGGGATTTATTTTCTCAATCTTTATTTCATGGTCTCGCTATTTAATGTAAATTCCACTGCCAGAACGGTTATTTTATTTTCTACCACCATCAGTATAAGTTTGAACAGCGTTACTTGGAAACACTTCAGTCCTCTCAAGAGCAAGTTGTTTTAAAAATTAGAATGGTCTGTTTGCTTGTTAACACAAATTGACAGTTCAGGTTCAAAATAGACACCGCCAAAATAATAAGATGGGTCAAGGCATTATATCAGACGGTGTGGCTCTACAGCAACAACCACCAAATTACAAGAGGCTAAGTGGCTAAAGGGACTATTTCTCCCCAGTCTCTGGTTATTACAATAGTCTTTGAAATAGGCAGAATTATGATTTTGGTAACCTAGACTACTGAGTTTGTTGTAGTATTTCGTTAAGCATGCACATCTTCTAAGATTAAGTGATTCGAGGTCTGCTCAAAAAGGACAATGCCATTGGGACAAGTAATTCGAAAACTTGTGATGATCCGTGCAGCGCTAAGTCGGATCTTTTCAAGTTTCTGAACATTTATTTCAGATGCACAACAGTAGATTGCAATGTCATATTCCAAAATTGGTCTTATAATCGATATACATATATTTCGGATTGTTCTAGCATCTGCTTCATAATCATGATCTGAGATATACCTAAAGATGTTGAACTTTTTTATGCTTTCAGAACAAATTGATAGTTATTTCCTATTTCCCAATATTTCGGGATCCAATACAAAAACCAAATATTTTTAGTGCTTATCCACAACAAGTGGTTGATTTCAGTAGGATATTAGGTTTAAAGTTATAAAGATTTCTATTGTTCGTGAAGAAGCCAATTGTAGACTTAGTTGGGTTACAACACAAATTGTGAACATCAGAAAAATTCTGAATATCCTCAAGGGCAGAATTAATGTCTCCCTTCAATGTCGTCCAGTCAGAATCGGATTTCCAAAGAAGCACATCATCCGCAACAAAACCCACCTCACATTTCTTCGTTATAATATTTTCGATGCCTGATAAGTAAAGTGAAAACAGAGTAGGGCTCAACACTGATTTCTGAAGTAATCCCTAATAGATCCTTAAACTTCTTGAAAGGAAATGGTTAAACTTTACTCTAACAACTCTAATTTTTTTAAGAAATTATAAATACAAAAAAAGGCTTTTCTGCCAATTTCAAAAGCTTTAAAAAGTTTTATAACTAATAATTTTTCCACTGACCTTGTCAAAACCTTGGATAAATCCAGGAAGACAGCTACAGAGTGATTGGTAGGATTTCTGTTTTGAGTGTCTCTGATCCTTTGACAGAAGAAAACTAACTGGTTCGTGGTATTGTGTCCCTTCTATGAATCCACACTGCTCTTTTGGAACAAGATCATGAGAATACAGATAAAAAATTAGTCTTTTCAGAAAACCTTTCTCCATTATTTTGCAGGTTATACTAGTTAAGGTGATTGGCCGGTAGCTATCTGGGGAGTCATCAGTTTTGCAGGTTTTTCGAAGTTGAATGACAATTGCTCTTCTCAAGTCCCGAGGAAGCTGCGCCTTGTTCCAGGAACAATTTATAGGAACATTTGTCTTCCACTCGGATATAAATTAGCAATCATATGACAATGTATACCGTCAGGTCCAAGGTACTTGTTTAAACTCATATCCCTGATCGCAGCCTCGAGTTCTTACCTTTTAAATTTTTACTGAAAAGGGGAATTTAGCCTTGAGTATTGCTGAGAAGCAATGAATAATATTGCTGGTCCTAATTTTAACATGTTTGTCATCGTTAGTGAAATTCAGTCAGCTGATATTCTGGTAATATTTACATAACAAGTTGTTCAGTTGTACATTATTTTGGGCTAATTTCCTATCCTCTCCCTGAAATTATAGTATTGTACAACCTGTGATTGTTCTCTGCCAATATTTTTGCCAATTTCCTCAGTTTTCTATTAGATGTTCTTGATTCAAGGCTAGAGCATAGTTCATTTTATCTATCTAGCTTAATTTGCAGAGTTTTCTTATTTTTGCATTTATTTTTTTTAAATCAATTCTTACTAGATTGCCTTCAGAATCAAGATTTTTTAAAAAAATTCCTTTTCTTTCTTAAAACAAAGGCTGGGGAGCAAGGGCAATTTATTTGCTAAGTAAGGTTTTTTCTTTAAATTACCGCTTGCTATAATTTACTTAGCCCTACTTATTATTATATGCTTTAAGAAGCACCAGCTCATTTAGACATTGTCATTTAAAGGTATTCTCTTTATCTCGTTATCAACAATTTTTGTGAAGAATGCCCATACGTTTTCTTAAAGATCCATTAGTTTTTTTATTGATCGGCACCAACTGTTTATTTATTTAGTTCACTTAATACTGAAAGATGGTCAGTCTCCAAGTACAGGGTTAGCAAGAAATAAGTTTCCCACTTCAGAGGGCTGTAGAATACGTTCTACTCGTCCAAATGAGATAAAATTTGAACTACAGATAATTCAAATGATGCGCTTGACATTTATTAAAAAATAGTACAAAATTTCACTGATAGATGGCGCTGTTATACACATAAAAACATTTAATATGCTTTATAAATGTTAAAAAATAATAATGAAAAAGTAGCGTTACAACTCTTCAATATGCACTTCTTCATTTGGCATTCATTTGGAAGGGCAATGTCTACCGTAAAAGGCCAGCATGTGTACCAGATCTGAAGGACAGCATTAGGCGCCATATCCTTGATATTCCGACAGACTCACACCGGTCTGCTGTCGAAAATATGGTTCTGCGATTAGAGCACATTGTTGAAAATGAAGAAGGGCATATTAAAGAGTTGTAACGCTACTTTTTCATTATTATTTTTTAACATTTATAAAGCATATCAAATGTTTTTATGTGTATTACAGCGCCATCTATCGGTGAAATATTGTACTATTTTTAATAAATGTCAAGCGCATCATTTGAATTATCTGTAGTTCAAATTTTATCTCATTTGGACAAATAGAACGTATTCTACAGCCCTCTGAAGTGGGAAACTTATTTCTTGCTAACCCTGTATTTTAAGACCTATCATTTACTGCCAGGTCCAAGATCTGAGCAGGCAATTGAAATGCCAATAGCTTCTTTTGTACCATAGATGAAAGAAGTGTGGGTAGGAGTGACATAATTGAGAATAATAAAACTCTTGTTGTACGTGATGTTGAGAAATTTATTTCCTCTCTAATTTGCAGTGGAACAGTTCCAAATAGGGTGCTTAGTATTTAAACCACACAAGCAGACAGTTTTCACAGAAAATAGGTCTTGAAAGTCATTTAATAGACTTTCGAGATCAGGGGGAGGATACATATTAAAGATATTGAGTGGTTTTTTTTCCAAAAATCAAAGTAAAAAGCTTAATTAAACAAGTTAATTTTATTTAACTTATTTAATTACTATCTTTATGGAAATTATTACTTTATACTTATGCTATCAATGATATATTAATTTTCTTTTATAATTCATTAAATTGCGTTTTAATATACTGTTCTGCAAAGCATTGTTAAGAAATTAATGATTTTCAAGATATACAAGAGCAAATATGTTTGCTGTAGTTATAGCTGCGCATGTAATTGATTACCGTTTTACTGCTAAATTTTAGTTATAGTAGAATTCCGTAAATATTCTCTTGCACAGACTATTATCAGTTTAACATTTATATTTTACACAGTTCCAGAATTCAAAGAATACTTTATTTCATGCATTCAATTATTTCTTATGAACAACATAATAGAAAATATGATATTTTGTAAGCATATAAATAAAGTATATTTAATTTAACTAAAAAGTTTAATAAAGAGCTACTTTAGAAATTTCCAACCCTATAAGTCAGAGAAAATAGATAGACAGACGGTTATATATTTTTATCAGATTAAAATTAAGTTACTTACTTTAAGTATGTAATACCATTAATATACTTAGAGTAAGTACATTAATGGTATTTTGCAAAATTAATTTGTTATTTGTAAATGAAACAAAAAATGCATGCATTGTATTAAAAATAAATTTAAACATCTGAAATGTAAGTAATCAATTAAGGAAATGTGTAAATAATTATATTACGAATTCTAATATCTAACAAGATTTAAGAAGCGTGGCAATTTTAAATTTATAAGCTAAACAAACGTAAGCAAGTTTGACTAGTTCAAAACCTTAGAACGAAAAACCAAATTGAAAAATCACTTGTAATTATTGTAATATTATCATTTCAAATTATTTGATAATTATTAATAGCAAATTTTTCTCTTTCTTTTAAGTTAAAAACATCATTACTTGATTAAACTTAATTGTTAAGATCTTAACTTGTTTTACAAAAACAGCAAATTATTACTAATAGTGTATATATACTTCATATATGAAACGTTTTTGTTTCATAGTACTCGTAAAATACACAAATAAAGTTATGAAGGCCAATAATATGAAAATTTAAAGTGTAAAATACATTTTCTTAAGTGTTATATTATTATTGTGTGGTATATTATTTTAAGATACATTTACGCATATCATTAGTAATTGTGCTATATTTGCCATTAATGACCATTAACACAAAACTAGTTAATTTTTGCTTGTTATATTCAAATATAACTTTCTCGTTGTCTTCATTTTAATGTATTGAAAAATAACCTTATTATTCTGAAACTTAAAAAGAATCTATTGTAAATTAAATACTCATACAGTTTTATTAACCAGAAATTTAGTTATGGTTTTCCCTTCCAAGTTATTGACATTGGTAGACCAAATATTTTACTAAAAAATTTTAACAAAAATTAAAATGACTTATATTTTATCAAATATTTTCTATAAATTTATCTGTAAAGGTTCGAGTTGAAATATTCTCAGGTGTGGACATGTTATCGTAAAAGTAATAAATATTTCTTTATAATTAATTATGGCATTAAAAAGAATTTCCACGAAAAATGTTAATTAAAAAATTATTAGTTAAATTTCCTAAGAAAATAATTCATATAATTTTTTTGAGTTAAAATAATACGTTTATGAAGTTATAAAATTCATTGTAAGCAGTCAAACTGTGAGTTATATGTAAAATGAATGTATTTTTATGGTAAATTACAATGCATCTATTAATAAATATTTCTCTTCAACTTTCGAATCTGTATGTAACCCATGTTTTGAAAAGTTTCGAGGCAAATTAATGAGAAACTCTTTCTTAAAATCCAATGTTTAATATATACTTTGGTATGTTTTTAACCATTGTTTCAATAGTGATACACCATTTGATATCATCTCTAATAGAAAAACGTTTCCGCAATTCAGAGTGTAATCTGATCTTGAATTAAAAATAAAAAATAATAAGAAATATAATGATAAGAATTCTTTTATCTGCTGAATGTCAGACATTATTCTCGATATGTTTGAATAAGTTCCAAGTGTGTCAGTTCTATCAACAAAAAAGTGACATTTTGTGAGGCGCTATTGAAGTTCTGCAGCAAATATTTCAATGCCTACAAGATTGTTCACATGTCATAAAGAAAATGCAATATCTGTACCATCAGTTCTGCCAACAAAAATGTACAGCTTTTGACATTTTTTCAGTATCATTCTTTCTGCTGTATCTTTTTGTTTCTGAAGGAAAATGTATTTGTAATAAACAAAGGAGAATGGATAAATGTTCTGTTGAAAATGGTTTCAAAGAGAAGATTCTAATTTTTCTAAATATGTAATCTGATTTGTGCATATTTTGACTTAATTTTTGCAAAAATTTTGTTATTTTTTATTAATTATTTACATTAATATAATTCAAGAAACTATATATTCAATGTTATTAATAATTAAAATTAATAATTTGAGAATTATTACTTAATTAATTATATGGTTTTAAATATTAATTCAGTTAAAAGATTTGATTCTGACCTATTAAGTTTGCGTCTTTCAAATTATGAACAAAAGAAAACAATTATTGTAAAAGCTCTTTCTATATAAAAGATATACATTTACAATAAAATAAATTTAATTTTGTGTAAATATCAATCATTTAACTAAGAGAAATTAAATTGTTTGTGAGCGTTTACAGCGATATTATTTTAAATAAAATAAGTTTTTTATTTACAAATTGATTTTTTTTCACCAAAAGCTTTAAAAACAGTTTGAATATTTAATTGTTATAAAAATATGACTGTAGCCAACAGAGTTAAATTTTTATATGAATTCTTAAGCAAAAGCAATGTTGTTATCTTTTTAAGATTTACAAATCAGCTCCATTAGTCTAGTAACTGGTAAGTTTTTTTCAAAGTAAAATTATCTGATTTCAACCTCATACAAACTTAGACGGAACATAGAATGGTGTTGTGCTGCTTCTTTCTGCATGCACAACTACGGGGTTGTTGCTTGGTGTTTTTCCAGTAATCCTCCCAAGGTAGATATTAATACAATTCAGTTTTAAAGAAAGGTTTGTTCAAAGAAAGGTATTTTTCGTACAAAGACTTTAGATGTTTGATTTTAATTTGCGATTCACAAATAATGAGCATTTCATTTGATTTGAACATTCATTTGATTTCATTTCGGTACTTTTTATCTGTAGCGTAGTTCTCTAATCTATAATGATAGGAAATAAAAATTAACAAATTTGTTTTGATGAAAAATTTTTCATATTTTGCATTTTATCTTGAAAATGTGTATCATTGAATAAAACTGACGATTATGAGACGGATAAGAGACTGATGATCCTCATTTACATTATCAGATTGAAGTAAACCTGACAACTGAAATCTATAACTTAAATATATATAACAATTCTTTTGAATAAAAATGTAATAAATAAAAGGTAACATATGTATTAAATATAAATAAACGGCAGGTTTTTGCGGTGTTTTAGATTGTTTGATTTTAATTTAATTTGCGATTCATACATAATGAACTGCGACCTCATTTGATTTCATTTCGGTCTTTTTATCTATATTCTAGGAGCGAAATTCTCTAATCTATAATGATACGAAATAAAACACACCAAATTTGTTTTGGAGAAAAATCATTTTTATTTTGCATTTAATCCTGCAAATACATATCATAAAATAAAAATAACGAGTATGAGACAGATTAGAGACTGATTATTCTTAAATACATAATCACATAAATTGTATATGCAAGGAGATATTTTTTTCCAAAAAATCTTGAATAAATGATAACGTATGTATTAGACATAATACAATCTATATAAATAAACTGAAAATTTCAACAGAATTTCTAATATTCTTCTTGATTTATAATTATTTGTTATCCAAACAACAAAACGTTTCATCAAACTATTGTTTATCGAATCATTTATTGGGATCTAAATAAATGTATATTCATTTAATATATTTCTGTCAAAATTACATTAATAAATAAATTTTCAGAAACACATTAATACGTAAGCATATTGATTCAATTTTTTTCAGTTTATCAAATTAATAATATTAAAAGAATGTCATTTTTTAAAATAAAAATTGTTCTGAATTTCGAATCAAAAAGATATATAGTTTTAAATAGTTCTGAATAATCTTAATTTTAAAATTAAAAGATATAAGTTTAATACTTAAAAATTCCATACTTTAGTGAGTAATAAATATTTAGGTTATAGATTAAGAAATCATTTAAATTAAAAGCTAAAATATGAGTTATATTTTTCCCCAATTGACAAATTTAATGCGTTTCATCAAACAATAGCTTTGCAATCAAATAAAATTAAGGAATACAAAATATATGTTATAAATTAAAAAAAAATATATAATTTAATTGAAAAATTGAAATCTTTCGCTTTTTTAAACATATTTAAACCACATAATATAATTGTTTATAAATGTTAAATTCAGACATTTCTTTTAATTTGTTTGATAATTCTTAATTTAAAGAACTAATCATAATGATGATACAATTAAGTGTACAGTATATAATTTCATTTAAACTCATTTAAGTAATATAATATTTACTTGATATTAAATCTGCCATGTATAAACTGTAATGTAAATGCTGTAATTTCGAAAAAAAATAATTTAGAAATGAAAAGGCAATTTAGTTAAAGTTAAAGTTAAAGGAAGTTAAAGAAAAGAGCTGAAGAAAAATAGTATCAGATTCCTTCAATATTTTTATTATTTGGTGTTCCAAGAATATTGCAATTAAGTAATCATAGATAATTGAGCAATAAAATAATATTCAAAATATGCGCTGAAATTAATGGTTAGAAAAAATAAATTTTCAAGGATTGTAAAGTGAATAAATGAACTGATTATTTATTGAAGATACAAAACGTTATCCCAGTTTTACCACACAATTTACGTTTATTAGGTTCATTTCAGTGAAAAAGGATGAGAAACTTTTCTGTAAACAAAACAACTATCACAATTTGTTAAAAAAGTTAAAAACATTATTGAAATATATTACAAATTATATTATAAGAGATATGTTTATAAGAAATATATTAAAAAAGATATCTTTTTAAATCATGTTATTATTTAGCATCATATTTTATGAAAGTATTATAAAAGTTATTTTACGTGGTGATAGTTATATATTACTTATATTATTATACTTATAAGCATTTCAAAATTTATGTTCTGAATAATTGAAAAAAAATTATATGTAATTCTTACATATTAAATTAAACATTTTTCACGTCAAATTATGTAAACGTAATTAGTTGCTAATGAAAGAATCAGTTAATATTATTGAATATAACTCCTTTAATAAATTCTAAAATTATCACAATATTTAAGATACAATTTTACATTGGCGGATACTATTTTTCGTAATCTATATTATTTTGAAATATAGATATTTTTAATACTAGAGAGAAACTTTAATTATATAAATTATAAAGTTAACTGTTTCGTATATTAAAATAAATTTTTAACAAAATTATAAATTAATTTTGAAGTAAGAAATAACGGACAATTTTAAAACAATTAATCAATCGTGATTAAACCCATTAGATTTTTTATTTATATTATTTTCAATGAAGTAATGAATTTTGGAATTAAAATCTTTGTTTTTAATAAATTTTGATCGATAAAAACTTTTATAAAGGTATTGTTTTAAAAATTATACAAGTTTCAATGCCATTTAGGATACTATTTGTCTTAAATTTTCATTAATTCATACGTATATTTTCTATTGTAGTATTTTTAAGAAGCTCGCTTAAATAACCTCTGAAATAAACACTGATTGCGTATTAGAAGCTATTGTTGTTCAAATTCCAAAGAACCCAATCCAAGGTAATAAAATGTAGTTTCATCAAAAAAAAAAAAAAGGAAAAAAAAAAAAAAAAAAAAAAACACGCCATAAATATTTCTCAGATTATTCTATCATTCATGAGTTTTTTAAATACTTTCTTTCTCAAATTCTCTTATTTCAATTTTATAATCTAGAATTAGTTATAAAATCAATTATATTGACCCTTTATTATACTTATAAACATAAAAATAACATTATATTTATGTTTCAGCCAGTAAAATTACAGGTAAAAATCTCATGTTTTTAAACAAAATGTATGATTTCGTGCTGAGTTTTCTACAAAAGTTATTCAAAATAAAAGCTAAATTATGTATTTAAAAGTCTACATCTTTATACTGTAAAACATATTATCAATGGTATCATTTTGCCTTAAAATCTAAAATTTTAGGAATTTTTCTTTGATTTATGAAATTTATAGGAAGAAAAATGTTGAAATTAATACTGGCTAAAACTCATGAAAAAATGTAAAGAATTTGTTTCCATGTATTTAGATGAATCATTTAATTATCATGACTTTTAGATAGAATTTTCTGACAGCTGCTTCCTGAACGCTGGAGGCAATTTCGTTGCTCAACGTATATTTCTTAAGCCAATACTCGGTAATATACACAAATCTAGCTGTCATTAAATGGGATTTTAATTAAGATAGTAGCTCTTGTCATTTAAAAACATTAGAAAGTCGTCTATATTAAATTCCGACTTCAAATCCGACAGAAATTATTACGCGCTGTGAAATATTTGCATTTTTTAACGTTTATATTTTGATAAATATCATATACGAGATTAAAATTCAGATAATTTGATTTGATAAAAAAATAACTGATAATTTTTTGGCATTTATAAATATGACAATATTTATGAAATTCAGATATATACCATTTAAGGAACAGAAACATAACTTAATTAAAATGGAATTTATTTTCAAAGTTTATAAATCTCTAAAATTGAAAACAATTAAACAATATAATTATGAAATGAAGAAGAAACAAATGCTTAAAACAAAATTGTTGAAAACTAATCACTTAAAGAAATGAGCAAAAACTGAGGAATTTAATTTAATTTTCAGAAATAATGTTAGAACAGTTCATTATATTACGAAAGAAAGAAAAGTAAAGATATTTTGATGTGAATTAAAACATTAAAGGATTATAATGAATGATCAGGTACGTTGCAAATCTACTTATATAGAAGAGAAATCAATATGATTTTTCAATTTATCACCTGATTCTTATCTGTATTACGTACCCATCATTGTAATGCATAAATATTATAATCTTTATTTCCCAACAATTATGTCTGTAGAAATAAATATGAAGACCTGTCAAATATTTTATATTTGCGTAGTTTCAGATTATTTCCTAACATGGTATTTTATGACTTGCAGGTAAAATTATGAACTATAAATTCATAAATACATTTTCATGTGAAATTCGAATGATAAATTTCATAACATATTTCAGATGATTCAATAAAGTTTTAAATGATGTGTTTTTTATCTTTCTCTTTATACATAGATTAAAATAAATGATTTTTTTTAAAACAAGCTTATAGTTTTTGTTTAGCACATCAAATTTTCCTAAAATGGATTTGTTTTAAAATAAAAGATAAAAAAATAGTGATAGGTATTAATATATTTTTAAACTGTTTATCTCAGGATGCGAAAGTGACTTCTACCCTCTTTTTTTGCTTACGAAAAAAACTTAAAGACTTTAAAATCAAAAGGAATGTAAATTTTGCAGCATTACTATATATATGAGTATAAACTTTATTCTATAACTAACTTTTAATAAGATTTTTTATAAAATTCAGATTCTAAGAGTGTTTTGCTTAAATGTTTGTAAATTGAATGCAATTATTCAATATCAACAATTGCGCGTAGAGAACACTAAATAATTAATAATTCCTTTAAGAGATGTATGCGAGAGCGGATAATGCTGAACTATAACAAGGATTTGTCCAATAAATGCAGAGACAAACAATGGGAAAATATTAAAAATGACTGGAAAAAATTCAGTCAGAAACCACGTATAGAGGCTGTGGCCAATTTTCGATGGAACATTGGCCACGACTGACTAGCTGAACCCCTAAAGAAAATAGGCATCTTGACTAGTAGTCTTTGCCTTTTCTGCAAGACAGACAATATGAATAGAGACCACCTCCTCGTTTATCAGGGACTTGACCCTGCATTTCAGCAAAGCGGTGATGTTCGCAAGCTTTATTGGATCGCCAGGGATCGCATGTCCTGAACACTTTCATGCTTCCCTCTCTAGCTTTTTAGACTTTGACTTTTAGATTTTAGAATTTTGGATTTTAGAGTTTTTATAATTTTTATCATACATATGTGTATTTGTGTTTGTTTGCGAGTGGCCAGATGTTGATGGATTGGATTCCTTTTGGCCATATGTAACAACAACATTAATAATTCCATCCGAAATTTCAGAAAATTTGGAACTTATTACAATTACAATTACATTATTTATAAATTCAAAATAAAATTCTTAGAACAAATAGACTGTAATATGCTGCATAGCATAATAAAACATTCGCTAATATGCAGAATAACTTCAGGTTTTAAATATTAACAGCTTCTTTTAATTGCTATAAGTATTGCGAATTGCTATATTTACTCATTTTTGCATTAGTAGTAAAATTATACTTGCCAAATAAATCAAAAAGATATTTGAAAAAATCTATTAAATGAATGATAGATTTAACATCGGAATACTTTTATATTCTTAAGAGTAGTATATCAATTATCAATTTAACAAGTTGTCCTAAATAAATAAAAAAAATTGAAAAATAGATCTCACAATGGTGTTGAGGGTCACAAGTTCGTTCATTAATATATATAAAAATATCTTAAAATAATTATACTTACTGTATATATATATATATATATATATATATATATATATATATATATATATATATATATATATATATATATATATATATATATATATATATATATATATATATATATATATATATATATATATATATATATATATATATACATATATATATATATATATATATATCATACATAATTTTCAGAAAAATACTTTATCTCAATGCATAAATAGTTTTAAATACCATGAAATGTTATGTATTTTTTGTTTTTCTCTTAGTATATTTCTCTTTTCTTTGATAAAATTAAACTTTTTTATTATTTTCGTTAATATAACTTTAGTTAACATTTTATGTTTTATATTATAATTAAATTCAAGAACGCGAAGGAAAATGTAGTATGAATTATTTTTGTGAATCATGTTTCATTCTGTGTAAATTTTTATTTAAGACATAAGTATTCTTAAAAAGCCTATACCAATCAAAATCCTATATGAACGTACTGAAAAACTGTATACATACTAATGATTTTTACTGAGGTTTTAGCAAATCAAAATATGGGGATTTATTTGCAACCAAATTGTACGAATTTATTGACCTTCTTTACTTCAAGTGTCCTTGAAAAGTTCTCAGAGAAAGTTACAACCCACCACAAATGAAAGTCTTCCAGAAACAATCCAATAGTTTCCTTTTTCTAAATCGATATATCTTTTGAGACAAAAAAGACAATATGTTCTGCCAAGTACAAAATCGATTGTTCTTCGATAAAATTCCACAAAGACTCATCAATCAATCTAGTAACGTAATAGTATTTTTTAGAGAAAATGTTATTAGCCTTTATTGAAAAGCACTGACTACAATGCTGAATAGTATACAAAATAAAAATAAAAATAATGTTTAAACACTGTATATTTTTTAATCTTTTAAATAATTTTACTAAGTATTTTCAAGAATGTTTAATGTTTTTCCTTAATCATTATTGTTTACTAATATTATATTAAATAGTTATGAGCCGAAAAATTCTCCCCTGATGAAGCAGCACTTGAAGCATTAACTCAAATGCAATATTAATACAATACACTTAAGAATATAAACAAAGGAATTATATAAGATTTCACTTGCGTACGATAATACATGATTAATTGAAAATCTTACTTTCTCTTTTTATGTAATAATAATAATATTGAGGATATTATTAAATAGTAGTATTTTAAATATTATGTTACAAAAAAGGTTTAAATGCACATATTAATAAAGTAAATTCCAAGTTGTGCAACTAAAATTGAAAATTTCTCAAGATTTTATTCCATTTACAATAGAAAAGCAAAGTCAAAAAAATATTTCATATGAAAAAACATTGTAACTAAATAATTTCATGTGTAAAATATATTAACTGGAAATTCTGTTATTGATAAAGAATTCGATAAAATTTTAGCATACACAATCTTCATTACATTAGTTACTGAGATAAGAATATTGCTCAGAATTAGAAAACTAATTAAAACTATAATTTCTGAAATACATTTGCAAATGTTGTTTATCTCTGATACTATCTCTTACGTGCAGATAAAGTTAAGAGATAATTTATACTCCTAAATAAATTTCAGCAAACTCTCATTAACATTGTGAATATTAATTTATTTAGCTAAAAGATAATATTATATGAAAGATACAAAATGATTTATAATAATATGTATTTGATCAAAAGAAGAAATAGAGGATATTATATACATGGAAAGCAAATTATAATAAGTTTAAATTGTTTTCATGTTTTTATGAAAATTCCATGTGTCAATACAATTGAATTTCTGTTAAAATTTGAATAAAATAGTATATTATATAAGATTTTCACTGTGAATAGGATACATCTATTATATATTTTCGTATTATTATGTTAAATGTTATTAAATAATAAAAAAAAGTAATTTTATAACATATTGGTACAGATAAAATGTAAGGCAGACAACAACATTCCAATATTAAGTTTAATACAGAAATTTCATTACTTGAAAAATATTAATATAAATCTGGCACAGATGTCATATAATCCAAGATGCCAAATTCTGACTTTGGTGATTTTTTGGCAGATTTTCTTATAAATCTGGCAACCTGGTTTTTATTATGTCACAGATATGAGGATCTATAAAAATTTTCTAGAAAACTATGTTTCAACAACTCTAGTATTTACGTCACCACAACAAGTCGCAATACATCATCTTGGCAACATTTCTTCATGGCCAAAAAAGTAGAATTTGGCATCCTAGATTATATCGCATCTGTGCCAAAATATTTTCTCAACAATAATTCTTCATGTTCAAAATATAATATTTATTGTTACTAAATAAAATTTAACAATTGACGAATTCTGAAGAAAAATTAGGAATTAATTTTAAATTTGTAAAAAAAAACTAGTTTACAAACGTTTAAGCATTTATGTTCATCGACCTTATAAGCTTTCTTTATTTTGTTTAGAAATAATAATCTATTACATAAAGGAGTTTGCACACATTTTTGGAAATGAGTTTATTGTGTTTATATTACCCATTTATTGAGCTCATCTCTATGAGATGGACAACTAGTAAGGTAATTGTGAATGAACATATTTGTTGATTTAGACTTGACAACAAACACCAAACTATTGAAGCTTCTTATTCGATTGTTGACTATTTTGTTTGTCATGAAGTAAGCTTTTTGCTGAAAAAGGCAATTGGCATTTTTTTATAAAATGCCAACAGGCACAAATCATTGATTTCAAAGCAGTGGCGTAAAAGTGGGTCAATTCATATAAGTTGACATTTACCTAAGCTAAGAGCAGCTGTCTCTTTTTTACTGATTTTATAAAACTTTTTACGATTATCAATAATTGCATATGTTGACGGTTAATACACATATTGCATCCAAATTTAAAAAATATTACCTAATAGTTCAAGATAAATATTTTATCATAAATACCATTAATAAGAAAATTAACGTCAATGAAAATTAATGGATAAATGCAATACTTTTATACAGTTTTAGTTAATATGGTTACTCTTGCAAAAGATTTTTTTCTCAAATTTCATTTATTTCTTTGCATAACGATCTTCGATACTCCCGTTTCTTTTCCAGATATTGTCCTTATTCATATGGATATCGATGAATTTTAATGTGTTTATTTGTTTTCAAATATAAAGTAAACTGCAACGGTGTACTTTATGTAATCTGTTCTGACATTTTGTAAAAGTGAATACATAATTTTAACTATCAAAAATTGAAAAAAATGTTTTTGTGTTAATAATTTTATGTGTTTATTGTGAGTTTTGAACATCAGACTAAAAAATTTGTAAACTCAATATTTGATTCAATTATTGTACTTTATAATAAATTTAATTTTTAACTATGACAAAGTTGTAGAAAATAACAGATTTCCTAAAACAATGCATTTTTTACAAAATAGCGTAGCCCTTTAGAACATTTAATGAGAGATTACATTTTTTACATGAATATAAGTTTATAGATATTTGCATAATTATTCTCAACATTACATACATATACATAAAACATAATTATTGAGAGATAAGTTTTGTGATTATTGTAAAAATTCCAAAATCAAATTGACAACTTTGACTCTGTCACGATACATGATTCAATTTTTTCTTTTCTTTCAACTGACTTTTGAAAAAATAATGAATTAAAAAATATTCGACAGAGTGTATTGCGGGAAGAGATATGCTGTTTAAAAAATCGGATAATTGATAAGTCATTAGCAGTGAGAACAGACATTATGTAATAAAAACTGAAATGATTTTCCTCCCAATTCAAATAAAATATGAAGGGACATTTAACTATCACTTTACACTTCTAATTTTGTGCAGTTAATTTGCAACTTTTTCTAATTTGCTTTCAAATGTAAAGCAGATATCGTTAAACATTAATAAAAATGGTTGCTGCAATGCTTACAGAAGATTCCAACAGTTGCAGTCATTTGAGTAATATGTTCTCTAAAGTTACTTTTTTCTAATTGGATAATTACAATTTCAAAATGAAGTGTTAACGTAGCTGTCTACTCAAATCAGACATGGATTTACAACGACAATAAAACAATAGAATATTACAAAACCCTGTTCTGTTAAATTACCGAGTTCATGGCATTCTTGAGAAAACTATTTAAAATGAGGCAAACTGCACATTTTAAAACTGATATTTAACTAAGCTAAACTAATTTGGCATACCTTGTTTAATTTTTGTTCATTGTCTCTAATAAAGAGAAAATTAATTTCTCCTTTCATTTGTGGGAAGAATGACAAATATTATCCAATGTCAGTGACACTATTCAATTAATTTTCATTAATATTATTTTCTTACAATTGAAAATTAATTCAAGTAACTAAGCAATCCAGTTAATAATAAAAATAATTTTATTAAAACAGTAGTTATATAATGTAATTATATAACAATTGTTTTATTAAAATTATAAGCAAATTCGATTATTTATATTAACTAGGCAATTCATTTTGTGTAATCAAAAATGAGCGCATTATTTTTTCCCAAATTTTGCTTTACACAGAATAGATTCATTGCATATTATATTTATAGTTGTTTTCTAACAACGATTAAAATTATTAAAGGGTATTGCTTAGAAATATGTGAATAATGAAAAGGATTTTAGTTAACATTTTAACTGGTCATTAAAATGAATAAGAGGTTCTATATCTAAATAAAAATAGTTTACAGTATTGAGTGAGGCTTATTTAAAATTTTGTACTAGTATAACACACACATAAGATAGAAAAATAATAACAGTATCTTACTGAGTTGATGACTCATAAAAACACATTTATCAAAACTTATATATATGTGTATGTGTGTGTGTGCGTATCTTTGTATGTATACATGCATGTGTTTATGTGTGTATACATGTCTCGAAAGAGTGAAGTATTCAAAAAATTTAAAAATGAAGTATAACGAGTACTCAATACCGCGAGCAATGATTTTACTGAAGCGACCCACAACACCTGCCACAGCATGTGGCAAGTTTATATAATTTTCTTAAAACCACAGGCAGTTGCGATAAAAATATTACAATGAACGATTGTTGTTGCCGTTGGAATTAAACAATATTGTCATTTTTGAAGAATTCTGCTCCTTCCTGCAAAAAGTGATGATCGAGTTCGACACAAGGGCGACTTAAAGACACCGAGTTGGGAGACTTCTGGAATGATGTCTTATATATTGTCCCACTGATCCTGAAAATCTTAATTATAGCTGACGCTGGATTTCACTCTTACATTCTTATTCTACATAGTTAGGGATACATGCTTAAGAATTTCAAAACCATTTCTTTAACACCTCTTCAGTGTTTGCCATCTGTCAATTTGACACAGAACAATATGTGACCACACATGGTAATCAATATTCATTTCTTCTGCACCCATGAAATAGAATTTCTACTTTAACCTCATTTGTTCTGCATATATAATTATTTTAAAACATGTGATTTGTGCTTCAACAACTGGCGAAGGATTTACCACTCGACGATTGGATAGATCAATTTTGGCAATATTTGGAAACCACATGGATTCCCAAATGATACATTCCAAAGTCTCTTGAAATCAATGACGAAGCATACGGCAAATGTTATAATCAAAAGTGACTATACAACAAACCTTTGTAGTCTAGTAGTTAGGGTATTGGCCTTCCGTCCTGTAGGGCTGCGTTCGATTCTCGATGCAGTTAAGCCAAATACCCACCGAGTAAATGCGATATACGTACTCGTTAAATCTGTGGAATCAAAAATCCTGTGATCGGTCGGTGAGCAATTACCATGGGTGTACCAGTTCGGAGAAAATTTCTTCCCCCTCCAGAACAAAGTCAAAATGGGGGGAGTGTAGCCTCTAGTGTGTTGCTATCAATTGGAGAAGTTTAGAGGAAAGACGTACTTCCACATTCATGGTGCTCTGGTCAAACGAAAGACGTACCCTTCTGACTTAAAACCGCATACCCGATAACTAGCGAGTTTGGCTCGTCTGGGTGTTAAATAACAACAAAAACCATAACCGTGGCTATAATAATTAAAGAATTTGTCATCATCCACACTTTAAAAAATTAAGTAATTTGAATATTTAATCTTTGTATAACGTCTTATATACAAACAAATTTTCAAATGACTAGTTTTTTTTTTTTTTTTTTTTTTTTGCATGTTTGTATAGGTTCAGCAACAAGTATAATGTTTTACATTTAAGAAGATTATTTTTCAAAGTATAATAAATTTGCCACTGAAAAATTGCATCAAATAACTTTAAATTACATTTTCTTGCAAATTTGGAAATTAAAAGAAATAGTCACTTCATTTAAAACTCATTCTTATTAGTTCCACTGAAAATACACGAAAGTTATTTCAAAATTCATAACGAGCACGTGCATTATGGATACGATAATAACATATATCTAAGAAGAAAACTTTTATAGATACGTTTTATTGTTGTCTATCATAGTCTGAATTCAAGATATGCTTTCTGAATTTTAAAGTTTCATTGTATCCGCATTAAATGTTAACATCATATTATAAATTCAATCTTCTTTCATCTATGCAAATATTGAAAAAAAACTTGAAATAAGAAAATAATTTCTTCCTGAATGTACATATCATACTATTTGTAATAGATGAATATACTACAGTAAAATGATATTTCATATTCTTTTTGAATTGATTATTGTTGAGTTTGCTTGTAAAATTTTAACAGTCGTTAAATCTTTTATATGATAATTGGAAATCGAATTCTTAATTATTATAATGTAAGCAGCAACAACTAAATATCTTAGCAGTTTTATTGATTTAATTTCCAGCTATTAATTTTCCTCAATAAGTACATATATTACATTAATTAATGATAGCTACACATTTGTACATTTATGAGATGAATAATTGAACTGGAAACATTTTTATTCATTATACACACTGCATTTACTGAGAAGAATCGGCTATAAAAAGTAAACCAGCCTAGTCTGAATATTTAATTTTTATTTAGATTTTTTATAGAATTAAAAAATTCTAAAAATTAGAGAACAATATTTATTCTTATCAAGTATGAAGAACAAAGCTATCATTAATGTTCCAAATGTTTCGAAGCAGATTACCAGAGAAAAAAGAAAATGGATTGTATTATGTTAGTTTTAATGTGTATATTTTAACTATATTTTCTTTAAAAAAAGCAATTAATTTTTATTTTGAAACATTTCATGGACATTGATAAAGATAATATTCACAGAATTATACCTCAATACAAATATTTTCAATGTATTTACTATGCGGATTTATATAAACATCAAAATTTAACCAAATTATGTTAAATAAAGCCGTCATACACCATAACACATTTTAACTAATTATTTATATTTAAGAAATATTTTAATTCAGTTTTTAGTAACAATTTAAATATAACTTAAAGTAAATGCAATTTTAATCTTTGGTTATCAACATTGTCAACTTTCCAACAAATTTACCGCACAGATTTCCAAAAACTTATATTTTCGTTAGATGAAAAATCAAATCATCATTAGTTGTCAGATACAAAATAAAGTGAGTAATTTATATTAATTCAGACAGAAAATATTTCATACTACAAAGTAAATTAATCAAATTCAATATTTAATATACTTTTGATATTATGAAATAATTTATTTTCTAATTAAAATGCATACTTTTTTTCTAAAGAAGTCGAGAAATTGCATTTTAATTGACTTATAATTCAAATGTATTACTTGAAATTTAATTCAAAAATATCTTGGATGAAATTTAATTAAAGGGAAATGCAAATTCTAAAATTATACATGGTTTTATAAAATTAATTTAAGAAAATAGCATTCAAGAAAGATAATATACATTGAAATTAAACTTTATCGCAACTTAAAAAGAATTATGTTTAATTTCAACCTGTGTTATCAAAACAATTCATAAAACGCATTTTCTGAAATATGACAATCTTCTAACAAATAAGCATTAAGTTAAAGAGCGAATGCGCTTAGAAATGTAATATTCATTTTGAAAAATATATATTAAATAAAGTAACATTCATGAAACAAAACTTTCAAATTCATAACAAAATAAATGTGGATTGAATTAGCATAAAAAGGCAGCAATGAAACATTTTAAAATTTATTATTTAATAATTTTTTGTATGAAAATAATAGCATTTTTTCCTATTAAATCAAGAAATTCAAAAATTTCTATCTAATATAATGGAATTTCAAATATCAATTATTTTTAAGAGAGATAGAGAAGCGCCATATAGGAAATATAATGCTCCCCGTATTATTGCTTGACAATTTATAACGACATAAAAAGTAATGAAAATTCTAATTTTTTTAATTTTTTTTCCTGTTAAATGTAAAAATATTCAAATTTCTTATTAACTGCACTTTACTTTTTTAAATTAATAGAAATGTCTTGAGAAATTATGCAAATATTAAAATTTTTGGTTTGAAATGTAGATAATTGAAATTGGAAAAAAGCAATCAATTGTATGAATAAATGTATGAAAGAATAATATTATATTCTTATTAAATAATGAAATTAAAATCAATGGGATTAATGTAAAAATGAAAATGAAGATTGAAAGATGGTGAAATGAAGTATTTCTTATAAAATGCTATGAAGGAAGATTCTAAATTATTAAAGAGAATTGCAAATATACATAGAGATTGAAAATTAAGAGGAATAAGAATTGAATTTAATTCATTCAGTAAAATATTACATTTCTGCTTGACTGAGGAGATCCTGATTATTAATAATTTCAGTTATAAATCATAGATTTTTCATTGATAAATTATTTTCGAAAATTATAAATGGTAGTTGATTTTTAGTACACATTGTTTTTTAAGCACTAAAGCTGAAAATTGTTTCCATGGAGTTAATTTTGGCTTTCAAATCCTAATCTACTTGGCTTGTTAATACAAATAAAAAAAAAATTCCTAATCATTTACTTTTAAAAGTGATCGGAATGGAGAAGTATTGTATATTACGTTGACTCTTGTAATGATAACTCTATACAGTTTATAAGGTTTTTTTTTATTTTGTGTTAGAATATGGAAGCAATAAGCTTATCCCCAAGGCTATATGTGAAGACAGATTCAATCATCATTATTCCTCTAAAAAATTTCTTATAACAGCTTTCAAATAGCTAGTTTGTTTACTGGTTGTCTATTTACTGCCATATATTTTTAGTAAATACTATTAAGCAATAAATCTCTATGATGAAATTCGTCTCATTTTTAGATGCTATGTACAGACTTTCTCCCTTTCTTTTTCTCTCTCACTTTTTTAAATGACAACAAATATTTAAAGAGAAGACGACATAACTTTTTAAAAAAAAATTCTAAGAATACAGTTTTAAAAGTAAATGTGTTCATTGTTTGGTTTACAATTCTTTTCTATATTCCTTTCCCGGTATTAGTGAAGTGTATTCCTGTTAGAAATCATTCCGAGCCATTTCGCCCAAATGATAACATCATATTTGTCCTTTATAAATTTTGTTTCTATGTTAGTTGCCGGTTTGACTCTCTTTTTATTTATATCATCTTACACTCATAAATCCAGAAAACAAACACATGACAATATCACATATCCTCATGCGTTGTTATCTTAGAAATATCGCTTTTGTCTTTTATGAATGCATCTATCAATTTTTTTAATATTCGTATCATCATACACTTATAAATCCTGACGAAAATTTGTTTTTGCAGATATTGCCTCTTTGAAAAATAAGAGGTTGAAAATACGAAGTTACATAGCATAACAACGACAGTTATACAAAATCATAAGAAAGATATCGTTCAGTTAGTTTTCTTAGCATATGATCTGTTTCTCTTATAAGTAATAGAAACTTGTAAAAATAAAACCAAGTAAAATAACTGAAAGTAATAGAAACTTGTAGAGAAGTAGTAAAAATTTGTTGAAACTACAATGCTGGAAACTGCACTTGGATGAAAATACACCAGAAAAAACCAAGAGATATTACAACAAAATTTATTTGAGTTTGTAGATAAATAAAGTATTTGATACATGTCGACCAAGTATCAAATACTTAAATTTATAGACTTCTCTGAAGTGTGGTTCCTGGCAAAATCAGTACATAGAATAGTCGCAATTAATTGTTTGAGATCACCGCTGCCACACGCTTCAACATTGCTTCAAAGAGACATTGGATGTCTTCTTGGGGTACATCAGACCAAGCAGCTTCAACACGTTGCCAAATTTGAACTGGTATGGCAGCAGGGGATGTAATCTAAGTCAATCGTAGAGCAACCATGGATCACGTGTTTTCTATCCCAAAAGATCCGGACAGCAATTCGGCCAAGGAAGCAATTCAATTTGATCATTGACCAAGAAACCTTGAACAACGCGTGTCACGCGTGGTCGTGCATTATGCTGTTGAAATATGGCTGTGGGCAAGCCCTGAAATGTAAGGAAGGACAACTGGCTCTAACACCTCAAAATTATAGTCCTGGCTGCTTAAAGTACAGAGAATGCAAACTAAAGGAGAGTGAGAGTGATATCCAGTACCACCCTATACCATAATTACTATAATACCCGGTGCAGAACCAGTATGGTGGTGCATAACGCAGCTGTCCAGCATCCTCTCGCCACGGTTTCTCCAGACTCGAATGCGACCATCATGGTGCTGTAGACAGAAGTGTGACTCGTCAGTAAAGACAATCTCATTCCATTCTACTGTCCACATACTACTTTCATCGCACCATTGGTGGTGGAGACGTCAGTGGTTCTGCATCAAGAGTGAACGAAGCAATGGACTTCTGTCTGACAGACCACTCAACTGTAAACTGTGTCAAATGGTTTTCACAGACACTGGATGATGCGTTATAGATTGAACGTGTTGTGCAAGCAATTGCTGTTTTCTATAAGGCATAATTGTTCATTTTTTTGGAAAAAACCACAAGAAAAACACAATTGCTGAACTTGAAATCGTCTAAATCTCCAAGCATTATTTTTGAATTTGTACCGCAGGAGTGTGCGATGTGCATCCGTGCTAAAATTCTAATAATTTTCATATCTCACCTTCTCTAATGCATGTCATGCTATTTGCATGCTTCCTTCAGGGTGTTGCATTCATGGTGGCCTGCAGTATATATAACAATAATATCATTATTACACTGATGTCATTGGTAATGAACTTCTTACAATCAAATCCTATGTACTTAAATATTTTTTAACTTTTTGAATACTAGTTACGATTATCACTGTGGTTTGTTTGCAATTTTTTGTACAGCTAATTAAAGTTCTCAAGCTTTGTGGTACCACTCTGTTCTATAGGAAATTAAGTAAAAAAAGTATGGTTATAGTCAGTTTTTGTTTTTTATCAGAAACAATTCTTCATTATCTATGCTGAAGATTATTGCGATATTTTATTCCAGATAGACATAAAATGTTGCATATTTGAATATAATAGAAACGTGATATTTAATTTTTTTAATGTAATGATTTGTTTCAATATTTGAAGCAATACAGGTTTTGCTCCATTCTGTTATTTGTAAAGTATTCAAGAAATGTCAAAATATTTATTGCAGAGTTTAATTTTTTAACATATTTAGATTTTAAAATTCACATTTAGATTTACATTTAGGTTAGAGAAGAGTAAAAAATTATTATACAAGGCTCTCAAACATTCTAATTCCTAGGACTGCAGTCATCATAGCAAATACCAAAAGTTCGATCACAACTATTGTTGAAAAAATTGGACATAGATGTGGTGCTTTTTATTCCGGCATTCAGTATACTTGAGATTTTTCTTCACTTTCTTCCATTAGGACAATGATTAAGTTCCAATGCATACAAAATGTCCTTCTGAGAAGCATTTTATACAGTAGACATTAAAATGCCTTACAAAAAATTTTGAGTGTTAGGCTGCCTAGTACTCGGTTTCAATGTTATTAATCCTCATTGATCTAAAAATGAATTAAATATTACTTAATATTTTGTGTCTGTGAAATTCAATTATATTTTAATGCGAGAAAATAAGATTTTCCATTTTTCTATTTTTTTCAATTTGATCAATTTTAACATAATGTCAAAAAATGAGGTATCAAAAAACAAAGTTTTACATTGATATGCATGTATTTGTATTTAAAATTATTAACACAAATGTATGTTAGTACTTACAGTAATTTATTATTTTGTATATATTGTAAATATTATGCTAAAAAAAGTGCTTATACTTTCTTATTAGTGCTATTGGTTTAAAAACTCTAAAATAGGATTCTTATTAAAAATGAGCTTAAATATTGCACATTTTTATGCACAATTAGTTTAATTTATCATGAAACTAAAATTTTATGAGCTTTATGTGAGTAATTTATTTTAAAATTATAATAGTGTAACGTAATGTTTCAGGAAAACTTTCATATTTGTAATATTATTATTTATACTAATTAGAAAAATGAACATAATTTTAGTTTTATCATTGCCTTATCTATTAAAATTTTAAATGAGTAAAGACATTTTCTAAAATTCTTTTTGATTTAGACATAAAATTAGCATAATTATTTGTATTTGTGAAAAACAAAATAGCGTAATGGCAATTTTATTTTATTTTTGATTATGAGTAATACAAGAACATTGTTCAATAATTTGATAAATTATACTTATACACTTACCTAATACATGCTTAAAAATAAATGTGTGTTCCGTTGTTGAGAACTAAATTTAACATTAATACTCCATAAAAAGTCACTTCCTCAAAATTTTAGATTCTAAGGAATCTTATAGATGTTTGTAAATGACTAAATATACTACAAATGAAACTTATTTAGAATTCTACCGGCTGTTTCCTTTTCCTATAATGGATTTATCGATAAAGAGAAAAAAAATTGACTGTTTTGCTTATAAGCAAATCGATTGCTTTTCATCAAGGAATTCTACAAACAAACATCAATCAGTTTAGAAAACAATAATGCTCCCGCAAGATGTATTATTCCGCTAGATAGAGAAAACTTTATTCTTAGTTGCTTGCAAAATATGTGAAGAAACATGTATATAATGCATACATATGTATTCATATATATTTATGAAAAACAATGAATGATTTCAAATTAATATCTAGAAAGAATTCTTTCAACTTATGTATTTTTTTTCAATTCACATATTTAAACTCATGTATTTTATTGTCACTAAATCAAATTGGAACTGTAAAAGGCTTCTCACCACCCACCCTAAGGGTCATCCTGCCTCACTGAGGATAAGGAGGTCCTGGTTCAAATCCCAGTTCGGGCATGGATGTGCTTTCTCCCTCTCCTGTCTTTGTCCTTTCCTTGTATGTATGGGCTGTGAAATGTTGCCTACCCTATTAACGGATACCTTAGGCATGTGTGTATTGAACAAGACGGACTTCACACAAAATTACGGTTCAGTGAAAAAGTGGAGCAGCGGACACCATATTACCAGCCTGGATGGTTCAAGACAACAACAAAAGGCATGTCGTGGTAAATGGGATTTCACAAAACGGGCTTAATTTCAAATGTTCATTCTTTTATGGTCTCAACTGATTTTTGCTGGAGTGATAAAGATGTTTTGTTGTAAGGAAAACAGACAATCAGAAACCCATATTTATTCTGGAAAAACATTATAAACGAGGTGGTTCTTCAGTGAAATCAAAAACAGAGAACATATGCATTTGCACTTCATTCTGAATGTTTACTCAGCCATGGAAAAAGTGCAGACGAGAGCAATGGAATTATTTCATTTCACAGGTTACGCGGCATTCATTGATGATTTTATGTATTTTAAAAAAAAGTCAAAAAATAAATTGCAGCTGAACAAATGCTCTTTCTTCAGCAGCAAGCGTATCCTCTCCACCTAACTCCAATAACAGCTTACAAGGGTAACCCTCTGACATCAAAGGAAATACTCTCTGGTACTAAATTAAATCTTCTTCTCAGTATTATTAGAACTATATTTTAGACATAAAGCAGGCTACACAAAGCTAAATTTTTATCTTGAATTACTTTTTCAGTATTTTCTATTATTCAGAAGAATTCATTTTTTATCAGTTCTTCTGCACATCATCCTCTGCATTATTGCTTTTATATATGGAATTTTCAATGCATTGTGGAAACATTGTTATTATACAATAGTTCCTTATTTTGCATACATTATTACTCTATTTATTATGCTAATTAGAACCGTTAATGTCTTTAGGAGTTAGAATATGTTATCTTATGGACACATTAGCATGACACGTTATCATATGCATTGATGGAAGCATATTTTTGATATTTTGACTAACATAAAATTTATATATTCCTTGAATATAAGTCATAGAAGAGGTGTAAATATAAAAGACATGCTTAGTTTGAGTTTTATATGTCATAATTTAGAATAATTCATTTATTCTTGATTTGTCAATAATAAGAAAAGTTATTAAAATTCAATTTTTAAAGTACTCGTAAAATAATTTACCACGGTGAGTATTACATTTTTAAATTATATATCTTGTAAGGCTTATTTTATCTTCTTAGAAATAACATTTGCAAGCCGCATATGCCACATATCAATGCAATTTGATAATATTTTATTTTATTATCTAACTGAAAAATAAAATAATAAGGATTTTTCTCCTATAACACAATATTTCAAGATCAGAATAATTTAATTTCTCTTTTTAACAATAGCTAAATGTATTTTTTACTTTAGCTCTTAGATTGCAGATAAAAATTAATTTTTTAAATTGGTAATGTTAAACAAATTTACCTTGCAAATTTTCTTAAAAAGTAAAAACAGTAAAAAATGTTTAAAAATTCAATATTAAAAGAAGTAATAAAGTATTTTGAACGTAACCTAGCTTTTATAGTACAAATGATCAAATACTATGTATCAGGATTTAGTTAATTTTAACTGCAATTTCCTATGAAATTAGGTATTTAAAGCTAGAAAGATGATAAGAGAAACAAGTTAAAACAAGAAAAACATCCATCTTTTTGGTTTTGGTTTAAAAGCCACTTTCATCAGCTTCATCACTAAAATAGTTTTCAGTGTGAATTGTAATTATAAAATAAATTGAAATAATTAAACCTTTGAATAGAAAGAAAACACTAATTCTGCTATTCTGTTTCAAATTTTGTGCAGTTATAAAAATAGCTTTTTTACCTAAATTTCATTTTATTTAATTTAATGCTATTTTCAAAGAATTAATCTAATCACGCACTTCCTAATTTCCCCCTAATTTGTTACATTGTTTTGCATTTATAAGATTTAGTTTCTTAAATTAGATCTTTGTGTTAGAAAACTTATTTTTTTCTCTTTTAACACAGATTTTACACTGCAATTTTGTTGATCGTTTCATTCTTTGGTTTTAATTATACTTTTTACTCGAATTTTACAAAGATTGCTTAAAACAGCTATTTTTGGTACTATTAATGCATAAGTTTTAAGAAAAGACTCCCAAATTACTATAATAATCTGCACTCAAGGTAATTTTTGATATTGCGAGGTGTTAAACAGAAAAATTAGACTCGTTAAATAGACAATCTAATTTAATCTGGATTATTCAATTTAATGTAAAGATACATTTTAAATATTTCTTCTGCATTATTATTATCCAGGAATTTTACATGTTATCTTCTAAATAGTTTCTGATGTATTTTATGTATGTTTATGAATGTTGACTTATATGTACTGTAAACCAAAGTATTCTAAAATAGCTATGATTTTTGAGGTAATTTAATCAAGTAAAAAAAATTCAGCAGTGATTTTGAGTTTCTTTGTCTCAAATAAAGTAAACAACAAAGAATTTATATTTTAATTTATTTTTTTTTTTTTTTACATTCACACTTTTTTCCGAAATCGATGTTTTTGAGTAAAAATCACTATGATCTTCATGAGCATGGTGCTAAAGTGATAGTTTCAGATTTATTTTTTAGCTGTCGAATACACTTTCTAATGTTACCAGGGGATAATTCTTATCCAGTGTATAAATTTTTATATTTTAAAACTTGTTATAGACAAAAAAGGTCATTTTAAATAAATTACGAAAGTTTAATTAAATCTCTAAATTTTGAATAAACTTTCATGTGTTTTATATAATAATATATCTTTAACTTTGACATTATTTTTTTACAATTATGAATCTACTAACGTATGATATTATTATTTATAAATTCATTTCTGATGTGTCTCAAAGCATTTATTTCGGTCGGAACTTTTTTTATATTTTTGCTATTTTTTACTATATTATTTATATTTTTACCACTTTAAATATTGTTTACACACACACACACACACACACACACACACACATATATATATATATATATATATATATATATATATATATATATATATATATATATATATATATATATATATATATATATATATATATATATATATATTGTGAAGATTTTAAATTCTATAAACAACAGAAAAAATGAATGATTTACTTATTTTGCTTATGGTTATTAAATATAAAACAGAATTTCAAAAAAATCTCTCTTGTAGAGTTAAAATAAACACTACTTATTATAGCAATTGTTGTTATAAAGAGTTAAATCAGAAAGTATTATGTTACTCAGTTTAAATCTCAACATGATGAATTGCGAATCAGCTAATCGCACTGAATTACCTGCTTCTAGAATGACTTGCTTTAAATTTTTATGTTTCTGGTACAGAAATAATTGATTCAATTTTAATAGTTTGATAATTATAAATTGATATTAAATTTGAGTTTCAAATCTAAAGATCAATGGGAACACAGTATACAGTATATACTTATGCTGGCACTGATATCAAAAGGTACTTTTTAATTAAAATGCTGATAAAACTTGATATTTCATTAGTTTTTGAACCATAAAATACGCATACTGAATCTTCAGTAGAAAAAGCATTTCAAGATAAAAACATAAATATAAATTTAAATATTTGTAATTATAATGGATTATTAACTTCAACTGCTTTATATTGATTTTCATCTTTAACAAAAGTCACAGAATTATACAATTAATTCAATTACACTTTGCATAATAATTCAATTTTATTTAACGCTTTTTAAATAATGAGTGAATTGCAAGAGGTGGAATTTCATCAAAAAATATAATCATTGAGAAATCATAAAAACATTGCAAATTTTTTAAATGTATTTAGCAAAATATATAGCATTTTCAGGATTTTTTAGTGTTTTATTTTAATTTCTCATCCACAAATTTTTTTGGATAATGTCATAGATTAAATAGCATGTAAAATAATAGAATTTGCATGAAATGAAGGCAAAAATATAATTATGCACATTGTTGATATTACATGAGAAATTATTTCCTATGTAAGAGTCTATCAATTTCAATTTAACTTACACTGCATTTAAATATTTTTTTCTTTAATGTTTTTTTTTATTTATTTGAACTTTTCATTGATTGCAAGGGAATTTGAAATATAAAAATTATTAATGAAGATTTTTGATTAAAAATTTGAACATAAAATTAAAAATAAAATCAGATATTCTTTTCTCTTAGATGAAAAATTATTAAATCAGCTTATAAAGATACCAAGATATTTAAATTTTCATAATTACATTTATTTTAGCTATGAGATTCGGAAATATAAATTTAAATTTAAAATCTATTTCAAAATAAGTTAGAGATGTTTTAATAATTATTAAACTGTCATAATTTTATTATTATCTCTATAAAATATGATTTGTATTTAATTTAATGTTATCATGATAAAAAAAGTAGGGATGCAATTAAAAAACATATTTATATTTAAATAGAAATTTTTCGCTGTTTAAACGAAGCTTTTCCGTTTTACGAGTATTGCAATTTCACTAAACTATTGCAAAATTCATTAGAGTAAAATCATACGACTGATTTTATTGGATGACAGTTCAATAAATTTACAACGCCTATAAAATAATAATATTTAGTTGAATCAGTGCAAAATGCACATCCATACTTTGATTTTATACCAATGTCAACCAGCATCCTTCTCAGAAAATCATATGATTATATAGTCAGCAAAAAATATTCGAATAGTTATAAATAACTCAATTCTTTTCAAAACATAAACCCTTTATCTTTCAAGTTTTGTGTATTTGGTCTTATTATACGTAATATATGTATCTATGCAAGTATACTCATGGACTAAAAAAATTAACGCACAAAGAAGCAGTGGTCAAAATGAAGCGAAATTTTACATGCTTAATGACTACTTTGATATAAGTAAATGATAAAAAAATCAAAGAAAAAGGATAATTCAGAGAAAAGAGCAAAAGAATGGAGGAGATAATACTTCGTTGGACCCCCTCTAGTGCGAATGCACGATGCGATAGGATCGGGAATTGAGTCATACGAGTTCTGTATGATGTCTTGAGACATTTCGTTCCATATTTGCTGTAACCTTGCCTCTTGTTCGTTCAAACTCGTGGGATGCTTAACTCGTCATCCCAAATGACCCCAGATATGCTCGATTGGAGATAAATCTGGGCATCGGGCAGGCCAAGGCAGGATAGTAACAGTGCAGAGACAGTCTTGCGACACTCTTGCCGTATGAGGCTGAGCAAATTCTTGTTGAAAAATGGCTCCTGGGAGCCATTGCATGAGTGGCAACACATGTGGTTGCATTATTTCGTAAACATACCATTGGGCTGCCATGGTGCCATGGAATAATACTAGGGGTGATCGTGTATTGTAGGCAAAGACACCCCATACTATCATGCCAGCTGTGGGAGTGATGTGTCGCTGTACAGCAAAGGCAGGATTGAAGCGTTTACCATGGGCTCTCCACACACGAACACGATTGTCATTCCTGCCGAGATTGAATCTGGATTCGACGACATGGCTCCATTCCGCTGCAATCCAGTTTCCTCGTGAGCGGCGAAACTCCAGACGGAGGCATCGAAGACAACACACGTAATAGGGGCCGCGATACCAACTATCCTTCAGCCAGACACTTTCGTATGGTTCGAGAAGACACAGAGGCCCCTAGTGAAGGTACTACCTGTGGCGCCCAATGAAGCAGTTGGTTGCACGAGTGCATTTCTTACGATGTGGCGGTCTTCTCGACGACTGGTCTGTCGAGGGCGTCCTGAGCCTGGCCTTCATGCACATGACACCTCTCGGGTCCACTGGTCCTAACATTTCCTCACAAAACAATCAGAGCGGCCAAATTGACGAGCTACTCGCCCAGTTGACCACCCAACTTCCAACATCCCGATGATTCTCCCCCTCTCAAACTGCAACAACAGCTTATATTGTCTTCGAACACGGCATAATGGCATGTCTACCTCAGTTCTTCCTTTGTAAATGATTCAGCACACTCAAACAAGATTTGGTTACCTATTTTATACTCCAACGAGTATGATGTTCAACGCCCTCTACCGGCTTTACGTAATGCGCAATCACTCTGCATTTATAATCAATTGCATATCTCTCCGACATGTACCTTCATTGCAAGTTTCTTGACGACCCCGTAATTATTTCTTGGTGCGCTAATTTTTTTGTCCATGAGTGTATATATAAGATTATACATTGGTTTATAAAGTCTTAAAATTATAAATCCTATAAATATAAATACAAACTGCTTTGTAAAAAAAGGCAAATAATTTGAGTTAGATTAATTTAGAAATTTAAAAAAATAAATAATGAAATAAATGCATATTTGTATAATGATGCTATGAAATTATACGATCAATATTTGAATAATTCATGTAATACAATATTTTTTTAATAATTCATGCATCAAAGATTAAGTTGTGTGTCTTAATTGTATTTTTATAAATATTTTTCAACATGGAAGAGCAATATTAAAAATGAAGTAAGAAAAAGACTTACAGGAAAATAGTCGTATTGGCTACCATACTAACATTTATTTTTATTTCAAAGATATTCTTAACCAACATCTCCGTTGCTTAAAAATGTTTTATATTTGATTAGTATACATAACCTTGATTCAGAAATTTTATAAATCAAATGACACGTATTTAATTTTAAGACAGATGAAAATATTAAAATTAATATCTGTAACATAGCTTAAATTGTTACACGAGAAAATATAGGAATGTTTTGCATCTCCTTGTCAGATTACTTTTAATACTTAGAGTTTTATTTATTAGCATTTTCTAAGCAAAGACATAAACTTTAAAAAATCTTTCTAAATTGTTAGCATATAATCAAATTAAATAAATAATAAAGAAAACAGCTTTCAATAAGATATCACTTTAATATTTTAAACATGCACTGTATATATTTAATAATAAATGTATTCTACAAACAAACTCTCTCAAGACTTGCTAGCGGTCATATTAAGTGCCTCACTTTCAACGAGGGCAGGAAAACTTTCGTCACCTGCACCAAGTGCCAAATTCATCAGGCTTCTCCTGAGCATCTTTTGGATTGCATGGGTCTCTCTAGGGAGGATCTCTTTAGCAATCCTCTTTTAGTCTTCGACTTCCTTACAGTCAACGAACTCGTGGATCTAGTCTGACTCCGTCAGACATGGAGGATAAGCAACAACAACAACAAACAAACTTTCATTTTTCTGAAGAATATATATTCCACAAACAAAAAATAATTTCAAAATAAACAAATGAAAATATTAGTTTTGAATTTATATATTGTTGCAAAAAGTACAGAATTTAATTATAGCACTTTAATGTTAGGCAAAAGTTGTATTTCATCAACTTATGTTAATAATGGAAAATTTAAACTTCTTGAGTATTTTTTCCATGAACAACATAGGACTTCTCTTAGCAATTCTATGTAAATAAATATTATAAGATTAGTTGATGATTGCTATTCAACTAATAACACGTACTAGATGTCATTAGGGTTGATCATCAAAGTAAAAATGCGATATTTACTTAAATATTGGGCATCCGTGACTCGAGAATTCTGTAAATTTACTTAATAGAATGATTTGCTTATAATGATACATGGGTATTGTTTTTTTATCCTCCTTCATTATCATTAAAATGTTCCCAATTTAAATGTATGTTTTGAAAAGTCATTCAGCTTTGTTATTCATATTTTCTTTTAAAATCATTTAAAATAATATGGAGATGTTGCAGACCCTTTGGGAAAAACATCTGGGGACACATGGAAAGCATATTTGATTTAAAAATAATATATGAATTTAGTGTTGAGTTTATATACACTAAACGTAGACCATTGATGTGATATTATCAGCATAGATTTCCATGTATAATGCATAAATAAATGTACTGACTTGATATGAGGGATAGCTAAATGCTTAAAACTTTGTCTTTTGATAACTTTTGAAGAGATATATTTAGAATGTGCCGCATATAGCAAATTTAGAGATACTTAAATGAAATATTAATAGGAAACATAAAATACTTAACCAAATTCAAAAATATTTTGATATTCATGTATTTAACTCTATAATTTAAAGTCAAACTGATTTTTTATATCAAATTTGAATTTCGTTGGTTTTTGTTTAAATGTAGTTAATATAAAATTAGTCTTATTTGCATTTAAAGATTAACTGCTGAGTTAATTATACTTTCTACTTAACTTTGAATTGTAAATCGAATCATCAATAAATGCTTGATTTACAAGCTGCATACTTAATTTTCTTGTGAATCAAAATGCAGTTTAACAATCACCATTATTGTACAAAAAAAAACACAAATAATTTTCCAAATACAAATGATAATGTGATTTACAAAATACATTAAAAACTGCAGTTACATCAGAAGCTCACCTCAAGAGCAGGTAAAATAACAAATACATTTACCGATGTTCCCATTCCGTGTGGCAGCAATAATTATTCTTGAACGTAAGTTCATAGTTGATGAAGCAGTTTCATATTCAAGACATACCTCCATTGCAATAATGCAATGAAAATAAACAGAAGCCAATTAACATTCTCTTTTCCAATTTCCACGCTTAGAGTTTCATCAAAATTCACGTTAAATTGCCTGGAATTACCGTTAATCAGTTTCGACACAAGACAAATGTTTCTAATTACAACGTAGGTTGTTACGAGCTGTAAAATCACATTCTTATCGTCAGACAAATAAATTTCTGCCTTATTAGCATTCATTTCTCGAATTTTAATCCCATTTTCTACACATTACTTGATCCTCTTAAATGGGAAAATTGTTAATTATCATAAAGTAAGTTTGGATTTATTATTTAACAGCTATACGTGATACTCATATAAAATAACACATTATTGAAAAAAACTTATGAATATGTCAAACCCCACAAATATTAATTGTATAATAATTTATTTGTTTTTCTCATTATTAATAACTTGGTACATAATTATAACAAGTGATGTTGATTATAGTACATTCAACTATCTTTGGTCTATTAATTATTTAAATGAGCTATTTTTGTATATTCTAGTATTAATTATCGAACAAATATATGTGAAAAATGTTTCATATGATATTAACGTAACTAACTGCATAATAATTATGCGTTTTGAAACATAACGTATATTAATGTGAATGTTTTATAAGTTTTGCTATATATATTTGTAATTGTATCACGATTATAATGTCTGCAAAATAAGCATTGCATAAGAAACAACTTTAAATCAAAAATATATCAACTAATGTTACATTTTAATTATATAAATTTTTGTTGTTTTCATTCTACAAATTTTATGAGGCTTGAGTACTATCTAAGAGAAATAAACGGAAATCTGGCTTTTAGAGGAAAATAAATATAACTGCTATCTTGACTCTTGGAATATCTCTCTACATTCTATCCCACCCTTCATATTTCCCTCAATGGTTCAGTTTTATTCAATTATTAAGCTTGTTTTATTCATAGAAATAAATATACTTGATCTAATTTTATTACTTTTAGGTTTAATAAAGAGATTTTTTAGTAACATATATTATAACGCCTTACTTTACCTTCCGAGTGACGTATTGGTTTGAGAATAATATGTAGCTTCATTTTAGAATACAGAATTTAGTGACAAACATGTTTGAAAACAATATTTATTTTAATGTAACACATATTAAATGAAAACTGGGCTTTACGCTTACTTTCATAGTATACAATTCCTATATTCAATATAAAATAAGATAATAAAAACACCTTATAAAACAGGAAACATTAAATTGTATTTTATATGAATAAGTCAGCAATAATAGAAAGAATAAATGCTTATGAGATTAAATTAAAATTATGGCTACTACATTGTTTTTAGTTTATACATTTTGAATTTTTAAAATTTATTTTTAGAAAAAAAACTACTTTATATAATTTATATATTAATTATTCAAAATCCAGTTTAATCTGTGCAGTATTCTTTACTAGTCAATATATTTTGGAATATATTATGTTTTCGTATAATATTTTAATAACTATTTGGGTCAACAAATAAATTATAAAATGAATAAATACATACCATAATACATATTTGTCACCAAATTTTGGATTAATAAATTTAATGCCCTGAAATTAATCTTAAATTAATAACTGTTGTTTTATGAGATTACATATTTGCATGTCTTGTGCGTTCAGTGCAATGATACTCAAAGTTAAACAGAAAGTTAATACTGTCTCAGTAAGTAATGAAGCAGTCATTCTGAGCTCGATTATCATGATTAAAAACAAGATATCATCTCTTTAAATATATTCATATTAATGAGCTTAGCCACAATAACAGAAAACAAAAAGTCATGATTGCTTAGATTTTATATACAAATTAATTTTTAGATATTCTACTAAAAAATTATCTTCTATCGTCACATCAAGTAAAACTGAACCTGAGCAGTTAATGGAAACTCAATAATGTACTTACATATTTTTAAAATTTTATTTATAAGAAAATGAATGTTTCTTTACATATTTTGAAAATAGAACAAATTATGAAAGTCTGTTTTTGATACATCAAACATTTTTATTAATTGAGAAAAAATTGTAAGAGCTGGAACATATTTCAAATGTTGAATACAATGCAAAGGTCAGATGATTTTATTCAAAGAATGGAAAAAAATTAGAATATCACTTCATTTCTCATGAAATAAAATATATTAGTTAAGAGTTTTTTTTCATTAAATCATTAAAAAATCTCAAGTTATGTCCTATTGAGGTACATAATGCTTTTAACTTTTTTAAGAATTTTGTTTTACTATTAAATAATAGAAAATATGCTTATATTTTAATTTCTAAATATGTTTAACTGTTTTAAATATAAGTTTAGAAATGTCACTATTCCAAAAATTCTCTTATCAATATAACTTTCTTACGATTGCTACATTTCACAAAAAAGAAAATCTTGCGATTCCATTCGAAACATGCTGAATGAGTTTTATAATATTTAAAGTAATATTGAAGTATTTACAGTTATAATTACGACCAATTATGGTTAGTTCAAAATGGTAATTAATGTCATTACAAATGTTTCCTATATAGCTAAAATTTAATTTAGCAATAAACTTTATTTAGTTTAGATAATTAAGTATGATCAGATTTGTAATTTCTAGATCACATATTAAGTAATACAATTGACATGAGCCGATTGTAAATTATTCACAACAGCATAATTAATCTGAGCTACAAAAGCAGCATTTTAATCATTATTAATTTTTCGGATTGTAGCTTTCACACACACACACACACACACACACACACACACACACACACACACACACACACACACACACACACACACACACACATATATATATATATATATATATATATATATATATATATATATATATATATATATATATATATATATATATATATATATATATATATATATATATATATATATATATATATATATATATAATATATATATATATATATATATATATATATATATATATATATATATATATATATATACATATATGCATTTTATGCATTTACCTATGGAAATGTGTGTGAAATGACAATTGATTTTAGTTTAAAACATATGTATTTGAAATGTGTTAAGAAAAATGTTGTTTACTTAAATAAATATTTTATAATATTATATTGCTCAATTAGTAGCATAATTATTTTTATTTGCTTACTTAGTTTTAAACAGACTCTCAATAATTTCCTTGTTTATTATTTTAAAAAAATAAATAAAAAATATTAAATTAAATTGGAATTAATAAAAAATGTTTGGTTAAAAAATATTGAAGAGCTTTTCAAAAGATTCCAATTATAAAATATTTGCCTTTCACTTTAAATTTTTTCCTATTGAATTCTATTTACGCATTAAAGAAATTTCGAGAAGGAAGGAAATTGAAGTTACAGTAAACAAACGAAAAATTCTTGATTTATAAGTAAAATGATCAAAATAAATATTTTCCATTAAAATGTGAAAACTTCTTTTAAATTGCATTATTGAAAAAATGAAACTCAAAATTAAGTTTTCTAAATTAATTCTAAAAATACCTAAGTATTGTGTCAAATATAATTGTTTAGACACTCATTTTTTCAAAATTTTAAAGCAAGCTAAATTAAAAAATAAAGTAGAAAAAATTGTTAAAGTAAGTTTTGAAGAAATATCTAATTGAAAAGTGTTGAAAGAATATTATTTTTCTCAAGAGATTCTTTAATTATCACATTCAAAATTCAATAAACAAACAATATTGCAGTAAACAATTGCGATATTTTTGATAATTAATTGATCCCAATTTTTATTGAAAATCTTATGTCAAATAAATATAATCCATTTAAATTTAGTTAAATTACAGAAAATATATAAATAATAAGTAAATTTTTCTTAAGAAAATGTTATTCCTTGAAATATATTTCCTTAGAATATAATTTCCAATAATGTAATTTCTATTATATTATATCTAAGGACAGATCGAGATTTGATTCTGAAGAAAATCTGATTTGAAAGGGAATTTTGATACTTAAAATATTCCTAAAGAATCAAACTATCCCATATCAGTTGAGATTTATTCAATTTTGAAACAATGCTTAAGATTTTTATTTATAATAATCATCAAGTACCCATCTTTTTAATTTTAAAAATCATTTGATGTACAGAAATCTTCGATATTTTTTTATTTGTTCACGATAGATATGAAATGAAATGTTGCCTTCTTAAAACTATAAATTAGTTTAGAATTTTAGCAATCAAAGTTTAGGTAATATATTGAAGGCTACTAATATTTAACGTAAAATTAAGATCACCATTCTTTTATTATTCTGCGTAAGACCTGCCTACTATTTATTATATTCTGCAACTTCCACAGTAATTAATAACATTGATGCGTGTAAAATAGCATTTGAAATTTTAGTAAATGATAGTTATTTGAATTTTTATCAATGTAGGGAATTTTATCATTTAAGAATAAATACATATTTCCCTCTGTGGTGAAAGTAAATGAGATATATCAATAAAAAGCTATGTTTAAAAACCACGTTCACTAAGTTCTTTATTAAACTGCTGTACTCTTTTAAGTCAAATAATATTAATAAATGCCTTCATTTCACTCAAGTTTAAAATATATGAATATAAATATAAATTAACTGCTAACTGGAAGAATAAAATAAATAAATACTGTTGTTTTATAATTAAAACATTAAAATAATTAAAATCCTGTGTTGATTCTTTTACATATTTATTAGATGCTGCTCTACTTAAGGCTAAGTAGTTGGCAGTATGCTGGTGCAACACAGCAACACCAGTTTGATGTATGAAAGAATTTTCATCATTGTCATCGTAATAACCAATGCTATATTTTATTATAAATGACACGACGATAAAAATAGATACAAATAATTAAATTTCTTATTTAATTCCTTCGTTTTTTACAACTTAGTCCTTTAAATAAGTGAACTGATAAGTACATAAATTAGTAATAAATAACCAATGCATGAGGTGATGGAATGGGAGAAATATATATTATCCCCAACACATTAACTAAATTTTAGATATAGCTCCTATAAAATACATTGAAAGTCCAACTGTTACACGAAAAGTGACTCTAGTTGCAAAATGTAAGTTTCCGGTTTTTTTAAACATTTAAAATTATACTGACAAACATAATTTCATTAATTATAAAAACATTTATTAGAACGATAGTTATAATTTCATGGCTTAATTCAAAAATATAATTAAAAAAAGAATTATTTTTTATTAATTTTAAATAACTTTAACTAATTAGTAAAAATTTAATGAAAATTCTGTTTGCAATAAAATATTCACTGCAGAAATAATATTTGATAATTATTTTTAATAAACGTTATATTAGAAAAATTAAAATATGTCTGAAATGAAATGTGAAATTATAATTAAAGTTTACCTATAAAAATTTAATCTTGGTAAACCAAATCAGTTAAACTCCGGCTTAGTGAATGTTTGCTTATTACTAAGTGTGGAACAAATAATAAACTGTCATGATTTTTATTAGAGAGACTGAATTTCAAAACAATTTACTAATAGCAGTCATACATCAATGCTTTGCAGTGGACAAATTAGAACATTTAATATTAGAAATTTATTTTAGTTCGTAGAATTAGATAACGCATTTTGGTAATCGAAGAGTTCTTAATTGAAATAATTGTATTGTCTAATGTTCTGTATTCACTAAGAATTTAAGCATTATTGGCTGAAATTTGTTTTCAATTTATTTATTGTACTCACAACAATCTCAGCAGTTTTGTATCAAAATTCTACATGAATTTTGATCTACATTGATTAAAATTTTATTTACAAAAGGTAATTCATCTTATTTCAGTGCTTTTTTTACAAGTACTTGTCTTTTTTACTTAAATTTATTACCTTAGCATAATTTTTTATCATTTAACATATGCCGCCGGTTGGATCATCTAAGCCGGGCAGGTCTCCGTAGGATATCAGTCAGACTAAATGGGAAACCGACAATAGCTCAGTCAGTTGTCTACCTCTAGTTGCTCTGGTCTCATGACTGACAGGGGCTGCGACTTTTCCCCATCCATGAATAGGACAACTTCTTTTTATCATAATACTGCATCGGTCGTCGAGCAGTCTAAAAAGACCCATTTCTCAGGTTTAGACAAAGAGCCTGGTTCGACAAGTTCTCTACGGTCTCTAAGTGCTTTAAAAATCTTGCAATTAAACATTAATAGAATTTATAGAATAGCAACGAGAAATAAACTTGACCAAGTGTTGAATTTGGCAGAATACCATGGAGTACAAATAGTGGCTCTACAAGAAACTAAGCTGCAGATTGCTACCAAACTTAACATAAAATGCTACAGTATCTTCAGGGTTTATAGACAGGAAAGGGAGGAGGCCTTGTATTCCTCACTAATTTTTTTTTTTACTACTCTTGCCCTTTTTCGAAGTGGTCCCCGCTGATCACTAAAAACTTTTTAAGAATCCGAAATTTCTCGAGATCTTTTCCATCTGTTTCGCTGAACAAGTTACGCCATGGCATATACTTGCGTGTGTGGAGCTATCCAACCAAGATTTAGACAGTGATTCTTTGATTTTTTTTAGACAGTGCTTGATTTTTTGGGGGCGTTTAATTTTATGTAAATGATCTAGCGCAGCTGGTCCATGTTGACATGCAAAAACAACAACTGAAGCATATTATTAATGTTCTCCTTGATTATCGTAATACATTTTCCAACAAACCATGGACTAAGGTACGATCTTTATGTGATTTATATATTTTATTGTTGTCCGTTTCCAATGCTGACGAAACCTGCTATAAATTTATTGGAAAAAAGCACAATGCTATGCTGTTCAAATTTCAGCTTTTGTAAGAGATGTATAAGTAGCTGGCTACATGGCTCTACATAAACAAATACAGAGGTTCTAAGTGAACTAGTCTTTCTGCCGAGCTGGCAGCCGAATGGTTAGCGCTCTTGCCTTCGGTTCAACAGTTCGTGGGTTCGAATCTCACCTTGGGCATGGATGTTTGTAGTGATTCGGAATCCACTTTAAACCGTAGGTCCCGGTATAATTAGCACTCGTGTGCAAAAAATGACCGTTGAGCGACAAACAAAACCAAACTTTCTGCTGCATATGCGTCTACTATTAGTGATGCCATATTTTGGTCTGTAAATATTGAAAACGAATATTTTTCATGGAAATGGGTTTTAAAGTTATTTATTAATTTAATGGAAAGGGAACACACACCCTTTTATCTGAAGAACTTACTGCATTTTTTATTCCCTTCTGCCTTGAAGCATGTCTAATCCTCCAGAGAACAGAAATGGAAGCTGTAATAATGCATTCACATATTTTAGCAGATGTAACATTATGGCTTCACAGGCTGGAAGTATAATTTTCAATTGTACACGCCTAAATTCATTACTGAGTTAAGAACACAATGAATCTACATTGTTTCCCATTTATTAGTTGCTGTTGTTGCACCAGCATGCTCTCCTGTACCTTGCCCTGAGTTGGGCTCTACCTGTTGAATCAAAGCAGCCGTGTGGAGTCTTTGTGATTTTGAAACAAGGACAAAGTAGAAGACTCTTAATAATTAGCCTGTCACCTCCAATGGTATCATTTCACTTGGAGGTAATTTTTGGAATTATGCCCAGTTTTATCGTGCCCCAGCGGCCATTAGCAAACATGATGGATCTTTGGTTAAGCTGGAATTCAAACTCACTACCTTCAGATAATGAGAAAAACGTCCTAACAAATCAAGCCATAGTGGCCTTCATTTATTAGTTTATACAGAGGGCATTGTACGAGATATCATTTTGAAGCCTGATACTACCAACCTATATGGAATAATAAAAAACAAAATCAGAGTAAATTACAGTAAAATACGCGCTACAAAATTTGAAGGCTTCATATTGAAAGTCAGAAAACTCATTTCATTACAGCGGCTTACGAGAACAGCACAAATTCATAACATCGGTTGCAAATTGCTATTGAAACGTTTCATACAGCATCCAATATGTTATAGATTTGTCAGCTGGAATTAATCGCAATGGAGCTTTATTCATGGATGACAGCATACTGAACATAACACTGGTGAATGCCAATTCTGTTTACCCCAATCCACTTACTCCGATCACTTAACTGCCGTCCATCTCATTGTTTTCTTCTTAAGAACAAACATTTAAAGTATGATGTGCCTCAAACGCATCGTAGACCTCATCTTTCGAATTCCATGAGCTGATATTAATTTTAAATTTTCTATTTACTCTCTCATAGAGCTTACTTCATTAAAATTAATAATTTCTAAGCGATTTGTTTCTGAACTTGATGCCCATTTGTATTAAATTCCTTATAGATTTTTAGACTCTTTACCAGCTGGAATTGCTTTGAATATTAATGTTTTTAATAAAATGAAATCAAATAATTAACGTATTTTATTTATAATACCTACAAAAATATAAAAAATAGATAAAATTTCTGAAATGTTTATTGTTTTCACTTTAAATTAATAGTATGAATAAATGAAACTGAATCCAGTTTTTTAATAAAGTATGAGAAGAGATGAATTAAATAATAAACAACATCAAACTATAAACTATATTGAGGTATAAGTAATTATTTAAAATATATAGCTATCCATTCATATCTTATTTATCCATTTGAAATTAAATATTAGAGTATTGTAAATGAACTTAACAATGTTTGTATATAATATTTTAACAACTGTGCTAAATATTAGATAGTTTTGTGTATCAATACATGTAAGATAAAAGCAAAGATTAATAGGCTTGTGCTTAAAACTAAAATATTTCATATGAATAAAAGTATTATCAGCGAAAGATAATTTTATATGCTCTTCTTAAAATATCTATAACAACTATATATTATATAAATAAATATTCTATTTTATGCAGTTGCTTTCATATTAATTATACATATAAATGTCCTGTGAATTATTATGTTAATATTATATAAGTAATGCAATACTATTATTGCATATTATGAATGTAAATCTCATGTTTGTAAGTTAAGTTCCAAATTTATGTTGTAAAAATAAATGCTAAAAATTTCATTTACTGATATTCATTTACATATATAAACTCATGTCGTCTGTAAAAATTTTTAATAAAATTAAATTTAATGTTATCAGAGCATAAAATTCTGTTCAATTGCATCCTTTAAAATATTTAAACTCGTAGGAAATAATATAATTTATTATATAAAATATGTTTGATGCAGTTTTAAGAGTTGAAAAATGAAGACTGTGGAAAACTTAAAGTGCTACATGATTAGTACTATTATTTATATAACACACAGAAACACAAAAATTCTCACTATGGGTAAAAACATTTCAGGGAATATATGGATTACTTAAGTATACTTTAGAAGTAATCGTATCCAAAATGTTGGATCATTGTAGTATATAAAAGTATATTCCTTGATAAAGAAATATATTTCTTGGACTTCATTAACATTTTTAAAAGTCTCATCTTTAAAAACAATTAATGTGCAAAGCTTACATTGTTTAGAATGGAAATACGCATTCCCTCTTAAAAATAAAACTATGCACACTACTTTTACATGAGTTCATTATCAATTTTTTTTTAGTTTCGACTGGAGAATAAATGTTATTCAACTAGGTATACAACAGATTTATTCTTGTCTTGGAAAAACTTTGCATGAATGGAATTTCCTTTCTCTTTGATATGCTGATGAGGAACGTGAGTTTGCACCTTTTAACTTTCCTTGCTCACGAGCCTCGTTGAAAAGACGAGAAGTAGCGTAAATGATTCCCTTTATGTTCCTATTTCCTTTCGTCTGCTCTGCAATCAATGGCCCTTTATCCGTTGCATAATGGCATATGGCCTTGTCTCGACATGCATGAAATTGAAAATCGAATAAAAGAAATAAATAAAAAAAGATTGGGTTCAATATTTTTATATTTTAACACATTTTATATTCTGGGGCATGTATTTTACAGCTTTCGATTTTCAGTACGTACAATTTATTATAAAAATTATTTCATTGTTATGGAATAAATTATGTATGAATAAGTATTTCTTATTTTAGAATGGATGAAAAAATTAATTCTATCAAGTGACTTTAATTACTTTTTAATTTTAATAATTAAAAGTAGTTCCTCAAAGTTGCATGAAGTATAACACCCAAAACCTAATACCAAACTTCATTACTGGCTATATTTATAAATACAGAATCTAGTGAGTAAGTACATCTTCTAGTTTATTTTACTGTTCACGACAAGAAATTGTTTTTCTAATCACGTCTTTATTGAAACTACTTATCGTATGTTTTTTAAAAAATATTGTTATAAATATGTTCAACAAATAAGATGATATCATTCAAAAATTGCTATATTGTCTCAGTTACTTTATTTATAGTAATTTTTATACTATATAATCAGTTAACTACTGCTATATACGTAGCAGTATTATCAAACTGTATATGTTCTTCAAGGTTCAAAATCATGCATTTTGTGCACAATACCCAAGTACACGCATTAACCGCATTAACTGCCTCATGTTAAATGAACTTTAATGAAGTACTGTTAAAAATTTCAAAACATTTACTAATTTTGAGATAGATACAAATATACGTGCATGAAAATATTTGTAAATATAACTATACTCCAGACATTAAAAATTTGGAGTTTTATGCATAAAAAGAATTTTAAATTATTTAGAGTTCATAGCGGAATAAATATTATTCAGCGATTTTCCTAACAGTTTATGATAATGGATGATTAAAATGATAAACTAACAATCATGAGTAAAATTTATTTATTGCTAATCAGATTTCATTGGTTTTACTAAAACACTTTTATATACAATTTGAATGATTAATTTATTAAACGTTTCTATAGAATATTTGTTGACTCTTAAATTTGATTAAACATTTTAAACATATCTGAGTATGTTAGAATTTTACTTTGAAAGTATTGAATGCACGCATTTCCATCATAAATTTAAAATAAATGTTAATATTTAGAAAGAAAGTTTACTGAATGGTTTTTCTCATTTATCATTCAATTATTACGACCAAAAATCCTTCCTCATTAATCAAATTATAAGCAGTTTTAAGGAAGTAGGATTTTCTCCCCGCCTCAAATCCTGTCCAGACAAAGTCATTTATTTATACAAAAAGAGGATTGAATTCCAAAAAAGGCATCATAATTTCGTGAAATCAGTGACAGCTTGAGATTTATTTTGTCGCATTAATGTCAGCTTTAAGTATTGATTTTTGTTGCATGATGAATTTTGATAAGTGATATGTTTGTCCTGAAAAATAAAAAGCCTCAAATTACTTTCCATGGAATGTGAAATCATTTTGAAAAATAATCATTTATAATTTTTTCTGGATTAATATAATAAATTATAAACAAAAGAAGCTCTAATTCTCCCGTTTTTTGGCATTGCTTATTTTCATTGCTGCTTAAGAAAAAGAGACCTCCATTTTGATATTCTTTGAATTTTTTCGGAAAATCTAAAATCACTGACAACTGATTGGAGAAGACATACATAAATACATTAAGATCTTATATATATATATATATATATATATATATATATATATATATATATATATATATATATATATATATGATATTATGCATCTTTATTACAAATTTATCAATATAATATGAAATTAATTTATTAAAAATAAAATTACACTAGGCCTTTTTATAAAAATGACCTACAAGATTTGACCTATTTTATCTCTGGAATATGTATCAAACTGAAGAAAAAACATAACATAAGTGTACAAATGGATTTTCGTATTTACTTATTACACTTTATTACAATAAATTTTGCTTACATTTTAAATTTGTGTTTCGAATTTTACATAAGTTTATGTTTAGAAATAAAAAAATGGCATATAATTTTTATTAACCTTCTTATTTATTTATTTCACGACATTATGCTATTCACTGTATTTTTGGGAAAGAATTTAAATTCTTTCTAAGCAAAATATATCAGAAAATAAGTTTATCGTATAACATTTTATGTTATGGTATTATATTAAGAAAGAGTATGGTTTAAGCATAATTTTTGCGACTAAATAAATTTTTATTTATCTACAAATATACTTACAATCTACTTCTCAGTTTAAAGAGAAATCTTGTAAGTACAACTGATTATGGTTTTAATTCAATATTACTTAAGTTTTAATATACGGTTTCTGTGTAACAAAATTATTTCAAGTAACATGTATTTGAAAAAGGTTTTATTTTTATTATGAATTTCGTGGAAAATTGAATCAACATTAAATCGCAATAATTTAGTTTATGATGAAATTGAAGGAAACCAGATTATTTTACTTTTTGAATATTTTCGTATACATTTTTCAGAAATTTAGAGACTAACATGTAAATCCTCTGCAAAAAGATTTGTACCTGAGAAATTTGAGAAATGGAAACTAAGACTGAGCGATACAAATATTTTAGGAGCATAATTTTTTTTTCACTTTGTATAGCGAAAATATTCTACTTCAAAAAATTTCACAAGTTCTCTGAACTAAGGCATCTAGACATACAAAACGTATTTTTTTTAATACTTCGCTATTCAAAATACAGAGGGTATTAACACATTTTTAGAACGATTTCGGGACCGCTTAATTAATATTTAAAATTTAAAGACTATTTTTTTAAATGTTCGATCTGATAGCCTTTTTTCTGGAATATAAGTCTGCATCGTGATTTCCATGATATAAGAGCTTTTCGTAAAATTTCCAGCGGTATTGCTTTCTATTCCTTTTACACAACTTTCCAGAGCCAATCCATCATGGTGGGTTTGCTTTTAGACAGAGCTCTTTTTAACAGACGAAAGGCATAGTTGTCCATAGGTGAAACGTCAGGGGATTTCAAAGGAATATGTTGAAAAGGTGTATATGCAATACCTGCATTAGTCTTCATTTTTTTCAAGGAATGCAGTTTTAGTTTCTGAAGTATGACTTGATGAAGTTTCATTCTTTGAAAGTATTTGAGTTAAAGAAGTTAAATTTCTTCTGTAAATATTGGACGTAAAACCTTCTTTTGATAGTATGATGAGTTGATTTTAACATTTTTTTCTACTCTTTTTATTTTTAATATCCCATTGTCGGAGAAACCTGCGACTGTCATAAACCCCTTATTGACACTTTCTTTACATTGACGGAACCCGGTTTGTTCATTTTTTCTCTTCGTTTCCTATAGTAAACAGATCTTTTTTGTTTCAGTCATTTAGGTAAACCAATGTTTTATCTAGGGTCACAAAGTATTTCCATTTATATCTTGCTAAATGGTTTTCATACAGGATTCTACAAAATGTTTTGCGTTGAGTCACATGCCTTGGCAAAATCTGGTGAACATTATGTTTTTTAGCTTTTTTAAGTTGTAAATCTTGATTTATTATTTTATTTATTGCTGCTACAGATGTATCTAAAGACTTTGCAATTGATTTCTGTGTTGGCGGATTTTCTCTTGTTACCAGGGATTTCACTTTAGAAACATTTGAAACAGTACGTACTTTTTTCAGATATTCGTTTGGAGTCTTCTTTCCATGTAGAAATAATGATTGACAGTTTTTACCTGTCCTATTAATAATGTTGCTTATTTTACACTTAGAAATTTTAATAACATGCATTTCGCAACGTGTTGAAAGTTTAGAATAAAAATATTTCTTTTCGGAAAGCGCAAAAACATATCCTTCAATCCACAGCTTGTTTACATGCGACATTTTGAAAGAAGAATAAATTTAAAAGTAGCAGACGATATTTCTCTTTTAAAATAATAATATGATGAAAAACATTTTTGTTCTAAAAAGTTTACTTTTATAAAATTCATAATCGAAATCGTTCTAAAAATGTGTTAATACCTTCTGTATATCATTGTTCACATCTGATTAAGAGCCCATAACAGATACACAGCAAGTCTATTATTTTAAGTACACAAAATAAAATAATTATAAAATTAGTGATTTCCTAAATTACATGAGCATGCTTATTATTAAAATTTTCCTTTTCAAAGTAAAAATACCACTCAAAATTAAAATGCTTAATTAAACATAATACGTCTCTATCTTAAAAAAATCAATCATTAAAATTTGCATATTTGTAAATTGCTTAGCAAGAAAGAACGACAATGTTTTTGCTTGTTTTATTTCACAAGAAACATTTTTTGCAATTGAGTTTCAGTATCCTTATGAAAATAAAAACGCATTTGGTTGTTTATATGGTTACTGTTGAAATTCGTTAAACGAACAAGAGTCTATGAATCGCAAAAAGAATATTTAATGAAGCAAGTTACAAAGAAAAGAAGTTATACAGATACACTAAACTAAGAGAACACAACATGGTGTATTGATAGATTTTGGACGGCTTGAACACAACCACCAATCAGAAGGCAGATAATTTGTAGCAGCGGACGATTGCGGACGTCTTAGAAGACTACAGTTTTACAGACGAAAAGAGACTGACTTTGTGTTTCTTTTCGATTACTTGCATTATATTATTTACAACACTCGCCCTTAATCACAAAGAAACATGCACAATAAAATCATATAAATCAATAAAAATAAGTATATATTAAGAAATTAGAGACGTTCAAGCCATCCAATATTTACATTAACATGATATAATCTAATTTTAATCCACATAACAATAAAAAATTTTTAATTTAAAATTAGAAAAAGATTTTGTAAACGTATCAGCAATTTGTAGGTTAGATGAAATATAGTAAACTTTTATATCATGACAATTCAAGATATGTCGAATAAATTTTAATTTAATGTCTATATGTTTCACTCGACCTTTGTTGTTTTCATTTGTTACACACTTATTACAAGATTGATTATCTTCAAAAATCATGATTTCTTTAATATCAGTTAATTCCAAAATGTTTTTCAACCACAATGCATATTGAATGGCTTAGTGCAATAATTTCTGCTTCTGTGGAAGATAAAGCAATACAATTTTGTTTTCGGCAAGACCAAGATATTGGACAAGTATTAAACATAATTGTGTTACCAGATATGGATTTTCTGTCATTTGGGTTTGCACCCCAATTAGCATTTGCATACATATTTAAGCATGAATTTTTATCCACACACTTTTTATATTCCAGTTTTAAAGTTGAAGTACCTTTCAGGTATCTCAAAATTCTTTTCAATGCACTTTAAGCACTATCAGTAGGGTGTTCTTGAAGTTGATTCAAACAGTTTACAGCATAAAGGATATCAGGACGAGATGTATATACTAAATAAATTAAAGATCCTATTAGTTCTAGGTAGGGTCCACAAAAAGCATTTCCTTTCTCAAAATCAGCTGGTGTTGCTCCTACCTCCATGAGAGTAGAGACTGTTTCAGCATCAAACATTTTAAATTTGTTTAATAAATTCAAAATATTTGCTTCTTGATCTAGATACAGTCCATCAGGTGTAAATGTTATTTTAATTCCTAAAAAAATCAGAAACTGTTCCAGATTTAGACATTTCAAATTCTTTTGATGATAATCCAATTATAATTTTGATTTCACTATCATCAGTACCCGCAATTAAGAAATCGTCCACATAAAGTGCCATTAGAATTCTTTTACCTTTAGACTGACGAATAAAAATGCTTTGTTCACTATTTAATGGCTTAAAGTTTAATTTGAGAATGAAATTTAAAAATTTTACATACCATTGACGAGGTGACTGCTTAAGTCCGTATAAGCTTTTCTTTAACCGGCACTTCCTTTCACTATTATCATCACATCCTTCTGGTTAATCCATGTAAATGATTTCTTTTAATTCACCATTGAGAAATGCAGTTTTAACATCCAGTGAATAAACTTTTAAATTTTCTTGAAGAATAATATTAAACACGATACGTAATGCAGGAATACTGATAACTGGTTAAAATGTTTTATCATAATCCTCTCCTTCTTTTTGCATAAAACCACGAGCAACAAGTCGAGCCTTATATTTTCCATCTCGTTTTTTGCGTAGAACCCATTTGCATGAAATTGCACGTTTCCCATGTGGTAATTCTTCAAGACACCAAACTTCGTTTTTTTCCATGGACTACATTTCTTCATCCATTGATTTCTTCCATAGATTCTGTTCTTCTTCTGGCAGCGCAGATAAATCTTTAAGCGATAATGAATATTACAAAATTATCACTGCTTCATAAACTTCTGGTTCAGGATATTTAACTGGTGGTTTCTTTTGCCTTTGTGGTCTTTCCAAAATTTCTTCTGTAATAATTGTTTCAGTAATATTTTCTTCACCACCAACTTCTTTGTCCGAAATAATGGAATCCACATTCAGAATATTTTTATCTTTTAAATCCATTTTTCTTTCTTCGTTAAATACAAATTTCCTTAATATCACTATTCTCTTTGAATCTGGATCCATAAATGATATCCCATTGTCGAATATCCCAGAAATATTATCCTGCTTGACTTCTTATCTAATTTCTTTCTTTGAGAGGAAGGAACCAACATGTATGCATCGCATCCAAATACTCGAATGTTTTGAAGATCGGAATCTTTACCATATTTTAATTTATAAGAAGTACAGTTTTCTATGGATCTACTAGGAATTCTCTTTCTTAGGTATGCAGCAGTTACAATTGCAAATCCCCAAAATTTCTTGCTAAGCTTTGCTTCAAATATTAAAGCTCGCCCTTTTTCTAACAATGTGCGATTGGCACGCTCAGCAACTCCATTTAAAGGTGCTGTGTAAGGAGAAACTGGATCAATTATAACTATCAATTATAACACCAAATTGAGCAGCACATTTGATGAGTTCACCACAAACATATTCTTTTGCATTGTCGCACCTAATTTTCCGTACTGAAGGATTTGCTTTTAAAAAGCATCTTAACTCATTCACAACATATCTTTTTCTTTTCAGTTAAGAACTTCCATAAAACGTAAATAATCATCAATTAATGTCATAAAATAACGCTCACTTGTAGCCATAGGCGGATCAATAGGGCCACAAACATCTATGTGAATCAATGTCATAGTTTCGGATGCCCTTCATCTAGAACCTTTTCCTGTTAGAGAAGCACTTTGTTTGGCAAAGGTACACACTTCACAAAATTTATCAAAGGTAGGCAATCCAAGTTCTTTTAAACCTTTATTAGAGGAATGTCCAAGTCTTCTGTGCCATAAATCCAAGTCATTTTCTTTAGCAATAAGAGAAATTTCACAATTTGGAACAAAGTCATTAATATATTGTCTGCTATCATTACGATAGCCCAAACAAATGTTTTCTTTCTCATTTTCGATGAACACTTTTTTATTTCTAAAGATAACACTATAACACCCTAATTCAATATTCTTTACAGAAATTAATTCTCCATTGAGTTCAGGAACAAAAAACACGTTTTCAAAAATTAAATCAATTCCATAAGATATTTCGCCTTTTACACTTCCAATTGCAGTGGAGCGGGATGCACATCGAATAGTTCCTGATGACGGTTTAATGAATGAAAACCAGTCTTTCTGGGAGCACATATGGGATGTTGCCCTGGAATCAATAAAAACTTTTTCGGACTTCCGAAAGTCAATTTGCCAGCAGCAAAAGGTATAGCAGAAGAATATTTTTCATTAGTCTTAGATTCACATTTGAATTAAAATTCCTTTTTAAAATGACCAACTCGACCACAATTGATGCACGTTTTCTTTTTAAAGAATTTAGAAGTATGTCCTTTCTTTTTACAATGAAAACATATGAGTCCTTTTCTCGTAGAAAAAGCCGCATTATTCACAGTTTGTTTCATAAAAAGAATACTTGTTTTATTTCCCGAATCATTCAAAAGAGCTAAAGAGTTTATCAAACGCTGAGTTACAAAATCTAACGATAAATTCTCACTCGGTTGATTCTCTAATGCAAACTTAACATTTTCGAATTCTGGAGGGAGAGACATCAAAATATTAACGACAGTATCAATATCACTTTCCGCTCTAGATATTCGTTAATCAGCGACCAGTTTGGAAACATCATCTATGTGCTGGCGCATTGGAACATCTCTTTTTTTCTTAAGTGTAACAAGACGTTTTCTACACTCTAAAAAAAAGCACTGTAATTTTACAGCAAAATGTGCTGGCGTTTTGGGCGCCAGTACAATATGCTGTAAATTTTACAGCATACTCGTAAAACTTTTACAGTTCTTTTTACTGTAATTTTTACAGCAGTTTTCACTGTAATTTTACAGCCCTTTTCACTGTAATTTTTACAGCACTTTTAACTGTAATTTTTACATCTCTTTTTACTGTAATTTTTACATCTCTTTTTACTGTAATTTTTACAGCACTTTTTACTGCAATTTTTACAGCACTTTTTATTGTTATTTTTACAGCACTTTTTATTGTTATTTTACTGCACTTTTTATTGTTATTTTTATAGCACATTTTACTATGCATTTTGCTGCATATTCTACAAAACCTACTGCAATAGCTATTTACAGCTATCATCATGTTTTGTAAAGATAACAGTAGAGTATAAATCAATTTTGAAAACACATTAGCTAATTTCCTAATTATGTGCCAACTATTATCAAGCAATTTTTTATATAATATACAAAGTACAAAAACATAACAATGTTATATTGCAGAAGATTTCATTTTTCAGAACATTTTGAGATCAATAGTTTAACTTTCAATACCTGACGAGATTGTTTAACTTTCTTACCTCAAAATCTTGGATCAAATCGTAACTTAATTGAATAGTTAAGAAAGTTGAAATTTTTATTAGATATTTTTTTTAAAAAAAATTAAGAAATAGCAGTTATATTGAATAAGATACAAAGCTTAGCATAAAATTGATTTTTGATATATCTGTGATTATATAGATTTAGGATAAAAAGAAATCTTACAAAACATTCTATTTTACTAAAAATACCAAAGGGGAATTAGTTAATGATGTAGCATTTTAATTATACTGTAAAGACAATAAAAGTTTTCTTTTTGATATTGCTTAAAGTAATTGATTTTTTTCTATTATAATGTAAGCAAATAAAGATTCTGAGAAAAAAAAGCAATATAGTTGACAATACACAAATAATTGTGAAGAATTTTTTTTATTTACATTTTAATAATTATAGCCATTTAAAGTTGTATAAAGCATTTAAAAGTGACAAAAACACGTGCTTGGATTCCTTCCTTGACATATTTTTTAGATTTTGTTCCCCGCGAGGGATTAAAGTTGAACAAGCAAGCACCTGAAAAACAAAAAAATAGACACATGAATAACTAATTTGAAATTTCAAGAGCTGAATATTTCAGAGAAAAAGTTGTTTAATAGTTCAATAAAATATTTAGAAATTTTTATTGTTTTATATTAAAATATATTTCTCTTAATAGTTAACAAGTGGTTGTTACATTTATGCAATCACAAACATTTTGATGATAAAAATTATTTCAAGGGAATTTAGCAATTTCATGATAAGAATTTTTGGTAATGAAGGTCTCACTTTTTCTGAAAATGATAAAATCTTTACTTCAATTAAATTATTCTAACTGATGTTTTCTATCTCGAGAAACTTATTTGTAATTGATTTAATTAAAAGAGAATATAGAATTGGTTTTATAAGGATTCATTCATGTTATCGAAAATTATATCCTCTGAAAAGCAAATCATAACACTTCCAATTGTGAACTATAAATTTTTAGAAATAAAGTGCGAAATATGAACTTTATGACAACATTTTAAAGGTAACATACAAAAACCGATTTTAAGTTAAAAAAATTAATTTTGTAGAGAATATGGAAACATTTCTTTTACATGCATATATATACAATTTAAAAACATTTCCATCGAAAATAAACAGAAAAATTAAAATGCTGTAATGTGTCAAAGTAACAATAATTTATGAAATAACATTTTATAAAACATTTGCTTAAAACTGAATTTATTCGTAAATAGTTACCTCAAAAGTGAAATCTAAGTTGTCTTAGAGTGAGATGAAAGTTGTATTTCCCACTAAGAAAACTTTAATTTCAATAAAAAAATTACATGAAATAGTGTAAAATTAGGAAATAAAAAAAAATTTGCTGTTCATTAAGTCTGCATATTTACGTCATTATATACGTACTTAAGATAAATAAAGAATACAATTGAAGTTGTATCAAAAAAGACATATTTAACTAAAACAATTTATTTAGATTTTCTTAGAACTTTATATATTCATATGATTTATTTTAAATAGAATGTAAGCAGAGTAAACAATTTTTGATGAGGTCAATAAATGTAACAACAAAATTTTGCTTTTGAGTTAAAACACTTCAAACCTTATGAAATATATAAATAATACATACCACAAATTAATAGACATGGTGTGCAAGGTAAGTCTGTAATATCTTTTGCATCCTGAGAAGATGCGGAAATCTAAAAACAATAAACAAATTACTGAATTATTTATTTATTATTAACTTTTATATTCATTTCTAAATTTCTTATTTATAATTTACTAAGCAGTAATTTTTTTAAAATAAAATTTTGAGTACTTTACTGCAGTACTTCTAAATATTTTTTCAAGTCTTCTCTGATAGGAGAACAATAAACGCTCCAATATCCTCTTTTCCATCCAATTCCTCAATGGTTGAAAATTGTATATTACAACCTCCAGGAGGAGAAGTTTTTAAGAAATTAATAATTCTTTTAATTTTGTTAGCTGATGCAAACTTAAGTCTTTCATTTAAATCTACAGCAGTTAAACACTTAAAATGGTCCAAAATGCTTTGCTTTAAAAATTAGCAAGGCCATCTTTTTTTAATGTGGAAATATCACTAGGTGTGTTTATATCATTTCTTTGAAATGGAGAAGTCTCATTAATTTTACAGCCTCTTCAATCATAACATCAAAGAACACACTGCATTTTGGCCTCTTGTCGGACATCACAATGAAGGATAAATAGAAAACTTTTAAAAATACACGTGCTTATAAAAACACACTCTCTCTCTCCCAATACCTATTCTATCTTTCAAATATGGCTGAAGTCGGTAAGAAGAGGCTTTACTCTAAATAGTTTTACTACTAAAAGTTATTTGTGATTATTCTATTTTTAAAACTTCCTTTACAAATCAAGCATTTTCTTCATAAATTCTTATTTTCTCTAAACATAGGTATATTTACAATTTTTTTTAAAAAGTGTGACTATATTGGAAGGTAGTATTTAATATGCACAGTAGTATTAGAAAAATCTTGAGCACAATATGTTTTAAATATGTTAAGCAAGAACAAATTACAAAGTTTTCACTCATGTATTTGTTTCTTAATTATAACTTTAAATTAGCTTTTATTTTATGAATTTCAGATTTCTTCACTAACATGTAAATAAATCATAAATAGCACTACAAATTTTGCAATTTTTTAATAAAATAAAGTTAAATTTGCAGTAATAATGTAATTTTTTTCAAAAAAATGTGTTGCCAGAAATTTTGTTTTATAAATATTAAACTACCCACAAGATTTCTCAAACAGATTTTTAATTAAAGTTCTAATTAGTAATATAAATTTAAAAAATTAATCATGGTTATAAAATAATAAACTTTGCATTTTCTAAATAAATCACCTTAATTCGAATAGTACTTCTTAATATGTATTTAAAAATGTTTCTTATATATTTGTTATAAAATAATTATTTTAAAAAATAAATATTTTAAAAAAAACATTACATTTTCCATTGAAATGCATTTTTACATTTCATGCAAATTCTAAGCACAAGACCATTTATCCTAACAAATATCATTAATTGTAATATTATTTTATTGAAAAAATTTACAAACATTTATGCCTAAAAAAATTATTATTTTAATGCATGTTACAAAATGGAATTGAATTAATGATAAAAATTACAATGCAATTTAACAACCTGTATTAAAAAATAAACATTTTTTAATAAAATTCTAATCAAAAAATTATTAAAAATATAAAAAATATATTTAGTTAATATACAATAAATTATATCATTTTACAAAATCAGGAATTTTCCACAACGAAATAAAATAGAAATTCCGTTAATATATTTAATAATATATATCTAAAAGAATATAACAATAGATGATTATTCAATTTTAATTTCGAAAGAAATATAGCTAAGCAATTTTATAACAATGGAAGCACTTAAATACAATTCTAATTTCATCAAAAAATTGATAATTAAAATACTAATCAATTATGTTACCAAACTATTATAAAATATTTTAAATATTAATAAAAAGTAAGTAAAAAATATTGACACTAAATTAATACTAGTGAATATGATCGTTTGTAAATTCAGCTTAGAATTTTTTGAAATGTTCAGTCAAATTTATAAGAATTTATATATATTAAAGTTAGCTAAAAACTTGCATAATAAACAATATGAAAAGTATACGTTACCTTATATTTGGTGGTTAAATTTCAATAGAACTTCAACTAAAGGAATAATTATTCTCAAAATATCACCTACTTCACTAAGCGAAAACAAGAGCAAAAAATAAATGGCGAAATTAATTTGATTCATTTGTCACAGGAACAGAAGAAACTTTTATTCCGCCAATTCAATGCGCATGCTCAGTAGCAAACGATTTTCTGTGGCTGAATTTTACAGTAAAATTTACTGTAATCATTAGTGTTCCTATGATAGCTATTTAAATAACAGTGATTTTTGCTGTATTTTTTCCGTTTTTTTTTACAGTGTAGTTAGTATTTGGTTTACCGCTCCTTTGCTTTTATAAGTAGCATGAAGTTTCTCCCATAATTCCTTCGCCGTATTTTCACCACTCATTGATACGAGCACTTGATTACTTAAGAGTGACATGAGTAATGCGTAGGCTTTCTTTCCTTTAACGACTTCTGCTTCCTTATTCACATCGGGCTCCTTAACTAAGTGTGTTTCCAGTTCTTTCGCAGACAAAACAGCTTCCACTCGTCGCCGCCAAACAGGAAAGGTCTTCCCATCAAATGGATTTACTCCATACAAATTATGCAGCGAAGCTATTGCTTATTGATAAATTTATTCTATCAAGCGATAAATTAAAACTAGAACCTGCTTTTAATTTATAACAGTGATAACAGCGCTCTGCTGTTGAAATTCGTTAAACGAACAAGAGTCCATGAATTGCAAAAGAAAAATTTAATGAAGCAAATTACAAAGAAAGAAATTATACATATACTAAACTAAGATAACAGAACATGGTGTATTTATATATTTTGGACGGCTTGAACACAACCACCAATCAGAAGGCAGCGCAGCAGACGATTGCGGACGTCTTAGAAGACTACAGTTTTACATACGAAAAGAGACTTAATTTGCGTTTCTTTGCGTTTACTTGCATTATATTATTTACACAGTTACGATTATAATTTTATGCTTATCGTTAATTGATTTTTCTATTAGTGTATGAGAAATTTGAACGAGAATTGAGATTTAGCACTACAAGCTTCTTAAATACAAGCTTAATAAGTTAATTTTACTTGTGTAGTTTTTTACTCTACAACTCTTCATTTTATAATGCGCGTCATATACTACTATAGCTCAGACTTTTAGATTCAAGTTATAGATATTACTGTATATTATTATAGTATTATATATATATTACTGTAGCTCATGCAATGTTATTAGCATTATGTTAATTGATTAAAGTATTAAATAATTTAATTTATTATTATTTGTGTTATTTTCCGTAATTTGGCAAAAGAACTTTTTCTAGATACTTTAAAAATATATTATCCACTATGTGTGTAATTTTTTCGTCAAACAGAATTACCTTATTCTTGAGTATAGCCCATGAGAAGTAGATGAAAGCCTATTATAAAAAGTTCCTTTCTCTAGCTTTTAGCTTCTTGTACCCAGCCAGCGTTTGAAGCTTGAAACGGCACTTTGCTGAAAATAAGGAAGATGTCAGAGTTATAAAGAAAGCTATAAAACTTAGTCATTGGAGCATAAAATAGAAAACGACAGAAACCATCCGATAAACAACAGCAAATCGGTTCACAAAATGTTACTTTGCAAGTTTACTAATAGTCATAAAATGTATTTTGAGTTATTTCACGAAAAATACTTTCGAGCAAAAATCTTACGTTGATATATTTTATTTTACGAAAACAAAGTAATAATTCATAAAATTTAATACATATGAAAATTACAATAGATATAATGTGTATTGACATTATAATACTATAATTTACATGCTTAAAATTATTGAATATGAAGTATCACATACGATTTAAAAACTAAACAATAAAGACATATTTAAAAATATCAATAAGCAATCAAGCTCTTAAAAATAACTGTTAGCATTTAAATTTAATTTTTTCCTCTATTAATTAGCTTATTTGAGTAACTAATTATTAAAATAAACTAATAGAAATGTCTGGAGGAAAATATATTTTTATAAGTTCTGTATGATAATATAGGAAAATAGAAATCTAGTAGTACTTATATATCTATCTATGCATACATTATTTTTTGAAGTTATTACATAAAGTGATTAAACATAGAATGAATATAGAATATATCAATTTGGGAAATTGCTATTCTTTTCTGTTACAGTGTGAATCCATATTTTCATACCAATGCAATGACTGTAGATGTCTAACCATTAACTTAACTGACTGTCTGAATGGCAAATTATTCTCTCTCACAGCCATGATTAATTTATCAATAGTTTATATAGCAAATATTGTTACAATTATTTGTAAGAGATTTCATAATTTCGTCCTCCATCATTTTTCCTTCTGATAAAAAAAAAACATTATAGAACATTATGTTTTATGCATTTAATATTGTAATTAAACCTTCAAATTTAAAGTTATAAAAAATTAATATTATATTCAACTTTATAAAATATGTAAAATTGAAAGTTAAGCACATTTTACTAATATGCAAACATTTTTATTGACTTTTATCTATAAATACAAAAATATTATTACTCACTTATTAAATTATTATTTCATCATTAACTAAACTTTCATGTGCAACAAATATATATTGCAGCATTTTGAAATCGTTTAACAGAATGAATGTTTGCTATGTTTCATAATATTATAACGATTTCAGATTTCCAGAGATAAATTTTTACAAGTAAATAACGAACAAACATTTTTAAAAATTGTTTAATTTAAGAGAACATGTGATTTAATTGGATAAAAATATTACAATGAAATTAAATATTAAATATATTTTTCGTTCAATGCGTCGAAAGCTATGTTTAAATTTCATCTGCACATATCGGTAATGCAAATCAAATATGTTACCTAATTTATCTTCTTATTAAATAATTCATTATCTTTCAGATTCAGTATCATATCTTCTTTTTCTACCTGTTTTCGTTCCGATTCAAAAAACCGGTAATATATTTAAAACGAAAATAATTTTCTATGTTATTATGAAATAACGAAAATCAATGATCTTTTTTATTTATTTATCTGCTTATTATGATTATGTGTAAACTTTGCACAAAATAAGAATTTAATATTTTAATTATTTAATTTAAGTCAGCTTGAAATAGACAAAAATTAAATTAAATGTTTTCATTTATCTGTAAATATGAAGTCATTAATCAGTTTTAAGCATTTGATTAAAATATAAGTTCATGATTTATCACTTTATATTAGATTATGGTTATTTATTTAATTGAGGAAGTTCTTTAGGATTTATTTTGGAAAGCATAATTTTTATTGTGAATAATTTTCCTTAAGGAAATAAAATTGTAAAATTTTTAAAATAAATGTTCCTCTAAAAACAGTTATTGCATACATAATAATTAATAAGTTACTGCTGATTGATTTTACAGTTATATTTAATTTACTTTTGATTTTGTAGATACAATTGTAAATTTTCTTCTTAAAACTTACAATTGTTGCATTCACACTAGTTAAAATGTTAATGAAGAGTAATTAATTAACTGGCGTTTGTTTTCTTTTTAACTACGGATTAATATCATTCATGTGAAGAAATTACTGTGGAACTTAATATAATGTTATCGATAAAATAAGGGCATTTTAAGTGGAAGGCAAAGGAAATTTTAAGTTTAATTTTTGTAATAGAAATTGAATAGAATATCTTCAATTTAAATTTCTTTTTTCCTGAGACGTTTATCATAAGCCTTTAAAGTAAATTCAATAATACCTTTAAAATACACAAGATGATTTTAAAGTAATCAAAATGTAACATTTTAGCAAATTACATTGCCAAATCAAGATGACTGTAAACATCTTAAAATATATGAATAAGCAATGCATTTAATTTTTTTCATGAGATATCTACTTATGATTTTCTCTAAAAAAAGCTGTTTTACTCTAAATGAATTCATGGTATTTGCTTTATTGTTCATACAATTGCTCTCTCATTTTAACTTTTAACTGTGAACATACACAAGATGCAATAGCTACTTTATCTTAGTCTAGCAAAATCAGAAGTGTTTTTATTATTGTTTGCAATAAAGTTATTTGATTTAACATTCTAATGATATCTAGCTGAATTGTTTTTTAAAATGCTTAAAGTATTTTCTATGCTTGTATATTTTAAACACTAGAGAAAATTATTGAATTAAAATCAATATTTATAATAAAGGTTTAGATACAATTTAATAAGGTATTAAATCACATATCTGATAACACAAAAAGGTATAGAAGTGTATTCTTTTTTATTATACTTTTGTAAGAATAAATATAAACACTAAAGCATTTATGATTTTGGAAATGTGTTTGAATCGGAATATATTCGTAATTTGCGAAAGTTCTTATGAAATTTTAAATTGAGTATACCATACCAGTTTTCATTTATTTTCCATGTTAGTAATAACAATGTACATATCAAAATATAATATCAGAAATTAATATTTAAATTAATGTTAAGTTATTCTTTCCCCATTAATTAACATAAATGTTTATGCACTAATTGTAGAAATTTACATATATTGGGAATATCAAATTTTCGTTTATTTCAAAAGTTATTAATAAAAATGTACACATCAAAATATACAATATCAGAAACCAACACTTGAATTATTATTAAATTAGAAACTTTCAGCTGTTTTTGAATTGTTTTAAAATTGTTTTCAATATAAATTGATGAACTGTAGGAATTTAACAATAATTTCACTCGTTCATCAATATGACATTTGATTTGGCCTAATGTATCTAAATCTTTAGACACAGTATCTATCTCTTAAACTTAATCTTACGGTAACTGCTTGTTAAGTTTTAATAAAAATGTCACATCATTCTTCAGGCTTCTTACTTTTATATGCAAAGGTTTCTGTGATGTCTATCAAAATTACTGTTCATCATCTTGCAAAGAAATAATTAAAGTGGTTCCTCTATTTTAATTCAAGAATTATTTAGTCTGGAAAAATTTTAAATATTCAATTCCTAAAATATATATATCAGTGCATATCATTTAAAATAAAGTACTTAAAAATCAAGTTATTTTTTATTGCTAGTTTTAATAAAAAAAATAGTGGCTGTGCCTATTATAAGTAATTGCTGCCAAATATTTAATAAAGAGTAAAATCATTGTCATATATATATATATATATATATATATATATATATATATATATATATATATATATATATATATATATATATATATATATATATATAAATATTGCTTTACGTTATTAAAACGAAATTATGTTTGCCACAAAAGTCTCATAAAATTAACATTTTATAAGATTTTTGGGACAAAAATAATAAGGGAATTCTTCAGAAAATTTAAACTGCTTAATTATTTACAATAATTTAAAGAGAATGACTTTAAAAACATAAAATATGCTGTTATATGTTGTAAAATTTCACATTGACCTAAATTTTAAATAATTTAGTTATTTTTGTGTACAATATATTATTAAAATTGGGGAAAATACTAGTTTAAATGTGTGGAGCGATTTTCAAACTTAATGTTCCTGTATCCATTAAAGAGCAATTAGGATTTGCATACATTTTCCTTTTAGCCTTATATGCACATTTGTCTGAAATGTGCCAAAAGCTTATCTTATATTAAACAGCATCTGAATTTATCTTTGCCATCTATTCAAGGGTCCAGATAATGAAACTTTATGTCATTTGTTTCGCTTATTTAAGTAGCATAAAATTCCCAGCACACACCTTTGATAATCTGTTACAGGAATGAAATTATTTCCATATAAATATGCTCAGAAAATTTGTTTTGGGTCAATCCAAATTGGTTACTCTTATCCTTTTGTGATTTTTGTAAATATAACAAGATGCATATACTCTAATACAGTGTTAAACCTTAAAACTTTTTAAGTTTGTTACTTCAGAGTTTAAACTTTTGATTTCTCAACTGCCGTTTCTTTCCATCCTTTACTATCAATGTAAGTTCTAGTTCGATTTTTAAACTCCAAAACATTTAGAAAAATTTCAGTGCTTTCTAATTATCTTATTTTGAGATATTCATCTTGACCAAGGTTCATTAGGATTTTTAAATTCGAGTTTACTTTACTAATGTTTTCCTAGCTCCCTTAGATATGGCCCAGACATACTAACCCATTACTCCAAGTGGCTTATATAAAATCATTATATATGTTGGATTTCACATACTTTCGAATTTTATGCATAAATAATAAAGTTATTTATTCATTGTTTCACGTATTAACTTCTTACTTCAACTCAGGTCACGATAAAGTATCTCGACACTAATGGCGTTTGCCTCTCGGGTCTATGGTGCCACAGGCTCAGTTTGTCATTTAGGTTTTTGAAAAATCTATAATAAATAAAATTGCACTAATAATCCTCTTTTCCTCTATTTCTATATATATATATATATATATATATATATATATATATATATATATATATATATATATATATATATATATATATATATATATATATATATATATATATATATATATATATATATATATATATATATATATATATATGTGTGTGTGTGTGTGTGTGTGTGTGTATATATGTATAATGAGTATGATGATTGATTATGTAAAGGTATATAAAAGTGTACAATTATAGTAAATATTTTTATAAATAATTTGTCATATTTTTGAAAACGTAATTATTAAATTACCAATAGATGTCTCTAAGAAATTCTCCCTCAATAAATATCAAAAATATAATGAATATTAAAAGCAGATAATTATGAAAAAGTTTATGTCAAAATTTAAACAAGGTGTAATACAAAGCTTTTCAAAGTGTTATTTCTAAATACACTTAATCGTTTTTTTATAAGCTATTTAAAACATTTTGCTCTTAAAACAATACATCAATTTTATTGCGAGAGAGAGAGAGAGATTTCTAGCTAAAGAATCACTATTTTAATTTTTCATATATTCATGTTTCAATTATTATTCAATCTATCAGGTTGAATTTTTAATACTGCCCAAACCAACTGGGTATAATACGAAAATCGACATATATAATAACACTTTATCATGACTAACTTTGAGAAAATTATCCAGCAAATTTTTAAAAATTTCAAATTATGTTCTAATTTAGAGTTTGATTAATCTCACTAAAATGAAACTCATCTTAGTATTTAAGGTAATATTGAATAAAACATTATAGAAAAAAATATAAAAACTATGCAAAACATAATCCGAATAAATGCTGAAATCATATCTGAATATATATTTAAGATAATATATTTAAAGTTAGAAATATGTGGCACTCTTGATAACGCGCAAACAACATTGATCAATATTTATTACTTTTTCAAATTGCTGACTTATTGAAAAAATGTATTCGTCAACAATTTCTATCTTTCCATTCTCGTGTCCCAAATTTTTAAATAAGGAGTATAAATTATGTTCAGTTGTATTTTCTTATTATATCTTGTCACTATTCATTAATTTATGTTAAATTAGTGATTTTTAAGTTATTTATTTGGGTTAATTTTAATAGATAATTTATGATGCATCAGTACTTTTGATGTAATAGAGTCATTAATTTATGCATGTTGATTTATTTTAAAAAGAATAGTATGCTACATTTCTTAAAATCTTCTTGTTTTATCTTCTAGAGAATTATGACAAGCAGTTACAAGTTTAAATATGAATAAAACTTTACTATGTTTCAGCACGAATGATTATGGCTTTTAAAATATATACATATTATATATCAAAGTATAAATAACTTATAACTCTAACAGATTTTTAAACTTTGATTAACTATTGCAACACTATAGAGCAATGTATGAAATTGTATTGTTAAACCAGATTGTAGATGTATATTTATGTTTTATCTTTTAATAAATATATTAAATTACAATAAATAATATTTTTTATTTACACTCAATGCTTTAGATTACATTTTCTCTAAAATGATTTTCCAAAATAATTTTCAATGAATATTTCTGTAAAAAGATATATTATTAAAAGTATGGTTTTAACATATTTTCTTTAATAATACCTTTTTCTCAAAATAAGAAAAATAATGTATCAAATTTCAATAGAAATACTATATTCCATTTTAAGAAATATTATAATTTATAGACATTATAATATTTTAATTATCATTCAATCACATAAAATAAGACTAGAATCATTATGATTTTTCTTCATTGAAAAATCTTTTGTAAGAAAAACATGGCAGAGTTAATTTCAATGTAGTTAATTATATTCCTGATCTAATAACCCATAATATAGCTTAATTTTTCTACATATCATAAAGGAAATAAGACTGAGGATGAGAAAGAAAGTCTAATAGTGTTGACAATGGATATAAATTAGCTTGATTATGTTAAATTTGACTCAAGATGATTTCAATACGCCCAAATAATATAGTCAAATAACAAAATTTACCAAATAATAAAATGCGCTCTCCGTAAAAAGAATGTAATGATATCATATGAAAATGATGTAGAAGAAACTATTTTAAACTAATTAGTTTTCCCAATTCAAAAATGTATTTTTTATGCTATTTATAATTTTTTCGCATTTTTAAATTTCAGAACATTCCTAATTCTAGAAGTTCATAGCCCATTCTCAAGGTTATTCTAGGTCTGTTTATAACACAGTCTAAGGATATATTTAATTCGCTTTTTTCATTATATTACATTATGACTACAATAAAATATTGGTTTAAGGCATTATATGTGAAATTTAAACGCGTAGTCCAATAGTAATCAATTTTGTTTCATTAATTTGAGTTCTTTAATATTATTTATATTAAAAAAGTAATAGTATTTAGAATTCATTTTTATTATAGAAAGAATTGTACAAAGTAAAGTATTTTCAAGAATATAAAAAGCCACAAAATTAAATAAAAGCTCAAACACAATGAAGAAACAAAGACCACAAATTTTTGTCACAATATGGTAACTATATTTACTTCAGTAAATATAATTTTTGATGAAAAGTAATGACAGTGTATTTAAAAATATGTTTTCTCATTAATTTAAGCTTTATTGATTTTGCTTATCTTTAATAAGATTGATTATCTGTCATCCAAATTCGCTTGATGAAAAGATAAATCCAAATGATTAGTGAAGACAGGTAGTATGATTTATTATAATGCCTCTTTGCTCAACGCACAAAAAATTATTTTCTTATACTTTATGAACTTATATATATATATATATATATATATATATATATATATATATATATATATATATATATATATATATATATATATATATATATATATATATATATATATATATATATATATATATATATATATATATATATATATATATATATATATATATATATATATATATATATATATATATATATATATATATATATATATATATATATATATATATATATATATATATATATATATATATATATATATATATATATATATATATATATATATATATATATATATATATATATATATATATATATATATATATATATATATATATATATATATATATATATATATATATATATATATATATATATATATATATATATATATATATATATATATATATATATATATATATATATATATATATATATATATATATACGAGGGTCACTCTGAAATTTTTGAGATACAACTAGGTTTTTAAAGTTATACTTTCAAAATTTTAGGTGTGTTCAAAGTAGTCTCCTCCAGCATCAATGCACTTTTGTCGACGAATTTTCCACAGATTAAATGCCTCAAGCCATTCATTTCTTCGAATAGATAAAAAAATGCATTTATAGCCACATCAATCTCTTCTTCTGAATGAAAATGACGTCTACGTAAGTTCTTTTTTAGATTAAAGAATAACCAAAAGTCGCACATAGCTAGATCAGGTGAAAACGGTGGATTTTCGATCACTTTAAATTGTTTTTGTTGAAGAAACTCAACTGTTAATCCGGCTGTATGTGAAGATGCATTGTCATGGTAAAGCATTAGCCCCTAACATTTAGTTCTTGTAGAATTTCCGAAATATAATTAGTGGTAAACCAGTTTGCTCTTACTGTCTTCCGTCCTTCCAAATTGATGACCTTGACTAATCCTGTACTTCTGAAGAAAACGGCATACATCACTTTTTTCAGTGCGCGTTGTTTTATCACCATTGTCGTCATGGGATCATCTTCAAAGACCCATACTTTGCTTTCTTGATGTGTTGGCACGTCAAAAATCGGTATGTACGTTTCATCACCTGTTACAATTTTAGAAATGATGCGGTGGCCAACATCATTCAGCATATTAAGAGTTTCTTTACTGATTCTGACATGCTCCTCTTTTTGATGATCAGTTAGATTTTGGGGAACCCAAAGGCAAACTACTTTTTTCATATGTAATTCTTCATGAGTGATTTTGTGTATGGCTGCGGATCCAATGCTAAGTTCCTTCTGTATCATTTGATAGGTACAGCGATTATCATCCAGTAACATTTTTTGTATGGCAGACACATTATCCGGGATTACTGCCAACGGCGTCCTTCCTGTGTGTTCTTCATCCTGAAGAAGATTGCAACCTCTTTTAAATTCTCTAAGCCATCTGAATACAGTAGCATGAGCTGGAGATTCATCACCTAATGCTAATTGGAACCGTTGAACGCATTCTTCTTGATTTAATCCTGCTTTGAAATCGTAGAAAATCATAGCGCGAAAATGTTTTCGCGTCAACTCCATATTCTCTTCTGTTTAAAATTTATTCCACTCTAAACAAGTTGAAGTAAATCAGTAAAAAAGCGTCTTCTGTGTTAAAATACTTTTTACTTTAAAATTAAACCGTTATTTTTATTTGTAAATTCTCATCCTCATCTGCGCGTATCTCAAAAATTTCAGTGTAAGCCTCGTATATATATATATATATATATATATATATATATATATATATATATATATATATATATATATATATATATATATATATATATATATATATATATATATGAAAAGACTTAAAGGTAATGAAGAACAACTGACTACAACTCCTTGAAGGTGTAGTGCTGACTATTTAAAGTACATGTAATGCGTACTCGAGGAGTGCGAGAATGATATCCAATACCACTCCATACCATAATACCCGGTGCAGCACAAGTGTGTTGGTGCATTATGCAGCTATTAAGCATCTTCTATCTACGGTGAAACTAGACTTGAGTGCGACCATCGTGATTTTGCAGACAGTAAATATAATTTCATTCCATTCTACCTTCCACATCCTTCTTTTATCTGACTCTATTGGCGGAAACGTCTGTGGTTCTGCGTCTAGGATGGACGAAGCAATGGACGCCTTACGGACAGACCACTCTGTCGAACTGTACGCGTGATCACTGGATGATGCGTTACAAATGCCATGCGCACAATTTTCCTGTCATCACTTGAAGTGGTGCACTAAGGTAAATGCGATTGAACTCGTCAGTCTGTCGTACCCTCCTGCTTCCAACGATCACATATCCGCATTAGAGTTTCTTTGTTTAAACACTTAAAATGATAACACCATGACATGAAATTTTTACTAAAGATTTCAAATTGGCCTTAATAACAGTTTAAGTTAATGACACTGTAATAAAAGTATCAAAATAAAATTTAGCCTAAATTTAACTGTAAATATCATCCTAATATGAGTTTTATTGTTTGATTTAGCTATTTTCAGTTGAACCCTGCACGAAAATTAAGTACATGAGGAGAATAAATATTTTTATATAACATCCTTTTTTATTGCTATATATTTATTATAAAAATTCCTTTTTATAGAAAAATATGACAGTCAACTTAGAATTTGCAAAATATATAAGCAATATTCTCATTAAATTGTAAAACTAGCCTAATGCATTTAATAATAGTTACAATTTTAATGCTAATTTAATTGCAAACATATTACTTTTAGAATTTTTTACTTGTACCTGACACCTAAATGTAATAGGTTATTACTCATGATTCTTTAAGGTTTCGTTATTTTAAGCTTCTTCCATGCAAATAAAAAATAAATAAAAATTGTTTGTGTATATCTTTACATATGGGATCTATCTAAAAATAATATTAAAACAAATTCTTCATAATTTCTAAAACATTCCCTACTTTTCATAAATGAATGATACATGAAAGCTTATGTTATGTTTTCCTACAATTTGAGTCATAACTTAATTCTTAAGGAAATTATACATTTTATTCATATTACATTACAACAATGTTTAAGATTTCATTCTGATTTGTTTAGTTACCATCACCAGTTTAAATTCACAAATGATTTATTCATAAAATGTAGTAAATAACTGAATTACTTCACAATTTTATGATAAAAATATAAAACACACACCCTATACTTAAAAAACATCATGAGAACACAAGAATTATCAATTTACAAATTTTAAGCAATTTATTACGATATTTTCTTGTAAAACAAAAACAATATTTTTTTCATATATAAATATGCTTTGCTTATCATACAGTATTTATCACTTAAATTAATTTGCCACAAATATTTCATTACTTTTCATTCTAATGAATCATGTAATAATTTTACTACTAGAAATTATTTTTTAATTTGTTATGCTTTTAATTTTTGAAAAGAGATGCATTGTCCTTACGTTAACATTACTTATAACCATTTGTCTTCTTTTAGGAAACAATATATAATTATTATTTGTATTACATTAATATTATAATATTATAAGCAAAATTTACATTTTATTATAAATATTAGATTGCATGATAAACTTTATTTTCCTATTCAGCTAAGCCACTTCTAGTATATTTATTAATAATTATTCTAATTTCCCTAAGAGTTTAAATATACAAAACACTTTGCATAATGAGTTGATAAATTGTATTTAAAATGTATTCAGAAAATTATTTTATAAATATACTGACATTATAACTGCAGTATACTTCAGTTTAAAAAAACGAAACACTAACTAATTTTTCCCTTTTTTTACGTTTTTATACTTCGAAGCAATTTTTTTCACATTAACCTTAAATATCATCTTCAAGAGTGTTGCATCACGTATCTTAAAGGATCACAAAAAATCTCTGCAAAGCAAATATTTCTACAAATTTCTGTATTGGATATATAAGTGAGAAATATATATAATAATATATTTGCAAAACTGATGTAAGAAACATTTCTCTCAAAACCCTTTTTTATGGAAAACAATCTATCGAAACCAAACACATTTCCTCAAAATGTATTCCCAAAAACTATTGTTTCTATTTTCACATATTTTAAATAAAATAAAACCTATTTGTTTGGGAGCATTTGTAAATGGATAAATGAGAATTGTAAAAATGTGTATCTTTTCTCAAAAATGTGTGTTTTACGCTTTTTTATTGTAATAATCTAGTTACAAAAAGAATAAGATATAATATATACAGACACATTACTTTATTATATAAATACGGACCCTACATCTTAAATGGTTCTATACTTAGTCAAAAACTCATAATCCAAGAGTTCATCAAAAATTATCGTAGCAATTGAGATAATATGTATAGAGAATTGAGAAATTATTGAAATTTCTATAAGCATATAGTTATTATATACTATCTATCATTCCACATGTTTTGCTGGATTTGGAATAGCAAATTATATTAAATGACATAAATCATAATATATTGTGTAAGAGTATCAAAGTTTTTTATTGTATGGTATAGTTTATGTAACAATCTCGATTCACATGTTTTTTATAGAAATGCTCCAAAATTTCATATTTATTATAATTAATTATTTAATAAATAATTATATTATGTAACTTCCTAAAAATTAAATTCTTATAAAAATGTAAAGAAAATTTCCCATGAATATTCTTAAGTTGCATAAACATAGGAAAGTTTCATTGAAAAGTTTCATAGGAAACATAGGAAAGTTTCATTTTCAGGAAAAAATTGATGATGTAAGTCAATTTTCTTAAATGGTTTTTATGAACTTGCTCTCGTTATTAGCTTTAATTAATTGGTCACTTTGTTTATTTATCACAATGCCCAGAAATTTGGTCATGATCTCATTATTTTTCTTTAACCTTCCAATATTTCTGAACTCTACAGTTCAAAAAAACAAGTGCAGAACATGATTCGAGATGAATAGCATCAAAATTGTGATGTTGTGTGCACAGAGTACATATGGGAGAGTCACCAAGTCCGAACATATATAATTATGTGGGCAAGCAGTCGTGGCCCATAATTGCTCACATTGTAAAAACAATAAACCCCATAGCTTGTTCTATAGTAAATATTGCTGTCTTTGAATATAATAAAATAATGAACTCTATAAAAATCGAAAACAGTTTGAGATAATCTCCTCCCGTCTTTCCTCCACCCCTTTTTGTGTAGAATACAACGACAGCTGGCGGTGCAGAGAGGGCATTGCTCTTTAACTATCTTTTTGAATACTCCTTAAGTCATTTTAAAGGATTATTATAGTTTTGGAGACGATAATCTCATCATGAATAATTAACTAAGTATCTAGGTTCTTATACCGTCTTATTTTAACTTTTTACGGTACATCTTATGAATAAGTGCCATTGTTAATGGAAACATCAGTTTAGAAATAAATGATTAGCTAATTGTTTGGGCTCCTTAAGGCAACTTTATGTATTAATTATGAATGTTTGAGAAGCCAAAGTCTCTAATAAATATATTTATCGGCTTCTCAAGTCATATTTAATTCTGAATGTGTCCTGATTCATGATGTCACTTTTTTTTCGTATTATTTTTTCAAAATCTAACTAACTTGATTAAGAAAGGGATCACTATTTGGAAATAGAGGAAGAAAATTTACTACCGCAATATCTTTTAGTTTAGTATCGATAAAAGATCTTAAATTTTTATGGGCGTGCTTTCCGTGTAATTGCTGATTTTAGATTTTTCTCATGCGTATGAGTGATGATAAATAAACAGTCAAACGTAAGTTAGAATATTGAAATTTCTTTTTGCGTTGTGATGTAATAAAATTTCAGTTTAGAATCTTGATTATTAATATTTTCATATGTAGAGGAGTTCGACGTATGGAGAAATTACAACATAAATTTATCTTTTATTGAGTTATAATTTATGATGATAACGTTACTTTTAAATCTTTATAAGATGGATGTTTGACATTTATTTTGTTAAAATAATTATATCCAACAATAATTTAAGGTTAATTCCTATAACCATCTTTACCATTTAAACAAAATATTTGTAAAAAGATGCAACCAATAAACTAATGTGAACCACACATATATTTTCGTCCTGTTGGAATCTCTCAATGTTTATGCATTATGCGTAATAACCTTTTCCCTCTGATCGTGTAGTGAAAAATTCAGCTTGTATCACCATTAATGAATATAATATGCTTAAATAGTTATGCACAATCCATATTTGTTTCTTGTGCTGTTTATTTTATCAAAAATATTATACAAAAATATATTGAAACTTCCCAAATATCAGACAAAGTAGATTTGGAGCTGTAAATGAACATTTTAGTTTAATTATTTAAAAATAGGAATGATTTTCTTTATAATACAAGAAATAGATTTTTTTCATATCACAAAAGTGTTAAAAAAATTTACATTTTTAACATAATTCACGAAGTTTATAAGGAATTATATGGACTTATGATTGTATTTTACATTAATTAATTCATGTTGCTCTGATTATAGAAAATTTAATTTTGAACCTTTTTATTTATTGTTATCGTAAATCAAAATGAAATGTAAAACATAAAATTTTCCATCAAATTAAGAAAATGCATTCTAAAATTTAGGCAAATTGTTTGTAGTTTAATAAAAAATTTATATATATATATATATATATATATATATATATATATATATATATATATATATATATATATATATATATATATATATATATATATATATACATACACACACAATATACATATATATATATATATATATATATATATATATATATATATATATATATATATATATATATATATATATCATTACCAGTAAATATAAATTTCACAAATAAAATTTAATGACACATAAACAATTTTACGGAATGTATATTATAACAATTTAATGTATCTTTATTAATTTATTAGCATTTCTTACCTCACTCAGTTTTCACGCGCAGAAATTAAACTAACATTATTGCCATACAGAATAAATTATTATACAATATGCTCGGAACGAATAATTAATCTTTTCAACAGCATTATTTTACTGCAAGAATTTATTTTGTCCTCAATAGGAAGCAGGTATTCAAGAACAGATAATCCCTAAGAGATTCAACGTTAGAAGGCAATCATTATTTTTCTCAGATAACCAAACGGGTAAAAAGAATTGCAATTAACAGAAGCATTCCTTGACGGAAAAGTAGTTTACTTTTCATTCAATAACAAACGAGAGAAAGTTGTTTTAAGGGAAACAGTTTTAGTCTAAATTTCAGTGCAAAGACAACTACTGGTTGGTTGACTTGTTGAAGTAAATATATGCTCAAAAGTTTAAAATTAAATAAAAATGACTCCTTAGATATAAATAAAGATTTTAAACTGTTTGGATTAAATATTTACATATAATGTGGATAAAAAGTTTGGAAAACGAGTTTTGTTGTGAAAAAACTAATAAATTGAAAACAATTTTATAATTAATTATTTTCTTCATTTTCAAAATCATTTGCAAATTTATTTAATAACCAATTTAATTTAATTAGAATTTATTTAATAAGCAATTTTTAAAGCAAGATGAAATCTGACATTCAGTGAAATCTTAACTGTCAAACTTCATCTTGCAAAATATATCTTCAATGATTGAGACGGAATGATTCCAAATAAAATTTTATATTAAACACTATTCTGAAAATGTAAATGCAATGAAGTGCCCATCATGGGAATTCTTATATTTAACATTGCCGTTGATCATATGCTTAAAATTTGACTTGGGACTTGAAGAATAAAATTAATAAAATTAAACACTTAAATTAACTGATTGAAATATTTTCAAAGCAGTCTCCTTGTTCATTAAAAATCAGCTTTATATATATATATATATATATATATATATATATATATATATATATATATATATATATATATATATATATATATATATATATATATATATATATATATATATATTGTTACAAATTTATAAATAATGATTATATTTGTCTTAAAATATCTCAGACAGATCGGAAATTCTCACATTTTGGGCAAAAATTGCGGTATTTAGACGTGTTGTAGTTTAAAAGCGGATTTCCTAATGATTTGGTGACTTGGCGACAGTTGGCGAGATTCTTGGCGACTTGGAGACGGTTGGCGAGATTCTTGGCGACTTGGCGAGAAATCGATACTTCTGGAAACATCCATCACCTAAGCTCTAGGACAAATATTTTTCGAGATAGCCTAGAAGCTTCCAGAACCTTGGCGAAATTGGTAGATTTCTCCGCCAAGTCAGGAATAAATACCGCAGCCCGACATGGAAGAGTGTAGAGTTTTTGTGAAGACAGTCAGTGAGTGAAGACGATTAGTTGTGACTGCTAGTTGTTCTCTGTCTGAGGTATTTGAGACCTGTGATTGGAAGCTATTTCCTATTGTATCTGACGAATTGTAGCTGTATAATTGTGATTGTTACAGCGGGAATTTCGATTATCTAGTGAAGTTTTTACGAATAAAAGTCTTGTGTTCATTAAGTGGTCGCTTTATTCAACTCTCAATCAACACGAACCCGTGGAGCTCGGTACAACTGGTGTCAGAATCGGGGTTGAAGAGTTGATGCAGCGTGTCACAAGAAAAATGGATATGGATTTAATGAAAAGTCTTCTCGAAAAATTAGCGGAGCAGATGGCTGAGATGAAAGCTGGACAAGAAGAGATGAAAGCTGGACAAGAAGAGATGAAAGCTGGACAAGAAGAGATGAAAGCTAGACAAGAAGAGATGAAAGCTGGACAAGAAGAGATGAAAGCTAGACAAGAAGAGATGAAAGCTGGACAAGAAGAGATTAAAACCGAGATGATGAAAGAGATAAAATCTGGACAGGAGGAACTTAAGAAGGACATTGTAAGTGTTAAAGAAGAATTCTCCAACATCATTCAGGAGAAGATGAATGCAATGGAAGATAAGGTAACTTCAGTTGAAACTAAAGTTCTGGAAATAGAAGAAAACGTTGAAGAAGCATTAGACAATATGAATAAGAAGATTGAAAGCTTGGAGAAGCAAATATCAAACAAACATGAGGAACCCAACGTGACATTTGTGCCTTCCCTAGCCAATATTAAACTCTCAACATTTGATGGGAAATCATCCTGGCAAGTATACAAGACCCAGTTTATGATGGTAGCGGAAGCTAATGGATGGAATCCCCGAGCCCAAGCTTTTCACCTGGCGGCTTCTTTAAGAGGAGACGCGGCTGACATCCTCGAGACGCTTCCGGAGGAGCAGAGGCACGATTTCCAAGCCCTATCGAGTGCGCTTGAGCTGCGGTTTGGAGATAAGTGCACTAAAGAATATAGCAGACTACAGTTAAAGTCCCGCTATCAAAAAGCGGGTGAAAGTCTTCAAGAATTGGCTGCCGATATTCAGCGACTTTCCCATCTAGCATTTTCGGACTGCCCAGCTGAGACACGTCAAGATCTGGCTCTCCATCACTTCATCGATAGTGTGAGGGATCCGGAGATACAGAAAACACTTAGACTCGCCGATGTCAAAGATATTGGATCTGCCCTAGTCTACGCACAGAAGATAGAAGCTGCCCAGCAGGCCGCGCGTAAAGACCGGCACTCAATCAGAGCCGTCTCTACTACTGATACGGACTATGATCTCAGAAAGCAAATCGAAGATCTGCGGCGAAAATTCCGTAACTTAGAATTGAGTAAAGGTGGCAGAAACACGAAAATTCAGTGTTGGACTTGCGGTGCAGTCGGACACGTTCAGAGAGACTGCCCGAAACGAAAAAATGGTGGAAATGATCTTCCACCACAGCAGGGAAACTAATATGTGGCCATCTCGCGGGGCGGAGATGTCCAGAGAGTCAGAAGCCCCATTTCAAATCGTTTCACATTTCTTCCGTAAGTAGCGGCGACAACGGACTTTTCGTTATGGGACATGTCAACGAAGTTCCCTGCAGAATGATAATCGATACTGGAGCCAACGTAACTATCATTAGGACAGATTTGGCTCGCAAACTTGGTGACAAACTCATCTGGACGCCGCCCTGCATTACCCTCCAAACTGTGACAGGTGATAAGATTAAAGTGCATGGAAAAGTCAATCTAAACATTGCATTTGGTAATGCCGTGTACCATCATATGGCATATGTCGCTGATATAAATGACGAATTTATTCTTGGATTGGATTTCCTCAAAGAAAACAATTTCAAGTTAGATTTTAAAAATAATGAACTACACTCATGTTCTGAAGACATAACGATTTTTAAGACGAAATATTCAGATATTAAATCAGTCCATCATATAACTGCAAAGAGTGAAACAACATTACCACCAAGAACTGAGACAATAGTTTCCGGAGCTCTTTCAGAAGATAATAATTTTCATTATGGATTGACTGAATATCCAGATTCCGACAATAGCGTTAAAGGAGTACTAGTGGCTTCTTCCCTCGTCGACCTTTCACGAAATGTAATCCCGGTAAGAGTTGCTAATCTAAGCAATAAGGTAAAACTAATAAAAGAAGGAGAAGTGCTGGCGACTTGCACTCCAGTGACCTGTATTAACCGAAATTGTCAAACCACACTATCTGAGCCTCCTGACACTCTAATTAATGAACTCCTTCAGAGTGCAGAGTTAGATGATAAACAGAGGAATGCTGCAAGAAATCTATTATTAGAATTCGGAGATCTCTTTTCCAAGAAATCAGATGATGTTGGGCGAACCAAATTGACGCAGCACCGAATCAATACAGGAAATCATCCACCCATTAAACAACATCCGAGAAGATTGCCATTCGCTAAGCAGGAAGAGGTGGATAATCTTCTGATGGAAATGCAGCAGAATGACATTATTGAGCCATCAGAGAGTCCTTGGGCTTCGCCTATTGTTTTAGTTCGGAAGAAAGATGGCTCTACCCGATTCTGCGTTGACTATCGTCGGTTAAACAACATCACTAAAAAAGATAGTTACCCTCTTCCTAGGATTGACGATACACTTGATGCTTTATCCGGAAAACAATGGTTTTCGACTTTGGATCTCAAGAGTGGTTATTGGCAAGTAGAGATACATCCTGAGGATCGAGAAAAGACTGCATTCACCACAGGACAAGGACTTTGGCAGTTCAAGGTTATGCCATTTGGGCTTTGCAATGCACCTGCAACGTTTGAGCGCCTGATGGAGACAGTATTACGAGGACTTTCCTACGAAGCCTGTTTGGTATATTTGGACGATATCATTATTGTAGGGCGCACATTCGAAGACCATTTAAGAAACATCCGAAAGGTGCTGGAAAAATTAAAAATGGCCAACCTGAAGCTGAATCCTTGCAAATGTAATTTATTCCGACGTGAAGTAAGCTATCTGGGACACATTATCTCTGCTGAAGGTGTAAGAACAGATCCTGAAAAGATCTCCGCAGTTAAGGACTGGAGTCGTCCAAAAGATGTCCACCAATTAAGAAGTTTTCTTGGACTATGCACATATTACAGGAAATTTGTTAAGGGTTTTTCAAGTATTGCCAGACCTCTTCACAAGTTGACAGAAGTTAAACAGAGATTTCTATGGACAGATGAATGTGAGAAAGCTTTTAAACAACTGAAGGAGGCGTTGACATCTTCGCCCGTTCTTGCATATCCCCAGCCCGAAAAATTATTCATTTTAGATACGGATGCCAGCAACGAAAATATCGGAGCTGTTTTGTCGCAGGAAATTGATGATAAAGAATATGTCATTGCTTATTGGAGTAAATGCCTATCAAAACCGGAGCGGAATTATTGTACAACCAGGAAGGAATTGCTGGCAATCGTCAAAGCAATAGAACATTTCCATCATTATCTCTATGGAAGAAAGTTCTTGCTCCGGACAGATCATGCATCTTTAACCTGGCTTTTAAATTTTAAAAATCCAGAAGGACAGGTAGCCAGATGGATTCAACGACTCCAGGAGTTTGACTTTGAAATACGTCATCGCAAAGGAACTCTTCATGGAAATGCTGATGCACTATCAAGGAAGCCGTGTAATGAAAGCTGCCGATATTGTTCTAGAGTAGAGAAGAACTATCAGTTAATAAATCCTTCGGTACGCCAAGTTACTGTTTCACCTCCACCGAAACCAGACCCATGGAGTGATAAAGGACTTAGAGAAGCCCAAAAAGAAGATTCAGATATAAATCCAATTTTAGAATTAAAAGAATCTTCCAGTATGAAACCAAGTTGGCAGGATATCTCCACCTACAGTCCTGCGACTAAACAATATTGGGCTCTTTGGGACTCACTCCATATAAGAAATGGTGTCTTATACAGGAAATGGGAATCCGATGATGGACGTAAATTCAAATGGCAGCTTGTTCTTCCAAAATCAAGAATTTCAGATGTTTTGAAAGAATTGCATAGTAGCTCAACTGGAGGCCATTTTGGAGTAATGAAAACTCTACAGAAAGTTCGAGAACGCTTCTATTGGAGCAAAACTAGACAAGATGTAGAGAAATGGTGTCAATCTTGTGATGACTGTGCGGCACGTAAGGGACCAAAGAAACGTAGCCGAGGAAGGTTGCAACGGTACAACGTAGGAGCACCTTTTGAGCGAATAGCATTAGACATTTTGGGTCCTTTACCACGATCTTCAAATGGCAACAAATACATACTAGTTGTCATGGACTACTTTACTAAGTGGCCTGAAGCGTTTGCAATCCCCGATCAAGAGGCGACTACAGTAGCCGAGGTTCTAGTGCAGCAATGGGTTTCCAGATTCGGCACACCCTTACAAATTCATTCTGATCAAGGGACAAATTTCACCTCTGTTGTGTTTAAAGGAATGTGTCAAATTCTCGGAATAGACAAGACGCAGACCACGCCACTACACCCACAATCGGATGGCATGGTAGAGAGGTTTAACAGAACCATCTTGAATAACCTTTCACTTATGGTTTCCAGAAATCAGCAAGATTGGGATTTGAAGCTACCGCTGTTTCTGCTTGCATATCGCAGTGCTGTCCATGAGACTACCGGATATACTCCTTCACAGATGCTCTTTGGTCGCGAACTTCGTCTCCCTTGTGATCTTCAGTTTGGTCGTCCACCGGATACATCTTCATCGCCAGAGGAATACCTTCGAGACCTTCAGGCACGTCTTGAAGATGTCCATAACTTCGCTCGAGACCGAATCAACCTGACGACCGAAAGAATGAAGACAAGGTATGACACAAGAGCGACAGGACATGAATTTCAAGAAGGTGACAAAGTTTGGTTGTGGAACCCGATTCGACGTAAAGGACTTTCTCCAAAGTTGCAAGCCAACTGGGAAGGTCCCTACACAGTCCTAAAAAGACTGAACGACGTCGTGGTTCGTATAAGAAAATCATCTTCTTCAAAACCAAAGGTAGTACATTATGATAGATTAGCTCCTTATCGTAATGTAGAGTAAAAATTAGTAGACCATGGTCTCTTTGTAAATAGTATAGATAATTTTAATCTTTTCTATTTTCTTGTATTTTTAGTTGCTTGTGTATGTAATGTGCTCTGTATCCTCTTGAAATGTAAATTCTTTTATATTAAATTTGGCCTCCTATCAGGGGATTGTACTGCCCGGGACGTGCAGTCCTTGAGAGGGGGGCAATGTTACAAATTTATAAATAATGATTATATTTGTCTTAAAATATCTCAGACAGATCGGAAATTCTCACATTTTGGGCAAAAATTGCGGTATTTAGACGTGTTGTAGTTTAAAAGCGGATTTCCTAATGATTTGGCGACTTGGCGACAGTTGGCGAGATTCTTGGCGACTTGGCGACGGTTGGCGAGATTCTTGGCGACTTGGCGAGAAATCGATACTTCTGGAAACATCCATCACCTAAGCTCTAGGACCAATATTTTTCGAGATAGCCTAGAAGCTTCCAGAACCTTGGCGAAATTGGTAGATTTCTCCGCCAAGTCAGGTATAAATACCGCAGCCCGACATGGAAGAGTCAGAGTTTTTGTGAAGACAGTCAGTGAGTGAAGACGATTAGTTGTGACTGCTAGTTGTTCTCTGTCTGAGGTATTTGAGACCTGTGATTGGAAGCTATTTCCTATTGTATCTGACGAATTGTAGCTGTATAATTGTGATTGTTACAGCGGGAATTTCGTTTATCTAGTGAAGTTTTTACGAATAAAAGTCTTGTGTTCATTAAGTGGTCGCTTTATTCAACTCTCAATCAACACGAACCCGTGGAGCTCGGTACAATATATATATATATGTATATATATATATATATATATATATATATATATATATATATATATATATATATATATATATATATATATATATATATATTAGTGTATGTGTATGCATAATATAATTCGTAATAAATAATTAATTTCAATTGTGTGTGTATCTTCAACTTGATGTGTGCATATTTGTATACAGCATCCGTTTATACACTTCCCCTCTCATTTTGCTCTTAATTGAAACATTCTGATGATAATTGTCATTGGATCCAATAACTTGTAAACAAGATCCCAGAGTTAGGAAATTTGAAACCTCCATTTTACATAATATCTATATTATATTCTTTAAATTATTGAAATTTTAAATAAATACCTTTTGATTAATGCATTTAGGTAAAATATTCAAACTAAGAGAATTGGCTAAAAATATTTTTCACAAGCATGGAAATATATTAAAAAAACCAAACACTCTCAAAATTAGAGAATATATGTAATATTTCAAATTATGAATTGTAAAAAAGTAATATTTTTTAATATTTTTCTTGAAAGAATATTTTAGAAGAATAGATAATCTGGTGCAAAACTATTTCTGTAATGGTATCAATATTGCCTAATTCAAGCATTTAACTCAAAATTTTCCCTTATAAATCTCTTGAGATCGCTTCAAACCTGTTGAAACTATCATATATGTCTGTGCTCATTATTCTCTAAAATATATTTAATGTATCTATTTATTTATATACATTTTTAAGAGAAATAAATTCTTTTTAGCGGATTTTTATTTTTAAAACATATTGTCAAAGCACTAAACTTGTTGAAATTGATCAATCTGAAATTTTAATTGAAGTACTAAATATCCTACAGATAACACACAGAAAGCTTAGGTTAAAATTTACTGTAGGTCACCCTTGACGAAATTTTCAAAAAGTCGCCAAGAAGTCATACTTACGACGAATTTCTGATCGGGAAAACAGCGGGAGGAAAATGGCTGAAATAGTGACAAATATTTCATACATTATTGGTATCTCATCAATATATTCAAGTAATTTTACAAAATTAACAAAAAACGCAAATTTATAGATTTCAAACATCAATGGTAAAATAATAAAGTCGATATGTTAAATTATCCATAAAATTTTTTGATTAAAACAAAACACAAAAATATTTTGAATAAATATTTTGTTTTCGATAAAATATTTTGATTCACAAAAATATTTCGAAAAGAACGATGGAGCTGAAAAAAGAAATTACTTTCGAAACGAATGCGAATAAGGAAAATATGGGAACTTCGAAAAAATAAATATCAGTTTTAAGAAAATCAGAATACGAATTCTAACGAAAATTCCAGAAGAATCCGAACATGAATAACAATGAAAAATAAAGCAACATTTGGAAAAGAATAAATATAAACTATTAAGTACAAATTAGACTGTTAAATAGAACATCTTTAAGAAATTAAATACAGAAACAATAATTTTAAAAATGTATATACAAATTATATAGTATTTTATAGTAATAATATAAATTATAAGAATGCCATATACATAAACTAAAGAAAGAATGTATCGACACAATTTTAAACAGTTACTTTAAATTCAATTTAAATTTTTAAATTAGTGTGAAAAAGAGCAATACAACATGGAATTTAATTATCCAAACTGTCAAGTAAATTGTAAAACACACTAAAAAATCTTGCGAAATTAACTCGCAAAAATTTCTAGTAAAATGCTGAAATGGAACAAAATGTTTTAAATTTCATCGCGATGACGTAAACACTAAAGTTGTTAAAATTGAATTTTCACCATAATTCTTATTGGTCGTCATCTGTATGACGAGCATCTCACGAGAATCACATGAGACAAAAATAAGGCTCTGTTCGCGAAATTTGGCTTAAAAAAAACGCGCAAAGGGTGACCGTACAGTAAAACTGAGCCATAGTGTATATAGCACAAAAAAATGTTTGAGATTTTCCGAATTTAGGATTGTCTAAAGCTAAACTAAGAAGTTTCAATGCCAATGATATATTACAATATTAATACATTTCATCATCTTTTTACTAGCATTTTTTTGATTCGGTGAGGTTATAATCATGTTTTTTATCCTATGGCAGGCACACAAGGACGACTGAACCCTATGCCAAAACAAGGCCAGAAACTGCTACTCATTTATCGTTACCCAGCGAGCACCTGTGAACCAAGTTATGGAGGCGAGTAGCGTTACCCGCGCCATTCCACCACAAACCCGTTTATAGGGCGGACCACATTCATACAACATCACAGAAGAAAGGACAGAGAAACACAGGGAGAACAGAGAAGGAAAGAAACATCCATGCTCGAACCGGGATTCGAACCCGGGACCAACAGCTGAGGAGTCAGGAACGCTAACCACTCAACCAATCGGTCAACGGTTATAATCATGTCAACACTATGAAAAAATTGCTCGGTGACTCTACTTAAAATCATCTGAAATGCAAATTTAAAGACGTAAACTTAACTCTGAAAGAAAAAAATATTTAATTATTGAAAATGAGAATAATTTTTAAAAGATTAAAAACATGACTCAGAATACTTTTACTATTTTATTTAGAATGTAAAATTATTTAAAAATATTTTACTTATAATTTTGTATTTTGTTGAATGATAAAATCTTTTACAAACAATAATATTTATTTATATTGTAAATAAAATATCTTTTCTTCTATAAGCAGTGGTTTTTGGTTGAAAATATGTTGCTGATTGTGAACATTATTTTAGACTTATTCTTCAGCTGAGCTTGGAGCTTATTTGAGTGATTAAAAGAAAATCGTCAGAAATGTTTTTTTTTATATTTTTATTTCTATTATTTACAATACTTTTGATTCTTTTAAAACATTTTTGTGACAAAGTAGAATATTATAAGATTTTGAGTATTTTTCTTCTCAACTCAAAAACTTAAATTGTCTGTTCAAGTAAATTTATGCGTTTCTAATGGCATTTCATACCCAATCTATGGCTTTACTATTTTTTATCACGTAAAAAATATTTTATCATTATAAGAGAAAATCTAAAGAGCTGAAGAATCTTCAAGATGGAGAAATACAGAAGAAAATGCATTCAAATTGATAAGGAATCACTGAATCTTCATATTTGTCATTAAGATTCTCTCTTCTTGCTTGCGATCGCATCAAATACTTAAAATAACTCTACAGAAATGTGAAGGAACGTGTCTCTATTAATCACTTGTCAAGATTAGTGTCTTCACAAATTCCAAATGGAAACAAGATATTTCTTCTCACAAGACCAAGAATCTTCAAAGCCTAGTTCAGCAGTGCACATAAAATGTAATTTTCAACTAAAAGGATACTAAACTTATTATAACTTAATTTTCATATATCTTATTCAAATGATATCAATATTACCAAATGAGTATCACAATTTAGATTATCATTTATTAGTAAAAATAATTTTTGCATTAAATTTTATCAATTGTTTTATGTTTCTTACTAATTTTTAGGCGTTATAAATAAATGTTGTAATTATTCTTGCCTAGTTATTATGGTTTCTTTTCATTTTAATTAAATACTTTTTACTACAGTTTTGCACTTTTTAAAAAAATGTGTAAATTTTTAAATATATACACACTGCAGGGGTAAAACAATTAATAAAATACCAAGTCAGTATTGGATTGCACTTATGCTTTGATTTTGATTAAATTTATTGCGATTTTTATAAACTTAATTATTTCATTAAATGCTTAGTTTGAGGTCTTTTTATTTCAATCTAATGAAATTTTTTATAAATAAATTTTTGTAGTAGTATTTCATCATTGTTATATTTTTATATATAAATACAATTTATCCTAAACTTTCTGTTGGTATTTTAAAAATTCTAAATTACTTTCTAAATTTTGCATGAACAACTATTAATTTTAAATTTCATTTTCATAAATTCTGTCCTTCATAGATATATTGGATAATTGTAAAATAATTTGCATTTAATTTCATTAAGGATTGTTTCCAGTATGACCTTTACAACTTCGTTAGTAAAATGTAATGGTTTATATGTAATTCGATTCGGAGCTTATATTTATTCTATGCATATCAAATAAAAAGTTAAACTAACTTTTTAATCACTTTTTGTACTTTTTAGTTATAAATTACTATTCTTCAAGTCAAAGAAATTTACTCATTATTTGATTGGCAATGATATCAATAACATGAAACCATGTTATTTGCTGATATAAAATAATAATTGAAATTTATAAAAAAAGTCATAATTTATTAGAGTTTCTTAAAATAGAAACAAAAAAATATTCTTTTGGTTGTGTGCGAAAGTTATAAAATAAGTTTCTATATTGTCTTAAAGTACATTCAAAAAAAATCCTAAGTAGACAAGATATTTCCAAAAGTAATGGAAATTCAACGTCCTTATTCAACTCACACAGCCATACAAAGATGACCGTAAACATCGTAAATTTGACAACCGAAGCTAACTTTAATCCGTTTCCTTAAACTTCTTTCTTTTAATTTGTTCTATGAAAATATTTTTTTACTGAATAGACGTTATTTGCTTCATAGTTCATGTATTGGCGGTCTCAAATAAACTTTTCACTTTGAACATACGAAGTAGATAATTTCTGTTTTATGTAAGTTTAGTTCTATCAGTTTTTTATTTATTTCTATTCTAATCTTGTGATATAGCATTCCCAAAAATATTAGTAGAATTAACGGTTTGTGTAAAATTTTTAAGTACTTTTACATTTTATTTATTTTATTCATAACAAAATTATAAAAAAAAAAACTATATTTTATTGCAATGAAGGAAGTATTGTAAGGCTGTCGAGCAAATATTACAAAAAAATTTATGCAATACTTTTACAAGAATAAATTTAAAAACTTAAATATAATTTAGTTAAAAATATTTATATCGAAACAAAATTCAATTTTAAAAAATTTTATGAAGTTTACATTTAAGAATGTACATTTACATTCCTCTTTACAATGTTATTACACTCGTTCTTATATGTTATAAAATCATTCTTAAAAAATTTATTTTTTTTATTATAATACATATATTCAGACTTGCATGCTTGATTCTTGAGATCCGCTTGTAAGTCTTCGTCGATAATAGGACAAATAGTACAATGATAGATGTACAACCACAGAAGAAAACACCCAGGGCCACGGTGGGAATCGAATTCACACTCCTACGCTCTCAAGTGATTAGCGGAGTGATACTTTGACCACTCAGCCATGGAGTGCCCTTAAAAAAATTTTGGCCGATTGAAGTTTAAGATTACAGCAGTTTTATTGCGCATAATAAGTTTAAGCCTTTAGACACAAAACACGTCCTCAAAACTTATTCTCATGTAAGCGGCTTGAAGACTTGGTGGCCTAATTGGCGTTGTTTTCATTTTTGGAAGGCAGTCAGCTTGTATCCTGCCTTAACCGAAGTTCCGTCGTGTCCACAAGTGGGGACTTTGGCGCGTTAGATAGATCGTGGTTGCAGTGACTTCTAACTAAAATGAAACCACTGGGGATGACAGATTACTCATTAAACTTCTTCTACTTGATCTTTTATTCAAAACTATGAAAGCTCTCACCTGGCCGCTTCCATTATCTGGTGCTGCCCAACTCAGTGTTAATTACAGGGAAGTAGGTTGGAGCAGCAACAACAACACTGTAACTCATTGTAAAATTATAATAACACTGTCAAAATGTAATCTAGCATTCACAATTCTATGCAAAAGTTTTCGATTATTATCAAAATGATTGTTTATCAACTAGCAAAGAAAGAATCCAACAGCTTTCATTACTTATAATGAAGTTAAGACAATGAACTTAATTTGAGTTTTAAATATTTTAAAGATTTGTTCCCCAAAATGAATATGGATAATTTAATATATATATATATATATATATATATATATATATATATATAATTACGGAAACAAATTATTTGTCTATTATCTGTTAGAGAAAGGCAATGCCTTTATTCTAAATTTGTTTAGAAAACACGTATTTGAGAAAGTGTATTCATTCAGATTAATTATTTTTATTATATTTATTGAAATTTTATACATTCACAAGAAAGTATAAGTAAGCATAAATAAATTAAGTCAAAATCTGGTCTTCGTTAACAATTAACATAATACTTGTGTTTTTAATTATGTTTAATTTCGTATGAATTATATATTATATGGCCATAGCTAATACACTTGGTTTTTTAATAATTTAAGCTAAAATTTCTTATATTACAGGACTTATTAATTATTAAAATTTCTAATACATAAAATTATATTTAAATTTACTTTCTCATTTTATCTTAGCTTATCCATTCATATTGTATAAATTTATGAAATCATGATAAATATTTAAAAGCATGTGTGTAATTTTGCTTCCTTTTTCATAATATTTTCAGAATTTGTATTCAAGAAATTTACTGTCTAATGACAAAAGAATACGAACCACAATAAAAGCTACTATCAAACACGAGATTCAAACATATGAAAGTGAGTCGATTTTTGTTTAAAAAAGATATTTTTTAACATATAAGCTGTAAACTACTTAACTTTTTTTAATATTTTTAAACAATATATCAAAAATACTGTTGGAAAGAGAAGTACTTGACTATGCAATTATTAATTTTCATATTTTGGTTTCAAATATTTGGCTATACACTTTTATTACATTGCTGATTTCCACATTTTGGTTGAAATCGATTTTAAAATGTCTAATTTTCGATTAGATAATTATATAAGTAATAGAAGACTGTTTGATTTAATTTCATTTCCTCTTGTCCAATTTTATAGATAACACTATAAATTGATATTATTTAATTTTGTCTAATTTTGAAAATAATCAATATTCTTACTTAATATATAAATCAATTTAATGCATAAAATTTAAATTAAATATAATTGACACATAGTTCAAAAAATATGGAATCTGCCTTAAAAAAAATAAACCCATTTTTTTGAATAAATGAAAATTGAAGCATTTTTATTTATTTTGCTAGATAAATAATATTCCAAGAATAGTTACACAAACACAATATATATATGAAATATTTATTATAAAATCAGTTTGAGAGCTTTTTATGAAATGCAAGCGTAAAAACATTTTTTTCAAGTCACATTGAGCCCATTTCTTTTAAATAATAAAAACAATATTCCCACAGCTATTTTTTCCAATAGTTCTTTGCCAATAAAACTTGTAATCATATGATGTTTTATGTTTCGTTCTTATTTTAAATGTTCTTCGAAATGTATGTGTTTGATGTAATTTCCAGTAACCAGTTCCGGATGCTTACTAATTTGGAAATTGTGCAGGTATTATTTTATAGATTTTGATATAACTTGACTGTGAATAATTTGTTTTTCTTCTTAGAATTTAAATTTCTTAAAATTTCCACCTAGTGAATAACAATAAACTCTTAAAAACTGAATATAAATGATACTTGAAATATTCCATATGAGTAATGGATAATAATTAAAGATTAACATATATACGATTAAAGTTTTTAGGCTTATTCAAATGCAAATTGTACAAAATAATACTATAACACATTACTTCAAACTATTTTAATAGATCTGAATGAAAATCTGATGAGGATATTTCATATTATTAAAGTATTCATTTGTAGAGAAGTAAAAATTTTTGTGATTCAACTAGATTATTTCCATTTATTGTCTTACAATTATATTAATTAAAAATGTTCAAATCTCACTTTTATGAGGACAATTAAGCTTAAACAAAAATATTGTTAAATATAACATTACTTAAATACAATTCATTTAATAAAGTCAGAACAAAAATAGATGAATAGTTTGTTATTTAAAAATGCAGTGCATAACTATTAATTTTAAGTTGGAATATCCAGATGTAAACAAAATTTATTTCATTGAATTGGCAGAGTTTGTAATCATGGAGAAGAAGAATACATTCCTAATATAATTAAATCTGATTACAGTTCTCTTAAGAAATGGAGATAAAAATGGAAAAATGAAAAACTGACATTATAATGAATGATATTGTTAAATTATAATGTAAAAAGTACTGATCACATGCTAAAATAGTATGATTGTTCATCACATGTAAGCAATTGCAAGAAGATTTCTGCATAATTAAATTGCCAAGAAATAATGATGTAATGAGGAGATTATTATTCTTTTTATATCAAAACATTTCATTTTTATGATCCCATTTTTAACTTTTTTTCATATCTATTTCTTAATTTTAAGAAATCAAACTCTATAATGATATATAATAAAAAATCGACGTAAATTCATATTTTGGTATATTTTCTAAAGACTGTAATAAAATTCTTATTTCAGATAAAGTTTGCAAAATTTAGCTACATAATTAATTTATAACCCATTTTATAACAGAAATTTTTAAATGCTTTTCTCTGTTTAAATATGTATTTAGTAGATGGCATTATTTTGAACACTTTTTGATAATAGGGAGAACAAAATAGAAATTTTTCAAAAAGAAAAAAAAACTTTCTTTCGAAAATAATTATTTTGTCACATAGAATAAAGATGAGAAAAACACCAAAAATATTTATGGAAATATTGCAGATATATTACTTGCAGAAGACAAAATATTGATAGTATATTAAAAATTTATTTTAACTTTTATCTTAAACTTCACTGATTTTCCTTATCCTTAGTAAGATTGATTGCCATTCATCCAATGTCGCTTCATTGATAGATAAATTGAAATACACAGTGAAGACAAAATATGATTTATGATGATATCTTTCTTGATACAGAAGAAAATGTTTTTCTTCTATTTCACGATTTTATTAACAACAACATGATATTTATGCTTTATTTTTTTAAACATTTAAGATTATTCCAAATAAATGAATGTTAATGATTCTAAGGCTCATCAATCATTTCAAACTTTTACAAAACTATGTTAATTTAATATATCATGTACCTTATTCTAAGTCAAAAGTAATATATATATATATATATATATATATATATATATATATATATATATATATATATATATATATATATATATATATATATATATATATATATATATATGTATATATATATATATATATATATATATATATATATATATATATATATATATATATATATATATATATATATATATATATATATATATATATATATATATATATATATATATATATATATATATATATATATATATATATATATATATATATATATATATATATATATATATATATATATATATATATATATATATATATATATATATATATATATATATATATATATATATATATATGTATATATATATATATATATATATATATATATATATATATATATATATATATATATATATATATATATATATATATATATATATATATATGTATGTATATATAGCAGGGTAACATGGGTTTGAAAAGCCGTTTTCCATTGCTTCATGCCATTAACACATGGAAAATAGAACATCAGAAAAATTAAAATGAAAAAGACGTGACAAAACATCCAGTTTACGGTTAGTTAAAATGAGCAAGGATGATTTAGATTTTTAAAAACTGCATTAATTAATATAATTCTTAATCAATATTTTTAATATTTATAAACAATCACTTTTAAATCTTAAGACTTATGCTAATATTAAAGATTTTCTTTTAGTTAATATTGTTGAAATAATAAAAAATAGATTTGTAAAGCATAGGATCAAAGCATTCGTTAAGTTTCTTAAAAAAATTTCTTTTTTTTTAATTATTCTATCTTCTCCATATTTCATGTGCCGAGAAATATGTGAAAAAGGGAACCATTGTCCAAGTTGATTTAAAAATTTATCAGTATGGACTGCAAACTCAGAAATCAGATATCCTTGGCCCAATTTTTTTTAAGCTCTAATAAGTAAAGAATTAAGTTTTTTTATCTATTTTTAGAGCCAAATAAACTGAACTATTTTAGTATGTAAATTTAATGTTAATAAATCTCTCCTCACATGCTATAAACAAATTAATAACATCATTCTTAAAACTGAATTTAAAGTAAGTTGCCAATTGTAGTCTATAAGTTTCTAAATCAACTAGAAAAAGAATTTTAAATATTGATTTCCAAACGTAGTGTTACCGGAATCATCGGAAATGATATGTACCGCAATATTTTCACTGGCATGTTAGCTGACAATCCTATTTAATGGTGGTTTTGCTGACATTGTTATATAAAAATGGTATGGGTAAAATCAACATTAATACTGTACATATTTTAACTACATATAATAAACAATAAAATTCAGGAATGACAGTGAACTCGCTTATTTCCCTTCTTTTTCCAAACTAATTCATGATTGCTTTTAAATAATGGCAAAAACTGTTTATTTAGTCAAAGGGCTGATGTATTTACAGTATAAGGAATTGCCAACATAGTCTCTTGATCTCAATATGTCTGATGATATTTAACGTACACTCGAAGGAATGTTGCTTAGAATGCAAAAGCATTTTTTTTCCAAATCATCAAAATCACTTTTTTGAAGAGTAGGAACAAACTTCCATCAGAGATTCTTAATAACCACACAAAACACACAAATGTTGAAGTTAATCAAAATGGAAACACACTAAATTAAACATCTTAGTATTCACAAAAATCTCTATGGACACATGCATTTCACTTTGAAGCAATATTCTATGTTCTTTGCATTATCTAATAATATTAAATTTCCTTATATATTTTTGTATAATATGTTCTTTACAGAGGTACGTTACAATGTGTTGCTCATCCATTCTTAAATATGCAGCGGATTTCTTTACATTTTGCTAACAAAACTTTTAAATTATAAGCTAAACAAATTATTTATTAATTGTTCCAACTTTTAAAAGTACGTATCCAAGAATCCCATATTTGTAATACATTTAAAAAATATGATCACTAATTATTGATGTTTCACCAATTTTTTCTATTTTATAATTATTTTTGGTAGTTATTTTTTAATTATTTTTAATGCAAATTACTAACACGTTTAACTAATATTATGCATCTCATAGTAATGCGGCTAGAAATATCGTAGAAAAAATAACATAAATTCCTTTATTTTCTGGAAAATGCTTGAAAAATGTATTACGTTTCCAACAAAAATGAGTAAAAGATCTTTTGAAAAATATTTTGCTACTTGTGTATTTTGTAAGATACACTTCCGATTTTGTGTGTGCTTATAGTCAAAAACATAAATCTCGGCAGAAACTTTACCAACTTTTTCAATTGAACATAGTGTTATTCCGAAATTCGAGCAGAATAATAACTTATTAACATTTATTTCATTGGATTTATTACCACATTCATAAGCAGAAAGGAAAAAAACAATTATTAAATATAACGTCATAGTTTTAAAATAATATTATTATCAATGCATTATATAATTTAGGATACCTTATATTTGATTTATTTGTTCATTAAGATTCCAATAAATTGTGTCCATGAATTTGTATTTAATTGGCAAAATTAGAAATGTGGTAATAATGAAAAAAATATTTTGATCTATAAAAGAATGAATTGTTTTATTAATATGTATATATTTATCTGTCATGTTAATATATTACATATAAATATACAAAAATATTTTTTAATTGTCAAAATATTGCAAATGATTAAACATTTATCAGACTTGATGCAAACGCTTCGGTGAATTTGCACAATGAATATAAATTTAAAAATTAAAAAATACAGTAATATTTATATCCTAAAATAAAACATATGTGACAATATGATCCAAATACTTCAGGCTTTTAAAAAACAAAATATATATATTTTGCTTTATTTTGTCCTAAACACTATTGAATTATACTTTTGCGCTTAAGAAAGTTACAAACCTATTAAATGAGACATTAAAAGTTTGAAAATGTTTTATAAATATATAATACATTTAAGTTAAATTTACTTCAATCAAGTTCCAGTGCAGTTTCTATCGATAGTATGTGTTGAATTATGTAAATATAATTGTGTGTCGATGTTATGTTGAAATTAAACTGGTTCATGATACCAAAAAATAATAAGTATAGATTTTTTTAAATATTGCATTTTATTGTGGGAATTGAAAATACATCTGACATCGTATACACTATAAATATTTTTCTACTGCTAGCCTATACGTTTTAAACTTTATAATTATAAAAAAAGCAAATTTACAACTTCAAAAGGTCAGAGTTTTTGTCTTAAAAAAAGGGAAATGATCTTTTTTCTTGAAAAGAGAGGCCTTTAGAAGTGAAAAGTCCCTTTACTGAAATTATTGCGACGGTGCACAAGGATTTCAAAACAATACTAATTACAGTTTAAAATTATTGTGTTGTTGTAGTTACTCATGACTCTTGGACAAGCCAAGTTCGTTGTGCCGATGGCTAGCGAAATGTAGTCAGTAAGATGCGTCTTTCTCTTAACTAGAGCAACACGAAGGTGGAAGTACGACTTTGCTCTAACTACTCCTCCAATAGATGGCACCACCAGAAGATCCACTCAATTTTGGCTTTGATCTGAAAGGGGAGGAAAATTTTCAACAGACCATTACACCAATGGTAACTGCTCTACGACCGACTCCAGGTCATAAGATTCCACAGATTTATCGAACACGTATATCGCATATAATTGGTGGGTCTTTGGCAGCATTAGGATTCAAGCCCCTCCTTACCAGATGGAAGGCCAATGTCCTAACAACTAGGCTACTATACATTTGAAATAATTTTAAAAGCAGTATACGAAATTATGAAATAAAACAAATAATGCATGTTAATATAAGTAAAATATATTCAAATTCATTCAATGACAAATAAGTTTGAGACCAAAATCTTGATATAAATTTTATTATATTATTTAAGCACACATTTTGTATTCATTCCAGTACAAAAATTCAATTTTGAAATAGATTAAAATTATTTTATACAGGCTGTATAAAAGTTCCTTCCTTTTTTGGTCATTATTACCCTTATTTTCAGTAAGTATATCATATTGCTTTTAGAAAAATTTGTCAACAAACTTTTAAGATTAAAACTATTTAAAATTCCCTTTATTATTACTTAACATCGTTTGCTCTTCTGATCATTCCTTTTCTGATTTAATTTCATTGCTTAAAATATATTTTATTATTTCTGTGAGTTCGTTGTAGACGTTTGTGTGTTTGCATTCAAACATTTGCTAATATAATTAAACTAAATGACAAGTGTGAGAAAATGCACGTGCATTTTAAAAAAGCAAAATTTCATTACAACTAATTCTACATATCTTCAAATATATGATTTTCTGACTGCAAATAAAATTAGGTATCAAAATTTATACTGTGTTTTCCTATAATTTAATTGATTTTTTAATTCATATTTTCCTCAATTTTTGTATATACACTATACACTGTTTACCAATAATTATTTGGACACCAATGCAAATGACGATATCAGCGGTGCTGAGGTACGTCATGGCCGCCGCCGGTATAAATATATCGTGTAGGAAACAGCATCGGCATTAGCCGCATGTAAGACGCCATGAAGCTCGGAGCTCTCTGGTTTCGTGAAAGGTATAATTATCGGGTATCACAAATGTGGCCACAATCCTTAAGGGACTTATCTAGCGATCTGAAGTACCCAAAATGGATAGTGACTTATGTTATTAAGAAGTGGAAGGTGAACGGTGACTGTCAGAATGTCAGAATGTGCCCCGAGTCAACGGAACAACGAAAGTGGGAGATAGAGTGCTGTCCAGGAAAATTCGGAAGAACCGCACCCAACCGAAGGTCCTCATCCACGACGAGTTTCAACAGGCATCCGAGAGTATTGTATCAATGAATACAAACCGAAAGGAAGCACATCTGCTTTGTTTTCATGGTCATGCTGCTGCCCATAAACCTTTGATCACAAAGTCCAACCGCGCTACTCGGTTAATGTGATACAAAGCACATCGAAATTGGATCGTAAATCCGTGGAAACTGGTTTTTTGAAGTGCCAGACGAGATTTGAGGAGCGACAATTCAAGGTTCACCCTTTACCGTAAGGATGACAGAGTATGGGTCTGGCACCTGCCTGGAGAACGTCTCCTGCCAGAATGCATTTTACCAACAGTCAAGTTCGGCGGAGGTGGAATTATTATCTTGAGGTGTATATATATACATATAGACATACATATATATATCATATATATATATATATATATATATATATATATATATATATATATATATATATATATATATATATATATATATATATATATATATATATATATATATATATGTGTATATATATATATATATATATATATATATATATATATATATATATATATATATATATATATATATATATATATATATATATATATATATATATATATATATATATATATATATATATATATATATATATATATATATATATATATATATATATATATATATATATATATATATATATATATATATATATATATATATATATATATATATATATATATATATATATATATATATATATATATATATATATATATATATATATATATATATATATATATATATATATATATATATATATATATATATATATATATATATATATATATATATATATATATATATATATATATATATATATATATATATATATATATATATATATATATATATATATATATATATATATATATATATATATATATATATATATATATATATATATATATATATATATATATATATATATATATATATATGCATCTTAGATTTATAAACAATATTTTACTAGTATGACTAGGCTCACTTTAAGCTCCTTAGCTCAAGAAACACCTGAAATATGGTATGTATAGAACGCCCTTTTTTGCTCTCGCTAGATGTGAATTTAGTAGTTGGCAATTTGAAAAAATATAGCGGTTAGATTTTTCTACTTAAAAATAACCCAAGGTTTACAGAAATTCAATAATAGCTACTTTAGAAATATGTATTTCTATTTATAAAGAGCTTTGTAGCTATATTTATATTTTGATGCTTACAAAACGCATTCAACATATCACTTTTATTCACATGTGTTTCCTTTATTTCGTATATTACTCGTTTACATTTTCCAAATATGAACCAAAAAGAAACAGTTGAAAGATGTATTGAATGGGTTATATAAATTGAAATGATAATTTAAGATATGTACTAAACATATATTTTAAATAATCGTTTCAATTGCTATACAATATATTGCTCCTTTAAAACTGCATTTCCTGTGTATGTTGTAAATATTACATAGACGTGGAATAATTTTTTATACTTTTTTTAAGATAAATATTCATCTAGAGTTATTATTCCAATTACTTTGAGAACTAACTTATCTTCATTAAGACTATTTCAAATATATTGTAAGGAAGTTCAGCTTTTATATTACATTTTACAGCTTAAAATTCAACTGATTATTATATAGAAAGTTAAAGATATTTCAAGGTAAGTCAATTATAATAAATAATAATTAAAATATTTCTTAATAGTATTTTATTAAAGTTGAAGAAATATATATTTTTTATTTGATATGATAATCGACTTTCTTATTTTTTTACTATCTCTAATAAGCATGAAGATATCATTTAAATGTATATTTTATTTTATTTTAATATGTAAATAACATTTTTCTTCATTTGTTAAAATACCATTAATAGTACTTCTACTTTTATATAATTTAAAAATCTTTATAGATGTTTTAATATAGTTTTTATTTTCCCTTAGTAAACTGGTTTAAAGTAACTACATCTTATTTTTCTTTGATAATGTTATTAAAATTACTGCTAGAGAATTTCTCCTATTCCCTGTGTCACAAGGGATATTTTACGTATCAGCATTATAAATCCCTGAATTAGTTTTAAGATATATAGGAGGTATATCAAGTAAAGGCGTCATTGTCTTCTCAAAAATTTCTAGCTTCATGTTAATTTTAGGATTGGACTAAGCGGATTAAACTTTCAAGGGATATTATTTGAATTTTAAGAATATAAACTATGAATCATTTTATTTAATCAAGCCTGCATTAGTGAATGTGGCGGCCTTCAAACTAATCCAGGTTTCGAACTCACTATATTTGAGAAGCAGGCCGTGGTCTTTGCAAATCATGCTGATGTCAGTCTTAATTATCTAAAAATTCTGATTGTGTTTCACCGTAGATAATTCTTAACTATAGTAAGTGAACTAACAACCAGAGGGACAAATACAAAAAATACCACGTAAACATTTTACTAATACAAGTTTTAATATTTCAAATTTGCTTCTGTTCATATTTTTGTAGAATTAATTCAATAAATCTATTTAATTTAATAGAATAATAAAATAATCAATAATCTATTTAATTTAATAAAATAATATAATAATTAATGTTTTCATTCGATAAAAGGAAGATTGAAAAGCATAATTTTAAATTTAGGGATAATACTATTTTATAAAACTTATAAACAAAGATTGTGCATCTCAGTTTATACCATTAAAATTAAGGTATACATAACAAATCGGATTACACGTCTCCCTTTTTTATTTAAATCTCAAATTACGAATTCTATATTTTACTATATATATCACACGCACACAACACTTTAGATATCATATTCTCTATATATGCTTTGATATTGATTTTTAATCATTTGTATAATTAATGTCGAATCATAAAGAAACACATGAAATAAAATTTTATTTTAAATTTTTATTTCTGTTACATGATACTTTAGTAAAATAATTTAATTTTTAAGTATTCTAAGTAAAAGTATTATTTTCTAAATGTAAATATTTTAAAAAACTTCCACTAAAAGTATCTTTACAACATTTTAAATGTTTGAAAGATACTTTTTAGTAGAAGCTTTTAATAATGGAAAAAATAAAATTTTTAATAAAATTATTCAGATATTTCTTGAACTTTACATGCTTAATAATAGAAAATGATATTCAAAACAAACGTGATTTCAATTCTTTTGCTATTAGTTGAGGCTTACTCAACTAACTTTTAAAAGAATAAAAATAACTCTTAAAACAGAGCCGCAATTTTGATTTCATTGGAATCAAATACTTTCCGAATACAAGAATAACAAAAAGTATCTAGTTAAAAACTTACGTAAGTTCGACAAATCTGAAACTCTGAGTTTCGAGATATTACTTGATTTTTCAGAGCATACGTAAGATAAAATTCAGTTAAATAACTGCTAAACAATGAATAAGAATTTTTCGTTTACAGGAAAAGTAACAGTACATTTCTGCAATATTTTCAATTATTCCTAAACTCTTGGAACCTTATGTGGTACAATGGGTACTGTATCTTATTTGTATACTTAATCAAAAAATAGTAACTGAATGATTAGCTTTCAATCCTTAGGAACGAAAGTACATTTTTTAAATTTTAAATTTTCTCATCAAGTATAAATATTTGTAATATCTGTGAACCTACTTTAATATATATATATATATATATATATATATATATATATATATATATATATATATATATATATATATATGTGTGTGTGTGTGTGTGTGTGTGTGTGTGTGTGTGTGTGTGTGTGTGTGTGTGTGTGTATGTGTGTGTGTGTGTGTGTGTGTGTATTATACATATGAGTGTGTGGGTGTAGGTGTATGAAACTAAAAGTTCAACTTGATATGTTTTATTTATTTTAATTTCAAATGTTCTTTCCTTTCATTATTATCTCATATTTAATTTATAGATTTCCTTAGACTGTCGTCTGTTTAAATTTATATATAAACTGATATTATAATCAGAAAAATATGTATGTTGTAAAAAAATTGCTCATTAAAACATACCGTTTCCTTTAACTGCTATAGTAAATGCTAAACTAATAATTCTGATTATCTGAATTTGAACAAATTTTTTCCACATTTTATGCAACGCATTCGGTTCTTAGGAATTATTCTATCCATTTTTATCAGCTAAATAACTAAGATGGACAGAACATTGTTAAAATTTTCATGCCGTATATTTTTATCAAATTTGCAAGATTTATCTGCTCTGCTAGTTTATTAAATTCAAATCAGTTTCCATTATTATCCCTAGAATGTTTACTGTAGCGTTGAAATTACATTTTCTCTTTTCATGAGACTTGTGTAAAAATGCAATTCAATTTATTTGATTATTCTTATTTTATTTTTTTAGTAATGATTGGTAAAATATTTAATGTAATAACAAAATTTCATTTTCTGTCATGTTTATCGAGCATGTAAGGAAAATTATTATTTTCTTGTAGTTATATTTGTATAACATTTTTGAATCGTAAACATATAAAATATTTAATTGTTAAAAAATAACCTTCACATGTGTGTTATAGAAGTTATTTTTAGATTACATTAATATTCTTTTATGCTTACCAAATATATTACGCCCATATTCCTTAGTCAGAGAAGAATTTAATTTGCAACAATTTAATATTCATTTAATAAATGTAAGTCATTTAAATACTTTTGTTAATTGTAAACACAAAATAGTAAACACATTCTTTCTGGGATTATTGATTTAGCTAAAATAAATTATTCAAGTTAATGATAAATTAAACGAATACATACATAAACTGTATGCGTGTGTGTAAAACACTACATTCATTTACGTGGTACGTTATAAAAATAAGGGGTATGTTTCATATGATGCAACTTTCCATTGGAATGTGTTGTTTTTGTTAGAAAATTTTAACGAATGATCAAAAACAATTTCTCGTTTTGTTTTGTAAAGAATTGTTGTAATTGAATAAAAATGACTCAGGTTTTTTTTGTTTCTATTCTAGGTGTTGTTAAGTAACCGTTATGAGCACTTAACTATGACTATGAATAATTACACCTGGAACCAGGGGGTATGCGTACCCCTCTGGGGCTTGAGCTAGCCACCAGGCGCGTCGTCAGGTGGTGGATCACCGAACGTCCTGTAGGAATGACAGGATAGCCATGAATATAGAATAAGAGGCCGCGAACCAGCTCCCGTAAACCCTGGTGTTATGTGACCCGTGCCTAGGGCTAATTGGCACCGCGGTATTGGTGTCTTAACGGAGCCTCTAGTTGCCTGGCGAACTTCTAGAGTAAATTGCCTTGCCCAGTAACTCTGGCAATGCAGGGTGGACTGTCATATTATCTGAGCTTATTAACTGTTATTATATGGCTGAAAAGACATTAAAAATAACAAACATTTCTGCTTTTGCAGGAGAAACTTCTGAAGCAGACCTTTCTGAACAAGACAAGGGAACTCAGAGACAATCTAATGAAGGGATAGCAATGAAACCTTCACAGGAGGTAGAAATGACCTCCAAACCATCTTCTTCTGGTGAGAGTCAGGAAGCTATCTCTAGCATGACTGACTCTCTGACCAGAATCAAGCTTAAAAGAGAATATCTGGTGCCCAGAAAAAGAAGCTGGTGAAGGAGCGCAAAGTCGCTGAGGGGACTTGGGTTGAAAAACCCAAGGCAACCAAAGGCGAGAAGCGTCCTGCCAACCGGGTGAACCAGGGCAAGGTCGGAAAGGCTGCCAAGAGAGAAGGACCTGAGGGATTTACTTACAGGGCGGCTCTCACGACGATCAAGATGGCCGTGCTCTTAGAAGGTCATCCGAAAAAACGGTTAACAGAGAAACAGGCCTATGACCTGGAACTCTTGTTAACCAGGAAAAAAGGAAGGAATGAGGAGGGTTTTGCCCCAACCTTCTTATCTTGTAAACTTGAGAACGGGGCTCTTATTATCAACTGTGCAGATCTGGAGAGCTCAAAGTGGCTGGAACAGAATGTCAGTGATATAAGCCCTTGGTCAGGAACATAAACTCTTGGTGGGTGAGGCAAGGAAACTTGTCAGAACCACCAAGATAATTGCAAAACTGCCAAAAATTTGTAGTGAACTGGAACCTAAAGAGCTCCTGAGTAAAAGCGAGGCTCAGAACGGTGGGTTCACTCCAATGGAGTGGAACGTTCTTAACATTAAGAACGACCCATCTGGGCGGATCATCGTTCTTAGAGTGCCTGAATTAGATGCTGCCACACTTCGTGTAAGGGGATATAGGATATCATATTGGACTTCACCAAGTGCAGGCTAAAGTATGACAAGTCTGCTCCTGCTGATGGGGGTGAAGGTAGTTCAAGCCAACCTCCACCACAGTAGAAGTGGTACTACTAACCTCAGTAAGAAGTTTCTTGCTGGGGATATACACCTGGCCCTGATTCAGGAATCCTGGTTGGTTAAGTGGAGAATCAGTGGTCTCAAAGGAACTAAAGGTAAGCTTATCTATTGTACTAATGGTAACACTAGAACTTGTATACTCTTACATAAAAACATTGAGGTTCTTCCCCTCTTTGAATTTATTCTTAGGGACCTGACAGCTTTGAAAGTCAGACTTTACATAGAGGGTAGGGACAGGGAAATTGTTTTTGGCTCTGGATAACTTGCCCTATGAAGAGAAGGCTCCACCTGACCATTCTCTGCACAAGCTCATGAACTTTTGCAGAGATAACAACTTACAGGTAGTCCTAGGACTAGACTGTAATGCTCATCATGTTATCTGGGGAAGTACGGACACAAATAAAAGAGGTGAGTACCTTTTGGAATTTATTCTAAACTACGGGTTAGATATTCTAAATAGAGGGAAACGAACCAACTTTTATTACTTCCAATCGATCTGAAGTAATTGACATTACTATAGCGACAACGCTGATTAGTAAAAATATCAAATACTGGAAAGTAGAAGACAGACCTTCTGGTTCAGATCATCAGAACATCCATTTTGAAATTCACTCTAATGTGTGTCTGGATCGCATATTCAGAGATCCAGTTAGGACGAACTGGAAGAAATTCCAAGAAGAACTGACTGGGTTGATTGAGCTTGGGAACAGACCTATTAGAGACAACTACGATCTAGAAGTTACAGCAGATCTTCTGCAGAGAAATATTCTAGATTCTTATCATAACAATTGCCCCATTCGCACTAGAAGAGCTAAACTCCAATGCCCTTGGTGGAATGACTCTCTAGCTGCCGAAAGAGCAAATGTTAGAAAACTTTTTAACAAAGCTAAGAAAAATGGTGAATGGGAGAACTATAAAATGGCCCTCACTATTTATAACAAACTTGTTAGAAAAAGCAAAATTAACTCCTGGAGGAAGTTCTGTGACGAGATAGATTCTATTTCTGAAGGAGCTAGACTCCAGAAACTCCTTAAAAGGGATGAACCTATTTTGGTTGGTACTCTAAAAGACGAGGAGGGTAATTTTGCTGCTTCCGGAAAAGGGGTTATGGAAATTATGACCAGGACCCACTTCCCGGGAGCTAGAGATACTTATAGCAACGAAGGGAAACATTGCATTGGCTCTTTGCAAAGAGTCAATAGCAATCAATGGACCATCGCTAAAAATATCATAAACTACAACATTGTTAAATGGGCAATTTTTGCCTTTAAACCTCTAAAATGCCCTGGGCCTGATGGAATTATGCCCATCATGATCCAGAAGGCAGAGAAGGTTGTCATACCAGTGCTAACTAGAATTTATAGAACTAGTTTGGCCCTGGGATATATACCAAAGACATGGCAAAAGACTAGGATTGTTTTCATTCCAAAACCTGGCAAGGACACTTATGACCAGGCCAAGTCATACAGACCAATCAGTCTTTCTTCATTCTTTCTTAAAATTATGGAGAAAATCATTGATCGGCATATTAGAGATTACTTGGGTAGAAATAGTCCCTTGCATGCTCTTCAATTTGCCTATCAACCCGGCAAATCTACTGAGACTGCTCTACATCAGCTAGTTTCCAAGATTGAAGCCACTCTGTATCAAAAGGATATTGCCTTGGCAACTTTCCTCGACATCCAGGGTGCTTTTGATAATACTTCCCATCCATCCATCCATCCTCAATGCACTTAGAGGGGCAGGGATTAATCAGACCCTGTGTACTTGGATTGAGGCCTTAATTTCGGATAGATATATACAAATAAACATCTTCGGTGAATCATTTGAAAAAAAGACTACTAGAGGTTGTCCTCAAGGAGGTGTTCTGTCACCATTACTTTGGAACCTAGTTGTAAATAGCCTTATAAAACATCTAAATGATAGGGGCTATTATACGCAGGGATATGCTGATGACATTGTCATCCTTATCCTTGGTAAAGATTTTGACATAACTTGTCATCTCATGCAGGATGCTCTAAGTTATGTAGGTCAATGGTGCATGGATAGGGACCTGATGGTTAATCCTCAGAAAACCTACCTTGTACCTTTTACACGCAAAAAGAAACGGAAAGGTTTTTTCATACCAAGACTTTTTGATGTTGAAATCAATGTGGCTTCAGAGGTGAAGTATCTGGGCATCTATTTAGACCAGAAACTCACCTGGAATAAGCACATTGATGATAGGATCAACCGAGCAAAGAAAAGCATTATGATTTGCAGGCGAATGCTTGGTAAAAACTGGGGTTTACATCCAAAACTGATGTTATGGATGTACACAGCTTTTGTCAGGCCCATTTTCACATATGCCTGTGTGATCTGGTGGCGTAAGGTGGAACAGAAGACTGTGATTGACAGACTGGGGGGTCTACAATAGACTAGCCTGTCTCTGCATCACAGGAGCAATTTCCACCACGCCAACCAGAGCATTGGAGGTTGTGTTGGATCTGACTCCCTTGGACATCTTCATCTGCAGCGTTGCAAGAGTGAATGCATACAGAATGAAGCTGCAAAACCACTGGTATGACCAGCCTGTTGCCAAAGGGCACAAGGGCATCACCAGGAAAATTCAAGACCCTACCTTCATGATGCCATCTGACATCATGGAAAAAATATACATGTTTGATAGTACATTTGACATTGTTTTTCCAACTAGAGACGAATGGGATAACAACATGTTTGAAACTAAAACAGGAGATCTAATCTAGTACACAGATGGATCACTGAAGAACAGCCTCTCAGGACTGGGAGTTTGTGGCGTGTCACCAAGAATCAGCTTGTCTGTAAGCCTTGGGTGATACGCTTCGGTCTTCCAGGCAGAAGTTTTGGCCATCAACCACTGTCTGCGACTGAATATGAGGAAGGGCTACTACGGTAAGCGGATTCTCATTTTCAGTGACAGTCAAGCCGCTTTAAAAGCGCTTAATTCCTTCGAAATCAAATCTAAAATGATTCTGGAGTGTAGAAACCTTCTTACAGAACTGGCAACTAGAAACAGGGTGATCCTTGTATGGGTGCCAGGGCACAAAGGTATCGAAGGTAATGAAAGGGCTGATGAGCTTGCTAAACAAGGATCGTCTTTTGTTCCCATTGGTCCAGAACCTTTTTGTGGGATCAATTTGAAGACCGCAAAAACCAATGTTCTTAGATGGGAAAACGGAAGATGTATGAAGCTTGGCTCAAATCTCCTGGTCAAACCCATGCTAAAAGTATGATCTGTAGATCATCAGCGAGGATTTCCTATGAAATTCTAAGATGCTCTAGGCAGAAGATACGTTTAATCGTAGGCTTCATAACTGGGCACTACTATTTCAGAAAACATCTCCATAAAATGGGACTGTTTCAGCAAGACCCTATCTGCAGGAAATGTCATATGCAAGAGGAAACGGCCAAGCTTATCATTTATGAATGCGAGGCTCTAGCCCTCCCTAGATTAACCTCTTTAGGCATCATTCATACTAGAGAGTTACACCTAGACTCCATTAAAGGGTTATCAGACTTTATTAATAAAGTGGGTGACCCGAGCAACTGGAACTAAGAAACATTGGGTTTGGAGTTAACAGTACAAAATGCTGACAAAAGCAGAGGTGCTCAATGACATACAATCCCAACTCTAAGAAGAAGAAGAAGATTAATAAATACAACGTGGCGCATAAACTCGATGCTTTTGAAATCAGACCATCAATTGAACTTCCGAGACATCATTGACACTTTGAACATTTCAATATTATTGGTACATGAGATGCTTCAAAAAGGAATTGCACGTATAGAAGGTCTGCGCTTAGTTCTTATAAAGTGGAATTCAATGAAAATGATCCTAACGTCTTTGACCTTATCATAATGAAATACAAATCATAAAGGCGTTCCAGTATGATTCAAAATTGGAAAACAAAATTCTAAAGAACACTCCCAGTTATTTTCCTGACTCAAAAAAGCAAGCGTGAATAAATCTCATGTCAAAACAATGCTAATTGCATTCTTGGATATCCGAGTATTTATCATGAGCTTGTACCACAGGTAAATGCTATCAACTCATCATTTTATGCGGAAATGCTTAAGAGATTGAAAGACATATTCATTCACGTGAGAAGGTGACATAAAATTCAATACCAGATTCAGTTTCCTTCTGGAGTGGCTATACTTCAGGTTCGTTTTGATTACATAAACCTTTTAATTCATTACAATCAAGTTCAAACTTCAATTTAATTTTATCAGCATGTGACATCTGCAGGAGACTACATAAACTACCCCTTTACCAATTAAAATTTTTACTTCACCGCTATTACTAAATTCTGCATTTTTTAAATATGAAGTACATTCTTCGGTATTACTGCCATATGTAACAGAAAAATTTATTACTTGAATACATATTTTTAAATTTAGAAAAACACTTTTTTGCATTGTAACCTGTTTTGCAACGATTTGTGAGTTACATAATCTGCTTTTCCCAAAAGATTATCATTAGAAATAAGTCCAAAATTGTTGCAATTGTTTCATGTTTGTTCTTACTATTTGGCCAATATTGCAGTTTGGTGGGCGATCACAATATTTTTCACTATCTGAGAGATAGGGTACAATGTTTTCTTAGTTGTTCACAGTAATTGAGTCATTTTTAAAGGTGTTCCGTTTGTCGAAAAATAGTTCCTCACGTAGTTGTTCTTTCTTGAAGGTTGATTTGAGGGTATAGTAATCCAATTCTCTATTAAGTCATCTGGATAAATCAAATTAGACAAATCATAAAAAGGTCTTTTACTTTTTGAGACATTTATGTTTTACCTGATCTAACAAAATAAAATTGTTCAACTATTTAAAACTATATACTCTAAGTCCAATTATCCTTTCCTTAAATAAAATCTTTTAAGTTTGTATGAAACATTTTTTCGTAATGCTTATATTTTTGCTATTCGTGAAAACCATTTTGTAAAATTTATGAAAAACGTTTTGTAAAATTTATACCATTTCAATAAAATCTGCTAAGCGTTTTTAATCATTCACAATTTCTTCTGTTTCTTTGAGGTTGACTGAGCCATGTCGTAAGAAAATAAGACAAGCAAATATATAACTTAGAAATTTCCGATTATATCTGCTCGCTTAGCTAAAATTTCAAACAAAATGCAGAGAGAATATAAACTAACATTATTACTATCCATATTAATATTTTTGAATCAAATGAGGACATTCTAATCTTGATAAGATTTGAAAAAATTTTAATTTGATTTTTTTACAGACCAATTTAGATTTTTAAATCATTGTGTAACTTTTGCTTACATTTTGTAATTAAACTTTTTCACTTCTTCTTAAAGCATACATCATCATTCTGAAATTTCTTCTTAGCGTTTACATTTGTAATCTGCAAATTCTTCCTGAAATCAACATTCATCAATTTCTTCTTGATATTTGTATTTTGAAATTTCTTTTTATTATTTAACTTTTATATCGCTTGTTACACTTTTTAATCATTCCCAATCATTTGCTGTCTCTATGATGCCCTTTGCAAGTCAAAATTATCCTTTTGAAATCACTTATTTTAGGATAATCATTAGCATCTTCACCAAATTCCTTCGATAATAATTTTAAATCGCATTTTCTTCATTTATAAAAAATAAATATTTTGCACTTTTAATGGACTTTCATACGATGAACAATTTTAAAATATATCATTCTCTGATTCTGGTTATCTTCTTATTTCGTTAATTTAGAATGAATAAGTTATTTTATACAGAAAAACAAATATTTACTGTTAAAATAAACTCCCACACTGTAATAAAAACGGAAGAAATACAGTAAAAATCACTGTTTTTTAAATAGCTATTATAGGAACACTAATGATTACAGTAAATTTTACTGTAAAATTGAGCCGCAGAAAATCGTTTGCTATTGGGCATGTGCATTGAATTCGTGGGATAAAAGTTTTTTTTTATTCCTGTGACAAATGAATCAAATTAATTTTGCCATTTATTTGCACTTGTTTTAGCTTAGTGAAGTTGCTGATATTTTGAGAATAATTATTCCTTTAGTTGAATTTTTATTGCAATTCAATCACCAAATATAAGGTAACGTATACTTTTCATATTGTTTATTATGCAATTTGTTAGCTAACTTTGATATTTATATAAATTCTTATAAATTTGACTAAACATTTCAAAAAATTCCATGCTGAATGTACAAATGATCATATTTACTAGCATTAATTCAGTGTCAATATTTTTTTACTTACTTTTTATTAATATTTAAAATATTTTATAGTAGTGTGGTAACATAATTGATTCGTATTTTAATTTTCAAATTTTTGACGAAATTAAAGTTGTATTTAAGTGCTTCCCTTCTTATAAAATTGTTTAGCTATATTTCTTTCGAAATTAAAATTGAATAATCATCTATTGTTATATTCTTTTAGATATATATTATTAAATATATTAACGGAATTTCTATTTTATTTCGTTGTTGAAAATTCCTGATTTTTCTTTCATTGTTAAATGATATATTTTATTGTATATTAACTAAATATAACATAATTTTTATATTTTGTAATAGTTTTTTGATTAGAATTTTATTAAAAAATGTTTATTTATTAATACAGATCATTAAATTGCCTTTTAATGATGATCATTAATTCAATTCCATTTTGTAACATGCATTAAAATAATCATTTTTAGGCATAAATGATTGTAAATTATTTCAATAAAATAATATTACAAATAATGATATTTAATTAGAATAAATGGTCTTGTGTTTAGAATTTGCATGAAATGTAAAAATGCATTTCAATGAAAAATGTAATGCTTTTTTAAAATATCTATTTTTAAAACCATTATTTTATAGCAAATATATATAAGAAATATTCCTTTTTTAAATACATATTAGGAAGTACTATTCGAATTAATATCATTTATTTAGAAAATGTAAAGTTTATTATTTTATTACCATGATTAATTTTTTAAATTTAAACTACTAATTAGAACATTAAGCCTGTTTGGTAAATCTTGTTGGTAGTTTGATATTTGTAAAACAAAATTTCATGCAACACATTTTTTTTGTAAAAAATTACATTATTACTGCAAGTTTTACTTTATTTTATTAAAAAATTGCAAAATTTGTAATGCTATTTATGATTTATTTACTTGTTAGTGAAGGAATCTGAAATTCATAAAAAGAAAAGCTAATTTAAAATTATAATTAAGAAACAGATACATGAGTGAAAACTTTGTAATTTGTTCTTGCTTAACATATTTAAAATATATTGTGCTCAAGATTTTTCTAGTACTACTGTGCACATTAAATACTACCTTCCAATCTAGTCACACTTTTTTTTTTAAAAAAAATTAAATATACCTATGTTTTGAGAAAATAAATTTATATGAAGAAAGTGTTTGATTTGTAAAGGAAGTTTTAAAAATAGAATAATCACAAATAACTTTTAGTAGTAAGACTATTCAGAGTAAAGCCTCTTCTTATCAACTTCAGCCATATTTGAAAGATGGAATAGGTATTAGGAGGATGAGAGAGTTATTGTAAGCACGTGTATTTTTAAAAGTGTTCTATTTATCCTTCATTGTGATGTCCGAGAAGAAGCCAAAATGCAGTGTTTTTTTGATGTCATGATTGAAGAGGCTGTAAAGTTAATATGAGACTTTTCCATTTCAAAGAAAAGATCTTAACATACCTAGTGATATTTCCACATTAAAAGAAAGATTTTAATTCCCATTTTAAGTGCTTAACTGCTGTAGATTTAAATGAAAGACTTAAGTTTGCTTCAGCTAACAAAATTAAAAAAATTGTTAATTTCTTTAAAAAATTCTCCTCCTGGAGGTTGTAAAATACAATCTACAACCATTGAGGAATTGGATGGAAAAGAGGATGTTGGAGCGTGTATTGTTCTTTTATCTGCATAATTTGGAGAAGACTTGAGAAAATATTTAGAAGTATTGCAGTAAAGTATTCAAAACTTTATTTAAAAAAATTACTGCTTAGTAAATTATAAATAAGAAATTTAGAAATGAATATAAAAATTAAACATAAAGAAATTAATCAGGAATTTTTTTATTGGTTTTAGAGTTCCGCATCTTCTCAGGATGCAGTAGATATCATAGACTTACCTTGCACACCATGTGTATTAATTTGTGGTATGTATTATTTATATATTTCATAAGGTTTGTAATGTTTTAACTCATAAGCAAAAATTTGTTGTTACATTTATTGACCTCTTCAAATACTGTTTACTCTGCTAACATTCTATTTAAAATAAATCATATGAATATATAAAATTCTTAGAAAATCTAAATAAATTGTTTTAGTTAAATATATCTTTCTTGATACAACTTCAATTGTATTCTCCTTTATTTACCTCTAAGTACGTATATAATGCCGTAAATATGCAGACTTAATGAACAGCAAATTTTTTTATATTTTCTAATTTTGCACTATTTCATATAACTTCCTAATGAAATTAAAGTTTTCTTAGAGAGAAATACAACTTTGATCTCACTCTAAGAGAACTTATATTTCACTTTTGAGGTAACTATTTACAAGATAAAAAAATTCAGTTTTCAGCAAATATTTTATAAATTATTATTTCATAAATTTTTACTTTGACACATTATAATGGTTTAATTAGTCTGTTTATTTTTGATGGAAATATTTTTAAATTGTGTATATATGTATGCAAAAGAAATGTTTCCATATTCTCTACAAAATTAATTTTTTTAACTTAAAATCGGTTTTTGTAAGTTATCTTTAAAATGTGGGCATAAAGTTAATATTTCGCACTTTATTTCTAAAAATTTGTAATTCACAATTGGAAATGTTATGATTTGCTTTTCGGAGGATATCATTTTCGATAACATAAATGAATCCTTATAAAACAAATTCTATATTCTCTTTTAATTAAATCAACTACAAATTAGTTTTTCGAGATAGAAAACATCAGTTGGAATGATTTAATTGAAGTAAAGATTTTATCATCTTCATAAGAAGTGAGATCTTCATTACCAAAAATTCTTATCATGAAATTGCTAAAATCCCTTGAAATAATTTTTATCATCAAAATGATTGTGATTGCATAAATGTAACAACCAATTGTTAACTATTAAAAGAAGTTTATTTTAGGGAAATTCAATCAATTGTATAAAACAATTAAATATTCTAAATAGTTTATTGAACTATTAAACAACTTTTCCTCTGAAATATTCAGTTCTTGAAATTTCAAATTAGTTATTCATGTGTCTTATTTCTATATTTTTTCAGATGCTTGTTCAACTTTAATCCCTCGTGGGGAACGAAATCTAAAAAATCAGTCAAGGATGGAATCCAAGCACGTGTTTTTGTCACTTTTAAATAATTTATCCAACTTTAAATGGCTATAATTATGAAAATGTAAATAAAAAATTCTTTACAATTATTTGTGTATTGTCAACTATATTGCTTTTTTCCTCAGAATCTTTATTTGCTTTTATTATAGTAGAAAAAATAAATTATTTTAAGCAATATCAAAAAGAAAACTTTTATTGTCTTTACAGTATAATTAAAATACTATATCTTTAACTAATTCCCCTTTGGTATTTTTAGTAAAATGGAATGTTTTTTAAGGTTTCTCTTTTTATTCTAAATCTGTATAGTCACAGATATATCAAAAATCAATTTTATGCTTAGCTTTGTATCTTATTCAATATAATTGTTATTTTTTAATTTTTTTAAAAAAAATATGCAATAAAAAAATTTATCCTTCTGTTAAAGTTACGATTTTGAGATAAGAAAGTTAAACAATCTCGTTCTGTATTGTGAAAGTTAAATAATTGATCACAAAATGTTCTGAAAAATGACATTTTCTTCAATATAACATCAGTTATGTTATTATGCTTTGTATATTATATAAAAAAATTGCTTAATAATAATTGGCCAATAATTAGGAAACTAGCTATTGTGTATTCAAAATTGATTTATACTCTAATGGTATCTTTACAAAACATGATGATAGCTGTAATAGCTATTGCAATAGGTTTTGTGGAATATGCAGCAAAATACATAATAAAACGTGCTGTAAAAATTACAGTGAAAAGAGCTGTAAAAAGTGCAGTGAAAAGTGCAGTAAAATTACAGTAAAAAGGACTGTAAAAATATTTACGAATGTGCTGTAAAATTTACAGCATATTGTACTGGCGCCCAAAACGCCAGCACATTTTGCTGTAAAATTAGAGAGCTTTGTTTTAGAGTGCACGTGACTTATATTTTCATGCATTTCGTATCAACGTTTGTTTTATCCAATGTTTTTACGGAAACATAAATATTACTTCAGTTACTATGACAATTATTATTATTTAAACTACTGTTGCCAACACTAAGTCAAAATTTATCCCATTAGAGATATAACATAGATTTTTCTATGAAAGCAAAATCAGAAAAAAGATATTATAATGAAAAATTTATTTTCAAATAATTGCTTTGTTGTCTGTAAGTCATATTTTAAAGAAAATTTAAGGCTTAGTTAAACAGAGTTTATAAAACTTTCTTTATAGAGGTTGTTATAGTGCGTATTCTACGATATGTCTCCTATCTTCTGGGTATGATTACAACATTTGAAACTTTGGTTTTCACAATTTTTTTAATAGAATTCTTGTTTTAAAAATATTTATGCCAAAAAGGTCTTTCTATTTCTGCTAACTAAGTTCTACTTAATTATAAATTGAAATTAAATTTTAAACTATTTTCTATATTAAATATTCTATTAGCTAACCACAATAAAGGTTCCGCAAAGATAAATTGCCGATAAATAAATTAAATTAAATATTTAAGAAATTATAAATGATATTTGGTGTGAAGAATCATAAGTGATTATAAAATTACAATATATATATATATATATAAATATATATATATATATATATAAATATATATATATATATATATATATATATATATATATATATATATATATATATATATATATATATATATATATATATATATATATATATATATATATATATATATATATATATACATATATATATATATATATATATATATATATATATATATATATATATATATATATATATATATATATATATATATATATATATATATATATATATATATATTTATATATATATTTATATATATATATATATATATATTTATATATATATATATATATATATTTATATATATATATATGTATATATATATATATATATATATTTATATATATATATATATATTTATATATATATATATATATTTATATATATATATATATATATATATATATATATATATTTATATATATATATATATTTATATATATATATATATATATATATATATATATATATATATATATATATATATTATATATATATATATATATATATATATATATATATATATATATATATATATATATATATATATATATATATATATATATATATATATATATATATATATATATATATATATATATATATATATTTATATATATATATATATATATATATATATATATATATATATATATATATATATATATATATTTATATATATATATATATATATATATATATATATATATATATATATATATATATATATATATATATATATATATATATATATATATATGCCATATTAATTCTTAAATATTAAAGACATTGTTGTAATATGGAATCAAAAATTAACATTTTATAAATGATTTAGAGTAATAAAAGATAGTATTAGTTGAGTACTACAACAATAATTTATCTTTTTAAAAAAACAATTAGAAGTTACAGTATTCATTAAAATTTTTTATGCAAACGTCATTTAATATTTCATTTCATTCATTTAAAAGTTTTATTGAAATATTTAAGGAATACACAAGAAGAAATTTTGAAATTTTTATTAAAAAAATAAATCAAATTAAAATACATAAGTATTTAATTACGTTAATGAACAAGAAATGGACAAAAAATATATCGTCCATTAATAACAAAGCAAAAGTAAATAAACTATGAAACATTATCTAAATACAACGTAAAATATTTACTAATTTTTAACAATACAATCTGTTAGAATGCACTTTTAAAAACAATGGAAATTTAACAACTTGCATTCTTTTAAAAAATTAGTTTTTTTTTCGATTTTTCTGATCTATATAAAATTCTATAACAATAAAATATGTAGATAAATATAAGAAATTACATACATAAATATTGTATTACAATGATTAAGCATTTGCATTTTGAATTCAAGAAAATAAACCATCATAGCTTTATCGTTACATATTAATATTGCAATTAATAAGGTTAATTTTATAACATTGAATAAATTAGCTCCTTTGAAAATGTTTCTTAAAAGAAAATCAACACCATCTTAAAATGCATTCAATATAAATTAGTTCAATTTAAATATTATTACATAAACCTATTTAACATATTAAAATTTAACATCCCTAAATAAGTTGAATTTAGAAAGCAGTGCATTTAATTCAAAATTTAATAAATAGTTGTAAAAATGCTTATAAAAAGAAAGGAGTTTTTTTAATTTCAAATTTCATTTCTAGGCGGACGTGTTTGTTTTTTTCACAATTTGTCATAAGACATAAATTAATTTATATATTGTTTTTCCATTTTGATCTCAGATAAATTTAAAATGCAATTTGACATATTTAATTGAAAAATATTTATTCATGTGTTTTTATTTTCAACTCAATTGTTTTTATTTTTCTTGTTAGAATAAAATTGTGAATGCAATTTTACTCAGTATGACAAATGTTTAATCTTTAAATGCATAGTATCACATGGAAAACTTCACTTAATCTATTTATTTATTTTTTTTTTGTAAATTTTACAGTTTTGTTATAATTTTTAGAAATTCAGACTGTTCTAAAAATATAATTTTTAAAAATGTTAAGGAAAAATAAAATTTATTTTCTATCAAAATATACTATATTTTTCTGAATAAAATAATCTGAATTCAATTAATGCTTATATGAATATTATTATAAAGTAATCAAAGGAAAAATAATTAAAAAATTGGTTTGATATCCTTTCAATTTTAAATAAATGGTCTAAGCTGAAATTCGTATAATATTTTATTATACAGATATCATTAAATTGCTATTTTATAGCTTAAATTAAAAAACGCTCAAGTTTTTCCATGATCTCAATTTAACTTACATCAATTTATTACTAAGAAAAATCAAATTAAAACATCATTCAATAATGTAATAATTTTCATTTTTCATGAAACAATTTTTTCATAATATTTTCATGATAACAATCTCTGGCACAATCTGTTGTAAAATCATTTGGTATACTCTACACTTAATGTAATAGAAGTATACTATTTGCTTTGATATCAATGTTTATTGTTTCAATTGAAATTTTAAAAAAAATATTTATAATTTTATGAATAAATAGATTAATGCAGTTTATATAAATTAGTTTAAAAATTTAATAAGCCACCTTATTTATTTTTAGATCTTATTTTCTAGTATAAGAAATATTTTTATGTGGTACTGAGACATTTATTTTACTAACTATATAATTTTTTCTTAGACGCTATATGTACATTTATGTCAATATTAAAGTTATCTTTAAAATACTTTTTACTTGAATTTTATTATGCATTTTAAACTAATACCGAATTCCTGTCGTATAACCTTTCTGTGAATATTTTATTCCAAAGTTTACTTTAGATAGGAATAAGAGTTCTTATCAAAATGCATGGAATATAGAGAGATCTTGGGAGACATCGCCTTAGAAATGTACAAATACTTACTACGCATACTTTTGGAAAATAAAACTTCCTGAAAAGTTCCATTAGGCAACGAGTAATATAATCCTCAGAGATCTTCCCCATGACCCGACCCGCTTTTCTATGTTATTGATGATTGGCTCTAAGAACTGGCGAGGGAATTTGATTCATGGAAAAATTACCTTTGTATCAGAAAATGATCTTCATTGGGAATAGATATGGAGAGATATATTTCTATACTATGTATAATTAATATTGGTTATACTGTCGGATAACTCTTTTTCATTCGACGACTATTTTTATTTGCTATGGTATAAAATATTAGAAAATAATTAATATATGTTTGAATGAAACGTATGTCGTTTTGAATGAATATGTTTGATGAATGTAAGTTTTGCGTTTATCGAAATTTTCGAAAGTTGCGTTTATCAAATATTAATGATTTCATTGGTTTTTTTTGCTATTGAATAACGGCATTTAAAAGCTGGTTTTGAATATATTTGATTTATAAATTATTTTCTGTGTTTCACTATTTAAACCTAATTGAAGTAATATATATTTATCAGATAGTAAAATGGTATACGATAATTAATTATTTAGAAAATTTTTGATAAAACTAATAAATCACGATTTAAAATATTTAATTAAGTAAAATCTGAATTATTATTTTCTTAATCCTATAAATAGTGTAAATAATTTTTTTTTTACTTTACAGATAAATTAACAACATAAATTTAATTTATCGTTATTTCCGTAATAGAAGTATATGACAAATGATCTTCCATCTCAAAAGCATAAACTTTATTTTAAAAAAACGTTTCCTAATTTTAAATAAACTTTTTAAATAAGAAATCAATTTTAATTTTAATAAAAATTCGTATACAAATGAAATAAAAATCCGAAATACCTAAATAAAACAAGCATAACAAGTTTTATTTATTATACAAAATCCCAAATTGTCTTGCGTTAAATTACACAATTTATATTACATATTCTATAAAAATCAGAAATTTTCTTTTGTAAGACAAAATTATAAAAAAATTTACTTTTCTTCGTACTTATTACATGTATATTTTTCATAAATTGAAATTTAGTAAACCTATTGTCAAACAGTAGAAAACGATTATTAGAGAACAACCTAGAAAAATAAGAATATTATGCCAAGAGTTAAGTATCATGTGCATTTAAGTTTCATTAGTTAAGTATCATAATTACGATAAAATAAACTGATAAAAATGATTTTATCAAATACTTCAAGCCCATCATATGAAAATAATTTATGGAAAATAAGTTTAAAAATCGTTAAACAATAAGTAAGCTTTGAATAAATACATTTCAGATTAAACATTGAGTTAATTCCGGTTGTAAGGAATTAGCGGCATTCTGCGTAAAGTAGTGCACACGAAATTTGTTATTACAAAATAAAGAAAAAAATTTACAAAATTTAATGTTAGTTTATATTATCATTTCAATATGTTATGTAAAACATCCATTTTTCATCTGAAAATTATGCTTTTAATTAAAGATTTCCTTAATAAGGATTATGCATAGCTGATAACTTTAACTTGTATTTTAAAATATTAATTATCTATTTCCCTTTACTTAAATTAAAGTCCCGACCATAAAAAAATAATGAAAAAAGTAAGATGTTTGAATAGGCATTGAATGCATTAATTAATATTGATAACGTGCAAGTAAATGCAAGAAGTATATCTTGCTTTAATGCAATATTATTTCCATCATTCTGTCATATGTTTTTATAGATGTTTCTCTTCAAACCAAAGATTTAAATTTATATCATAAGCTATAAAAGTTTTTGTTAGATCTTTAAATATCTTATTTTCTTTTACTGTATTTTTATATGGAAAACAATTTAGAATTTTTAGATTAAATCATGTATAATTAATAAATCTCACATGAACGTACGCAGATAGACACAAAAAATAAGTATCCTAATCATAATTTAAACTTTCCATTTAAATATTTATAAATTTTATTTATAAGTGTCATCATGTAATAAAAAAATTAAAGAAATTTAATAAATACTTCGTGATTAATCAATTTAATAGCATCAAATACATGAAACCAATAAAAAATACTCGCCAATTTTGTTTTATTGAGTCAATAAGCAAAATCAATATTATTAAATTTGTTTTCAATAATATGAAAAATATATTTAGTTAATCACAGTTTAAAAGCACATTAAAATGAATTCTAATGATGAGGTTTGAATTTAAAACATCTTTTAAATAAAATTTTATTTAAATTAATCTACTGGTCTACAATATGATATCAATAATAAGGGTTTCGAACAAAAGCATGTAACCATAAATCATCAATATTATC